>NW_011627850.1:1071713-1308453 GCF_000204515.1 Acromyrmex echinatior
TGGTATATATGCATGTATATATTCAATTTCTAGTTCATATTAATTGAGAACATAACATTCTTACAGAATAAAATTGAAAACTTTACCGAGCTCTTTGTTCGCTGTCGATTCTGGCATTTCTAGATGTAAATTCATTTTGTATGGCTGCCCTATCATCAGAAGTTGCTGTCTCTTAGTCAATTGTACATGAGCTTGTGGAAAGCTACATATTCCTTTCTTTTCGTCGCACGATCTAAATAAATATGAATAGTAAATTAACACATAATTCGATTTAATTGATATCTTAATCATGCATAGACAAATATTAGATGTTATTAGATACTTTATGAATATTAGCTATATGAAAATATATATAGTACTATGAACTTTGCTCACTTCTTAGATTTTGTTATCTTTAAAAAGTACAACTCATCTAAACATTATCACTATCGTCATCACACTTTTAAACTAACACATAAAATGTAGAACTTACTTGAATTGCAAATGTACAGGACGCACATATGACATGCTGGGCATATAGGAGTAGTAAAAAACTGTGTAAAGAAATATAGACAGCCAGACTATTAAAATAGTGCTAATGATAATAATACCACCACGGAAAACTGTATCTTTCGCAGATTGTACGCCCTGTCTGGTGGTTTTCTGTATGTTAAACCACTTCCTACCAATCTTACGTAGTAATCTCAAAATTAACATTTTGCACGATTATTTCCAAAATTGCACAGCTAGATTCACGAGTTAGGAAGATGTCAATTGGATTCGATAGCCGATATTACATAATGATGGATTAAATATTTATTAAATTACTAAATTCTTTCCATAATTTCACTATTACTTTAATGGCGCATTAGTTCACGTTATTTAGAATCAAAAAATTTTCAGATGGAATCGCGATAGATGAAACGAAGAGAACGAGTGGCGTTGATCGTCTTCAGCATCACCAGATGATAACAAGTCGAGTATCTCCAAAGCAAAGTGGATAAGGAACTTTGGCATCTCTACTCTATAATGCTCGACTGATCTGAAAGGTTATGTACAAACAAATATAAACATTATGCGAGCACGCGAATCGTATTTGCATGGTGTGATTCTGTAGAGGTCGAGAATACTCATTCAGCTTTCTGATTTTTCCTTTTTCCTGAAAAGAAAGAAATCTCCATAGATGGCGTCAGTACTTTAGGCTCTTGATATAATAATTGCTAGCGGAAATAATGAAAAAAATTGTAATTAGAGCTTATAAAATTGCGAAATTCAAAATTTGGGTTTGTATCTCTTAATCAGTTGTGTCTTTGATATTTTATTAATTTATGAATTTCTGTTTATGTTTGCAATGAGAATTTTCAAGCATAAAGTTTTGAAAAATTTTAGAATTATTAATAACCGTGAAGATTTCAGTCGTCTCCTTTATATTTATCTAATTATTAATGTTGTCGATTTTTGAAAATTTAAATTATTTTATTTCTTCAGTCGATAATTACAAATTATCATAATTACTATAGCCGATAATTTATGTATAATCGATAATATTCCTGTCAACTTCACCGATCATAGATAATTATCGACATTGTTTACAGTTACCGACGATAAGAAATTTTTCAGACAATATAATTTTATATTAACTGTTAAAATAAATAAATGTATATATAAATATCTCTTTGTTATATATTTGCAAAAAAAATTTTTTATGAACTAAAAGATAGTTTCAAATTTCCGGAAATATTCATCAATTTTACTTTATGTTCTAATATCGAGAATTAAGCCATAAAATTTAAATTTGTGATTTACTTTATTTCGATTTAACATTTATCGAAATATATTCTTCCAGTAACTTTGATAAGGTTTTTCAAATATTTGAAATTTAATTTCGGATGTATCAATCAATATATTTAAAGCTATTTTTCGAAGAAGAATTAAAATAATTAAAATAATTGCAGTTGTCTTTATAAATTTTTAAGTTCAGTTACTTATGCATTATTTGATTAAAAAATAGAATGGTCAAAGCCATTTTTAGAACAAAAAATCTCATATAATATCTTAATTTTAACTTTCTCACAAAGTGCGTTGTTCCACGCATTTTAATTTAAAATTCAACAAAGAATTGAATTTGTTACTGAAAATTAATATGCAGTTTTGGAATGATGTTTCCTAAATTTTTTGTAATTCTAAAAGCTCTTATATTTATTTTAAAAATTCTTATATTTATTTTAAGTTTTTCAAATGAGACCTTGAAAAAATTTTTCATTTTGTAATGTATATTTAATTTCATGCAAGAATGTAGAAAGGAATACGAAGAATGAGAAGCATCTCCTTTGAAATCAAGGACGCAATTATTTTAGAGAGAATTAAAAAGCAGCAATCATTACGCAATTATATTTTTATTTAACTGTACATTAATAGTTTAACTGTACATAAATAAAGTAAGTGACTTTATGCTATAATATTTGTTACATCTATACATTACACATCAATTAACTAATATTATTTTTTTTACATGTAATGTATGTCTATTATGATACCTAATCTTTTAAATTTTTGGTAGCATCTGGTATAATTTGTTTAGTCGCTGCCCTGGCGTTATTAGGCGAATAATTGCGGAACAGAGCTTCCTCCTCCCGGAAATAATTACGCAATTGATCTAATTTCATACAGTGTGCTTCTGCAAATAAAAATGATCAATATTAATATATGATGTTAATAATTTTCAACAAAGTTGTTCTAATAATAAGACAAATTCTTTTATATAGTTTTCAACATGTTGTAGATACTTTAATGCTATTTACGCAAGAGTTGCCATTGTATGTACTTACTATGAAGGTTTGCGATACAGTCCAATTCTCCACCATAGTCCTTTGGCAGACATTCAGGCGATATATGAGAATACAAGTCGGAGATATCACCCGAGTAAATGTGAATCTGCGGGAGTAATGAAAATTAAAGTCAACTTGTAAATCGCCGAGCTGACGTAACCGCGTGCCGGATGCATGAAATCAGAAATATCAATGTATCTTTTTAATGTCAATCATGCGCAGAAATGCATATTCACGATGTATACGTAACTGCATATTATATATATGAATCTGAGTGTTTTCGATTTGTACAATTCCGATTCGAGTTAAGACTAAGTTACAAATTTTTTATTTTTAAAATATAATTTTTAATCTAATTTAAGTTAAAAATTGGCAATTACAAAAAGAATAGAATCTAATAATTATTCTCCCTTCTTTCTCTAGCATATATGTTTCTTTTACATGCCTCTGATTAGGTTCACCGATGAAATATTAATAGCATCTTATCAATAAATAGCATGTTATTATAAATATTATATTATTAATCATTATTATTAATTTTAAAAAGAGTAACAATTTCACGCTCCAAAGTATATATATTATTACGACGATGTTCCTATAATCTATTATTTCAAAAATTAAAAAATAACACCACAGATGCAATAATATTGTTGACTGCTAGAAAAAACGTAACAGAATCTACAAGCAGAAATAAATACAAAATGGAGAAAGAAACAAAGCAGATTTGTGTTAGCGTCAGATAATGTCAACAGAATCTGTTCAACAATTCTGCCAACAATTTGCCTTTACATTATGTTGACAGGCGATGTTAATAAAATAGAAGCCTAATTGTCCTTTATCTTCAACATGCTTAGGAAGAAGTTATTATCTTTATTTTTGTGAAAAGTATGAATTTTTGAAGATTTAGCACATTTATGCCATCAGACATGAAAGAGTTAAATTATCTAATTTCTTTGATTTTTGTTAAATATATAGCGCCCCTGGTGCGCGCGCTTTGGTGCGCGACCTAGAGTTTTAATCCTAAAAAGCGAATCGTAAATCAATTTACCATTTCGAATAGCTCTTGCTTCATAAATGGTCTCATAAGCGCAATGATCTTGTCTACGAACCAGATCGCGTTCACCACATAGATCCCTTTAAGCCTCATCGGCATGCCTTCTTGAACATACTCCAAGCTTTTGCGAAGGTTGTTTATCGACAATTTGATCAAGTGACCAAATCGCATTTTAGCCATGTCCACAATAAGTATACATCCCTCCGAACAACCATTCGTATAAAGGTTCGCGTCATAGGACATGAACAGCAGCTTGAGGCTATCGTTGAATATGTATTGAGATGGCCGTGGATCCACCAATCGGTGAATGAATATCCAGTTACCATTTTGATCAGGCTTGGGAAGTATCGCGAATTCCCTACAACACAGATAAAATTTAAACTTTTTGAACATATTTTAATGTATTAAGCCGAGTATATATACACCCACGAACGAATATCGAACGAATAGAAAAGTTCATTGTCGTTATTTATTGCACAAATGTCGTACAACTTTAATTGTTATATGCGAATACTGAATCTGATCAAATAATTTTTTTGAAATCAAGACAAAGTAAAAGATTTTTCTCGATTATCAAGACGCTTATCAGTACTAGGTGAGTTGCATGCGTAATTGAGCGATGTGGAAATTATAGCGACAAAGATCTAAGTCAAAGATATGCAATTAAAGTAACTATTGGAAGGCATAATCAAAAGACGAGATGAATCGAAAGAAAAGAGAAAAATGACAGATAAAAATCGCTGTCCATCCATGTGACATTTGTAACAATTAATCATTGCATTGAAGCAAAGACAGACAATATCTAATATGTTTTCATTAACATAAGTCGCATCGAATTGAAGAGCTCAATCTGCGTAAATAAATATTAAAAGTTTTTTTCCAATAATTTCCGCAATTTCTGGTATCTGCCATATGAGAATTGTACATATGCAACGCGAAAGATAAAACTTCCCTTTTATTTACAAAATAAAGCTTTTCTTTCATGTTTATTTATTGTTTAAATAAATAAAGATTATTTAAGAGTTGCTTATAAGTGCGTACAAGATTCTCAAAGAGTGTTGCAAATGCTCGAGGCTGGAATCTCTATTGTTAAACAATTCCGGGGTCGTAGCTCGTATGCTGTAGTAAGCGTTCATGCATCGTCTCGTAGCCTCTATGTCGAAGTAACAACTGTGCGTAAATAACGCCAATTGTTCTTTGGGAATATTGGGAAGGCCTCGGTCATTCGCCCATTTTTGCAGATTATCCAAAATCTCGTCTGTGATTTCTGGATATTTCTTCTGCGAGTCTTCGATTGTGTGACCGAATCTCATCCTATAAGAAATCATATTATAATATGATTGTATATAATTTAGTAATTTTAATAATCATTATATAATAATTGTATACAATAATCTCATTTTATTGTAACGAGTAAAAAAATTATCTATTAAAATTAATAGCCTTCTTATTAATGTAGACACGCGAGCGAAATAAAGAAAACCCAAAGCCAAATGGCCGAAATACGGACCATTGATTTCTTGCGTAATAGAACTTTTCGCAAATGTAAGAATCGCTTACAAATAGCTGATATGTAATTTCGCTTGAGTCACAATAATTACTATTGCGCAATCTCAATGTTTGAACTAAGATTATTTCTGGCACTTAATCTTATATTTTAAAAGTATAACATTGTAGAATACTGAGTTTAACATTAAAATATTCAGCATTAAGAAATTAAGGCCCGTATTCAGAATGCGTTTTTATGATGTTAGCGTGTATTCAGCATGTAATTAACATTACGTATACTATAGAATTGTAGATATAAAAATATATATTTATCGATAAAAGCGCGTTCTGAATACAGATCTAAGATTATTATTTGTATAATATACGTGGGAAATTAGATTGTGAACGTTGTCAAAACATTGAAAACATAAATCTATTTTTTATCGAACAATTCTTTGCACTGGTTTTATCGAACAGTTTCTCTGAAACTGTACGCGGTGCAATAAATTGAAATGAAACAAACACGAGTTCAGAAAAATTCACTGATAAAGAAGATCTTATATAATGATATTTATTTTATAACGAACTCGGTTGACCGCAATATGTACCAGTGAATATTAAAGCCATTGTACACTGATTTAATTTGTGTAAAAATAAAATGCAAATATTGAAAATTATAAAATACAGATTTTACTTAACAGCACAATAAAATATATTAAGAATTTCATGGTTTTAATCCGTTTTTATATTTTTATTAAACGCACATTTTTACGTTAACTTGTGTACAACGGCTTTAATGTGCACCAGTGCGCACTATTAATGTACATAATTAATACGTAATTTACGTATTAATAACATTGTACTGACTTACGTACTTATATGGAATTATGACTGAATATAAGAAGTGAGAGATTATCACTAACCGACCTTTACTCTAAAGAATAAAAATGTAAAAAATATTATCATTTTGGTCTGCATACATGTTCACAGATCATTATCTTTCTTATCTACATATATAATGACTTTTGAACTAGAATGGATTATATAACTAAAAATTTGACGAATGAAACTTTAAAAGAACACAAATATAAGATATTTATATCCGTTGAATAAAATGACTTTAATATATTATACAGGGTCCGGCAAAATGATCTCCTACATTTTGCACCGCCATTGTCCCCGAACCACTGAAGAGAAGGGGAGCTTAGCGTAGTCGGTTGGTAGCTCGCGCCTTGCCATTTCAGTTGTCGTCATGAATTGGACGGGCGAGCATCGTGCCTTCGTTATCGAAACATTTATGAAAAGTAACGAATCTGTGATTACGACGCAAATCTCGTTACGTGGAGACGTTGGGTGGCCTGCGCGTTCACCCGATCTTGCCCCATGCGACTTTTTCCTTTGGGGCTACCTGAAAACGAAGGTTTTTCAACACCATCCCCGAACCATTGACGAATTGAAAGCAGCAATACACCAAGAAATTACAGGAATATCGCCTCAAATTATTGCTCGTGATGGAAACTTTTAGAAATCAGCTTCGAATGTGTATCGAAAAAAATGGTCGCCACTTGGACTCTGTAATTTTTAAAACTCAAATAATAAAAACAAATGGCATAGCATAAATTTTCAGTTAATAAAAATAAAATCTAAATAGCATTTACAATGGCGTTTTTATTAAAGATTAAAATGTGGGAGATCATTTTGCCGGACCCTGTACTTTCACGATTTTAATTCTACATACATTCAACATTTAATTCTATACCACACGTTACAATTTGACTTTTTTAATACCTGAAAAGATCAAGAAATGTCGTTGATTATTCTTAATCGGTTTCTTCTTCACAATTGATTAATCGCACGATATTCGTTGCCGTACAGAATCTATTATTTTTTTATTTATTAACAAAGTGATTTTAACACTTTTGATAACACTTAATAAACGTATTTTTCTACAGTTATTTTTTATTCTGATGTTTTATTCTAAATTTAAAAATATATTTAACGTATTTATATATGAAAAAATATATTTAAAAATCTTCGTTTTTTTTTAAAGATAATATATGTTGTAATTGAACGGTGAATTGCACTCGACAGAAATACATTCACGGAGTACACGTTCGGCGATTGAACACACTGCGACTAATGTACTTCGCACTCGTGTTGACGATTATTGTAGTGATCCGCGCATGGTAAAAAAAAATATCCCCGCTTATGTATATATGTGGTATCGGAAGTAATTGCGACATTATCCAATGAAAAAGTAAATGTGTGAATAACATATAAAAAAAGCGATCATTATCAATGGCTATCACAAAAGAAGATCATACAGGCAATATACGTAATAGTGGTGTAATTCCTTTAATTAAACTTAGAGACTGGATTATTCTACCTTTCTGTAAACTTTAGCTCACTCTCTTACTCTTTTATGTTCTTACTTTTTTACTCTTTTGTTTATCTAATAAGTAAATTACCACATAGTTTATCTAAAAATAAAACAACCGGTTCTTAGAGATGTTCATTTGCCAAAAAAAAAAGATTTACGATTTTATTTATTTATGTAATATTTATTTTAAAAAATAACAGAAGAGTGAAAGAGAGATCTAAAAGATCTCTTAGACCAATAATCACAATCGGTTCTTATTTTAAGACTGTCTTAATAAGTAATAAGTAGTAATGTCTTAACATGCTAATACGACTCTGTCTGGTTGATTTATGAGATAAGAAACTATATTTAAGACACCACAGTCTTAAATATATAAGAATCGACTGCGAATACCGACCTTAGATTGAATTAGTTTTATTTTCGGTAAATGAATATTTTGCAAATCATTTTTTTGTTTACAGGCAATGATTCAGGAATCACTTGCATATCCAGCAAACGAGAATGAATTGAAATGGATAAAAATGGATTCAGATTTTCAGAAATACGGATTCATGAATGTTAAAATGAATCCTTTTCAATCTTGAATGCATTTTTATTCATTTATAGGAATGGCATGGAGTATATTTCTATGCTTTTCAATTTAAAAATAATATTATAGTATTTTGTGTGCATCATAAATACTGCTTAATTTAAAGTTCTGAATAGGAAATGCAGTTTTTCAATCCAATTA
This sequence comes from Acromyrmex echinatior, assembly GCF_000204515.1. The sequence continues at coordinate 1,080,173 of NW_011627850.1, forward strand.
AAATCTAAAAATTATGAATATTGTTAAATTCAAAATTCTGAATAGGAAATGCAGTTTTTTAATCAATTGAATAAAAAAAGTTTTTCTTAAAATGGGCCGTGAACACTATTCAAAATTGTGAGTAGAAAATCTATTGTTTTATTTAAAAATGCATCATGAATGTTATTTTATTTAGAATGAATAAGAAATTTTTCGTTTTAATTCAACTGAGTTAAAAAAAAGTTGTACTCTAAAATATATCATAAATTCTACTTCATTTAATAATTAAAAGAAACATAAAAAGAACTACGTAAATATGTACAATAAATGTTACACACATATGTAAATTCCTTACTTTGAATTAATAAATTAATCGCTTTTATATTTTATATTAATATCGCTGTATATTTTATATTAATATGTTTCCTTTATTATAAAACTGGCGTATATTTTTTGTATAAAAGTTTTAAAATAATAATTATAGAATTTCATGTAATTACTCCTTTAATTTATTTAAACTTTTACATGTATATAAATTTTTTATATGAAATCCAATTCATTTTTATGGATTAAAAATATGGATTCGGATGGATTGAAAATTTCCAATTCATTTCAATTCATTTTCGTTTGCTGGGTACTGGAGTCTGCTACCATGATGACTATGCTTATCGTGAAATGTTTCGCGTAGAGTGAAAAATGTGAAAGCGAAAGCGTGTGAGATTAGCGGATATCATCAACGGACATACAAACTTTTCTTTCGCTAAAATCACACGACGAAAACAGGATGTTTTTTTATCTGTAGATTGGCGTAAATTATAAATAGGTTTTAATATTCATGTAACCATGATAATTACTGGAATTTTTATTTATTTTTACAAATCACTAGAATCATTCTGAAAAAATATTTATTTTAAATTTTATGAAAATTAAAAATGAGGAACAGACTTTCAAAATGCGTTTTGTCCAAAATTTTCAGGAAACGAGGAAGAAAAAAATTACGCACACAAGAAAACTACGTACTTTACAGAAAATAATAATATGTCAATCAGTAGGATGTGAAATATTAAACAAAATTGCTTAACAATTATTAAAAATGTTAAACAAATGCATTTTGTTTGTTTCTAGTTAAAAAACATAATGCACATTAAAATGTTTATATTTTTCAGCATATAAATTAATTATGAAAAAATGCTTTCTGAACATCTCAGAATAGTTTATAATATAAGTCATTCGACACTGAACACTACACCATTTCTAACTAAAAAAATAAAATTTCGGACAAAACGCATTTTGAAAGTCTGCTCCTCAAATATAGAAACAGTATCTTTTGTTTACTTCCATTAAAGATATAATATAGCTCATATGTGACATTTCTAAATGTTAATATTAATTAGTAAACGTTCGAATTGCTGACGAAGCGACACTCATGTGGTTCATTTGATTAAGCGAATCGCATGGTCCGACGATTTGAGCTTCAAATTACTCAATAGAGAAGATATACATCGAGCGGCGACTATTATATATAAGAGAGTTTTGTGGAAGTCGCACAATTTTGTAGAACATATAAATGTAAAACTAACGTTCAACTTGGTATGTACATCTCAATATCAACATTAACATTATTATATAATTTTGAAATAGAAATTCAAAAGTCTATCTTGAAAAATGATATTTCCTGATGAGCACTTTAATTTCAAGACAAGATTTTAATTTATGACAATAAATTCTTATTAAAAAGTTAAAAGAAATCTAAGATTTCTATTCGTCCACAATCATCCACAATTCTCTCGACCAGATTTCGTATTATGCGTTGGTGAGAAAATAGGTTGCGGGAGTTACGATCACAGTATTGGCTTTCAACCATCGCTCTTGTACACCTGGCCAATGAACGGCGATCAGATAGCGCGAAGGCTACCGACGAGAATGGGCACGTAGGGCACGCGGTCGCAAGGGCGGTGAGTAAGGGAGGATCGGCGGAGGGATGTGTTCGCCGGTGGTGCGCTGGCTGGAGAACAGGTACTCGCCGTAGGCGTCGTACGTTCATTGATAAGCGTATAACACCCCGTGCCTTAGACCCGATGACGTCAACGGACGCCTGCGCAGCGTCGCGCCGAGTCCTGAATCGCAGTGGCGACCATCAGCGTTGCAACGCATCCGGTTTCTTTGCTGTATCGTGTACACACAGCGAAACTCTTTCTCTCGCACAGTTCACATGTGAATTTATCTAATCGCGATATCTGCGGTTGAAGGCATAATTATTGAACGTAGACTATTATTTCTTAAACATACAATTTTTTTAACGATGCAGCAACGTAACTGGAGAAAATTGCATTCTAATTAGTCTGCGTGGCAATGTGCCAAGACTTCTAAACAATACTTTATTATGTCTCCACATTCAACTGCATGCCATATTATTGAATTAATAACAATATTTTTTTTACGAATTGATTAAAATGTCTAAAATTATTGTATCTGTTGTAGGTTATTAAAATTAAACGCCGAAAGAATCGTCATTGATTGATGCAATCGGTACATCAACGTAATCATCTAATGGATTCATATTCATCTATGGAGCATATTTGGAATTTCTACAGGAACGAAACTTGATACGTTCCTGATAATACGACAAGATCGTTTTATATGACGAGAGAGGGTACTGTCGTCTCTTCCGCACGGGGAAATTTTGGATAGGCATGCGTGCGTGCAACGTCGTGTTAAAATTAGACTAGGCATTTCCCCGAATCTTGGCGGATCCCCCTCTTTATTCTCCGTGCCATTCTACATTGGCCATTCGTCCAAGAGAGAAAAATTGCGCGAGAGGAGAAAGCACGACGGGTTAGAATGAAACGAATAGAAGAGAATCGAAGAACAGAGTAAGATAAATGAAATAGATGTAGGCGGTGGAGAGGAAGGCGAAGAAGAGGGAGAGTAGACAGGGATGGAGAGTCGATAGCGGGAGAGTTTCGGAAAGAGGGAGTGAGAGAAGTAGAAAAACAGAGAGAAGAAGAGAAAGAGTGACAATGAGAGGGAGAGAGAGAGTAGAGATATCGTAGGATCACCTCTTGCGTATTGATTGGTCTTTTGTGAAAGCTACACCCCCATGTAGCCGCGACGCGAACCATTTCGTCAAGTCACTAGACTTCCAGGGTATCGGCCACCAGGGTGGCGGTGCCGCCATGTTTGGCACGGTCGATCGAACCCCTTTAACGTTGCGGTCGCCCCCCCCGTCGCCGATGATAATGTCGTGAGCGCGCCGCGAACACGCCGGCGAGCGATCGAGCCGACGCGACGCGTGTCCCGGCGGCGAGAATAAAAGAAGGACCACTTTCCATTCCCCCAGGTCGACGAGAGTGAGCGAGAAGTGATGTAAGGGAAGATCGTACAACGGACTCCGACGATACAGCGACTCTATATCGGCATCGATCGCCGAGTGACCCATATCTAGCGGTGACGGGAGCCTCTGCCCTCACCCTCCCAACACCCCGTCGCCTTTCCAACCACCCCTTCGACGCTTCTCGCATCCTGGCGCGCGCGTCTGCTCTCTCTCCTCGACCACCCCCGTTCGTTTGCCATTCCTTGTACTCCATACAGGGGTACACCTCCACCCCACACGGGCCGTTGTACCCCTACCCGTTACCCTCTTCCTCCAACATCGGCGAGCGACCACCACCATCACCCCCTACCCCCGACTCCAGCAGCCCTGCCTGCCTTCCACGGCCGAGCAGATCTTGGGGGTTGTACGGGATGATAGCCGAGTGAAAAAGCTTGGCAGGTACCGAGGAGAGTTCGCTCATCAGCAGCAGCAGCCCTGGCCTGCCACAATCCCTTCGATTCGGTCATCGTAAGTGTCGCGTCGACGAGGAGGTAGAGTGTGGAAGCTGGTGTGAGTCAGGTGGCGAGGGTGAGGGTGAACGCGAGAGAGAAAGGGTGAGAGCGAGAGAACGAGCGACAGAGAGGAATGTCTGAAGAGTGCGAACGGGAGTGAAAGAAAATCCGATTAACTGATATCGGTCCGACTGTCTGACATCCTCGAGACATCGAGGAGGCAATGAGCGAGCGAGTGTCACGAATGCGGAATATCGCAGGCGGCACCTCCAAATGTATAACTCGCGCGAGACATTTCCGGAAGTGAATCTATCATTTATTTAATCTGGTTCTGGTCAATCCACGAGCTCAACGTGTCGAGACACTCACAGTGACAGTTTGTTGTGGAAGAGTGTTAGTGATGAGGATAAGGATGGCAGCGACGACGACGGTAGCAGCGGCAGGCGGCACCGGGACGACGGACCAGTATGGCGGACAATAATCGTGGAGTGTCGGTGGTGTCGCTGCCACCACCGCCGTCGCCGCCACCGCCACCACCACCACCGTCGCTGCCGTCACCACCGTTGCTCGCGATAGTGCTTGCACTACGTATCCGCCGTGCAGTGGTGTCCGGTGCGCACCGGGTGCACATGTACACTACGTACCTTTCGCCCTTTAGTGAGATCAATAAGCAGTGCCGTGGCTACTCATGTCGTGCCCCTGCCGAGAAAGTCGTTCCGCGTTTGATGTTCCTTTTTCCTTAGTCTGATCGCGCGCCTTTTCTCCAATCCCATCGTTACCGCTGCTCCTCTTGACGTTGCCGTTGCCGTTGCCGTTGCCGTTGCGTTGTCTTGACTGACCAATTTGATTGCACGAGGCTTTGATCCCGAGCTGCACGTCGAACGTCAAAGTGCCAAAGTGTGTTTCGGAGGTGGACAGCCTTCCGAGTCATCGTCGAGGGTTGGCTTTCAGTGACCGGAAGTGCAGTGTTTTATCGGAACCTCTCCTTTTCCCTCTTTCTCCATTTCTCCTTGTTCCCTTTGAAGGGCGATTAAATGAAACTTTTTCAAACTCTTCCACGTTCAGGTTTCGACCCTTTTCCGCCCGTTTATCTCCGTGTATCAATCGTTATTTCGTCCGCCATCGAAATATTCCTCGATATCGCTCGTCTGTTCACGTAGCACTTCTTGTCCGCATTTAGAATCGAATCTTCAGCCAGCACACGGTAGGACTTCTTACCGTCTCCTTATTGCTATCTCCGTCTATCTTTCATCTATCTTACTCTGCGCTTCTTCGTTCGCTCGTTATCTTTCGTGCTGTGCAAGTTTCTTTTCATTCACATCTTCAGTTGCAACACATTTTGTTGCAACAAAATTGTCTCTATCTATTCCTACAGTTTTGTTCCGTGTTATCAGACCTACGAAATTTTATGATATCGATTTTTCATAACGACATGCTTTTCATGATTGAACTAAGCAACAAAAGAGTATTAAAAAAGAACTCGTCGCGAAAAAAATTCTCGTTTTAACTCGAAATGATCCGAGATTGCCATATAATTAATGAGTTATCCTGCAAAAGAATTGTGTAAGAACTTTTTACATTTTTGAAAATCAACTACTTTACAAATGTAAAGAATGAATGTCCATTCAAATGTTGGATATTATAACAAATAAAAGATAACTAATAACAAATTATTCCTTTTGCAAGTTCTACTATAAAATCTTTCTTCAATATCTAAAATCTTCTTTTAAAAATCATGTTTCTTCTATTGATGATGTATTGTTTATATAATTCCGTTATCTAGCCTTAATGTTAGCATGCTATCAATTGTTCAATCAGTCTCAATCGATTTATGTTCAATGTTTGCTACAATGTCGACAATCAAAGGGTTAACGAGCGAAAAAAGTTCCACACTGTGAAGAACAAAGTAGCCACAAAGTAACAGCGATAAGATGTATTTACCTAAGCCGCGAGAGGTGAACCGCGTGTGGCAGAATAAAATCGATAATTCGGCACTAATATAGGAGTCTGGTATTAACTCGCAATGCGTGGATAGAGGGGTCGGAAGCGAGTTTTTTTTATCGGAAAAAAAATCTGATATTTCTTCTCGCGGCTTATTATACACTCAATCGCAACGACATTTGCATAATATATACGCATTTGTTCCGATCCTTTTTTTTTTTTTTTAGTTTTGTATTTTTTTGTTTAGTTCTGCACGCGCAAGAAAGTTCTGTTTTTGCTACTCGGTTATTTCAAGATACTATATCGATTCTTCGAGTCGTATCGTAGCTTGTTTTATCACATTTTGTTCCTCTATGTACATTGTAACAGCAACGCTGATTGTTCCTCAACGTGTTCATGAACTTGTGCATCAGAAAAGCGGATAATTTCCTGATCGTCGCTTTCACTGTGTTCGTTAGTGTCGGGAGAAAGAGAAACAAAGAGCGGGAGCATGCACAGCAATTAAATAGTATCAGAGGATGGAAGCGTACATGAGAGAGTTGCCATTAAATAGCGTTAATAGGAAGGCGATGAAAGAAAAGGAAAATGAGAGGCTGCGTCTAGCGAGATGTTTTCTCTTTTGCACTTCATTGTCAATTATATACAGTACTGTACGCGAGTGATTTTTACAACGCATTACACACGCTCTTACGTCAATTATCGCGTTTCATTCTATTGATAAAAAAATGTTTGTTGACTTGTAGCACAGCTAATTTAACTTTTCTCACGTACTAACTTCTTTTATATCGATTCAATACCTTTGTGTTACATTTCTCCGACTGCAATATACATTTCTCCAATTACTCTTTAACGAAAAATGTACGCATAAAGTTCTTACTCTATTCTTTTGCAGGGTCAATTTGTACTTTTCGCTTCCGGATTTATACGTCAAGCGTCGATGACTGATGACAACTGAAAATATCGCAGTAAAAAAAAAAAAAAAACCACGTTTGATCTTTGGTGATTGAAGATAGATGGCAAGAAAGAAAGCGGGGAAAGTTAGCCGCATACACTTTTATCTCGGTGCATAGACGCAGAGATAACGAGACGAGGGCGTGAAACTCCGCGATGCGCGTAAATCGCTAACCGAAGCTCGCTTGAAATAAGGCACGTGTCACTCGTCGTCGTTGTAACGTACACGTTAAGATTCTGTGACAAGTGCGGCTTGGACGTAGGTGTATACGTGTTTATGTGTGTTGTGTGTGCAGTCTGTTGTATGTAGTCTCTCAATCGCGGCAATTTTTTTCGAGTAAAAACCACAATCGAGCACTTGGCCGCACGCAACGCGTTAACACGAAATATCGCGCGAGCACTCTGCTCGCGCGCTGTAGTTAATACTCCCTGGCTGTGCCTGTCGATGTTAAAGTACATATTCGCGGTCGGTTGGGTTCATTGTGGATGCCGGCAACGAGCGATCGTCGACCATAAAGTCGCAAACCGAAGCGAGGATTTCTACCGGCGGATTACAAACTCGATCGAATTCCTCGCACCAATACCTGTTGCCAATAATCGCGCCGATTGACTTTCTCACTTAACAAGAAACTTCTGTAGTTTTAGCGGCCAGAACAGCCCTTTAATGCGCGTAGTTGAATCGTAAAGCCGCCCTTTATTTGACACAAAAAGGATCAAGCTGAAGAAAGTTTTTTCTTATTTTATTCTAAAGTCTTAAATAGTTTTTGAATTAATAACTTTTTTGTTTATCTTTAAAATTAAATGAAGTTACTGTAGAGAATTCATAGTGCATCAAAAATATATCTAGTTTAAAGGCCATAAATAAAATAGATAAGAAAATCAGGCTACTTGAAAGTAATTTTATCAAATGAAGGGCCAAAATCGATGCAATCTAATTCGCGCTATATTTGACTACGACTTACATTTCTCACATTTCGTAATTAACACGTCAATAATTTCGCTCATTAAGTATTCATCATTTTATTTCCTAAATCTGAAAAATATAAGATTGTGGCGAGAGAATGCGACTCATTAACGAATTAAAAATATTTTCCATACGTGCATTTTCTCCTAGGATGACCCCATATCTAACTACGAATCAGCTGATCCGATGCGAAGGAACGTTGGTTCCCCTTAAACGCGAGGTCCCCCCGTTTCCCGAGAGAGCTACGAGAACAAGTTCCGGTTCATTCCCGAGGCGGGGTACGCACGTGACGGGAGAAATAAGAATTCTATACTTTGTACTGCAATAGAGTCGCACTGTTAGGCGTGTGTGGGATCGTCGTGCGGTGCGCGGCGCGGCTCGGCGGGCCGCGCAAAGGTCGCCCAATTAATTAAGATAGCTCCTAGACACACACGCTAGATCGATAGGGACCGGCCGCGATAAAGACTGGCGAGGGTCTCAGACTTCAGGGATGTTGCAGTGCTGTGGTGTTGGAGGTGGCGCTTCCACGGCACCTCAGGCTCCGCAGCTGCACGGTACCGGATCCGCTGTCGGGGCTACCACCTCCACGAGAACCACCATCATGCAGGACGCAGTTCTCGAATCCATCCTGGAGGTGAGCATCATTCGAATGTATGAAACAATTTTGCAGACGTGCTTTCTCATTTTTTTTTTTCATTTTATTTTAACAATCTTTTATCTGCACTGAAAAAAATGATATTGGATCGAGCATTATTTTAGATGATGTTGATTTAACAACAGTATTAATAAAAAACAAATAAAATTTTATTAAATCATGGGCGTGACATATTTGTTTCATTATTTATGTCATTTGTGTGTGTGTGTGTGTGTGTGTGTGTGTGAATTAACGTAATTATTTTTTAATTAAAATAATGCCGTTGGTACATCATTTCTTTTTTAGTTCATTATTAGGATTTAATTAATTTTTTATTATAATTTTTTATTAACTTTTTAAAATATATTACTATTAATTATACATTATTAATAATAACTTAGATTTTTATTAAATGCAATCTCTAAGATAATGGAAAATATTTCAAGAACAATTTTTATACTTTTTTCCTTTTTAATTTTTTAGGTGAGATTTCTGCGTATTACTTTTTATGTGAGAAAAACTGAGTTATTTCAAATCTACGGGAAAAGTATTTTCAGTGAGGCAGCGTGATATTATTTTGTAGTTGCTAAAAATTAAAGATTATCCGCGTGGCGATATTAATGAATTCGTAAAACGTATGCGTGCGCTTTGTCGTGAATTGAAAGTCCTTGAAATTAAACAGATTACGTGGAAAGGTAATATGCATGTAATCAATACGCACACATACACACGTGCGCGCGTGAAAGTTACGTGTAAACCATCGACAATGAACCGCAGCTCATGAAAAGCTCTCTTTCACTCTCGGCGTGGCGCTCGCCGACACTTGATAAAGCATACGTAATATGAAAAACAAAAGTTTTTATTAATGCGTTCCGGTAATGATTGCTCGTTCTCGAGGGAACTTTAATTCGCAGCTTCGCCGCGCGTAAAATATAAACCGCTTAAACTTTGTTAACGACTGAAATTTATGTCTCCTGTACGCGATCATGCCTCAAAGCGGATCTCGGAAATCTGTACGCGGAAAATTAATACTGACCCGGCAGAAGTTCAAGTTACCGTAATCGAGATAATTGAGCAATTAATTTCGCGAAATGGTAAGCAATTTTACAAATTATAAAGCGATCGGTGTCGTGCCATAATTGTTAGATAATTATAAAAAGCTATTAAAGAGGAAATGTCGAAGAAAGCGTGATCCCCATTAATAATTGTCTTTTTTTTTATATCATTTTTTTGACAAAGGATCTCTACAGTAAGATTTTATATAGCGAGATCAGCACACCTTCGGGCATCGGAACACAAAAGCTCCCCTTCATTACAAATGTGACATTCTTGTCGCGTATCCAACTACACGTCGCTCCGAGTTATTAAAAGCGAAGCTTTGCAATCACAAAAATCGAATCAATTTTTTTTTTATCTGTTATTTCTACTCTAAAGGAAACATTGGCTAACTCTATGAAATTATATTAAAGTCTATTATAAAACTCCCACGTACATTAAACTCTAAAATATTACATTTAAATACATTAATGGTTTTTTTTACTATAATGTAATACCATTTCTATTTCAATATGTAATATAACATATGTATTACAATTCTAAATTCTATTTCTTTGATTCAAGCATTCATAAAAATATATAAATATTTATTTCTTGTATCACTGCGTGATTCAAAACGATAAATCGTGATGTAAATAGCTATTATTAATCGAGACATCGGTGCAATCTTAGCAAATCACTGTCGCGTCTACGTAACGACATACTATCGCGTAACATTGATCACATGCCGAAGAGTATAGTCCATCTATCGCATATTGATAAATTTATTTATGACGCTAATGATCAATTTTTTTTAGCAAATGCGGGAGACGGAAGCCCAGCGAGCGGAGCTGGAGAGGCAGCATGCGGACGCACAGAACCAGCTGCGGGAAAAGATAGCAGGACGCTATCAGGGCCCGGAATCGGTTGAGGCGTTACAATCGAAGATCCGAGAGCTCGAAAAGAAGACCGAGTTGCAGATGGTGAAGCACGAGGAACTTTCGCTGGAGCTAACTAGTCTGAGACGTGCGCGCAGTAGGGGGCCGGTCGTGGGACATGTTACGTCCACGAATGCCCCTACATCCACTTGGCCGCCGGCCGGATCTGAGATTGATAGACTCATGGCCAAGATTGAGCAAGATAAAGGGTATGCCAATTGATAAAATGGATCCTTTTGATCGAGAGACATCGGCAATCAATCGTGAAAGCACACTCTATCAATTTAAATATTACTAATTATGTTACTGTATTAATTTGTGTAAACATTAATTGTTTGTAAAAGTGTTAATTGTTTTAATTATGCATGACTTATAAGTGAATCGAATACGGATTTTGTATTAATAAAAATAAATTCAGCTCCATCAGAATATTGCACGAATTGGACCACACGCGGGGCGCGATAACCACGCAACAACCCTCGGCCACGCAGGGAATCCTTAGGTCCAGCTCGGAAAATCTTCCCAACCTCGGTCAGCATCAGCATCCACCTCATCCGCACGCCCTCAACCTCGGGATGCCTACCCAGATGAGCCATGTGCGTAATCCGCTTACGTAATATTGTACAATACAAAAAGCTTACATAATATTACATAATCTTTCTACCTAATTTTTATAACGAAAAATTAGAAGAAATTTGACATAAAATTTTCCTCAATTTATTCTTATTGAAAATGAACCAACAAAAATAATTCTTTAAGTAATTTTCTGATCTATGCTTTCTTTCTGATATTTGTTGATTATTGACAAAACTTGTTCGAACAGTATGCAGGTTCACCAATGCCATTAACGCCGATGATGCCTGGTTGTCCTCCACTGACGCCGAATGGACCACCATATCACTACAGCGAACCGATACCGCCGGCACCGTCACTTTCCAGCAGTCAGTCGCAGCCCGCTTTCCAACAGAAAATTCAACAGTATCAGCAACAGTCGCAGCATGAGATGTCGAGTTCTCATTCTCAAAGCGTTCTACCATCCCAACAAAAACAGCAGCCAACGCACACCTCACACTTCACAAGCAATCAGTATCAGGAGAGCTACCCGCATACGCAAACGTATCAGCAACCGCTTCAGCAGCAACAGCAGCAGCATCCGGCCTCGACCACGTACCTGACATCGGCTAGCCAGAGCGTGATACCTCACTATACACAGCCTGCCCAGACCGCCCAGAATTATCAGTTGAATGGGAGTCAACAGGTGTGTCGTCAATTATTCAATTACGATTACTTTTTTATAAGCAAGTAAACGAAGTATTGGAGGCATAGAGGAGGTATAGATAGAACGAATAGCATTATTTTTAGTATTCAATTTATGATACCTGTTTAGAATAGATTCCAAATTAATAGTTACAAATTAATAGTTTCAAACATTGCAGTTTTTGGTAACGAGAGTCTTTTATAATTTTATTTGTAATATTTGATATTAAAAGTAAAAAAAGATTAAGACGACTATAAATTTCACAACAATCAATTTGTCTCGCGCAGGCAACGACATATCCTAGTTTGTCCATGGCCTCGCATACAAATGGAACGTACAGCACGGGTGCGACCAGTTACAGCACCCAGCTGCCGCATCATAACTATACCGTGCCGCAGACGAACATTACACAGACAACGTTGTCCTCGCTACCGTTGTATTCTACCACATCCTTTCATTCCACCCTTGGGGGACTCACGAGCGTACCTCAGTCCGTTCTTCCTTTTTCCACCGGTCAGAGCACTTTCGCTACCAGTGGATCGACATACTCCACTACTGTCGGGACCAACGCTTTCGGGACGTCGGGCGTAAGCTCAGGTCAGAATCGTATTAATGCACGTTATTGAAAGATTTAGTCTCTCGTGTGTAATTTTTGACAGACTAAACAACGATTTAATTTTTTTTTTTTATTTTAGAAAATAAATCGTAACGTTATTATTAAATTGAATTTGTTTACTTTTCAATGTAAAATATTTGTGTAAATATGATAAATTTTAGCATTAATTGCCATTCTGCTAATAACGCGTATCTGTGCAGGTACTAGTTCAGGAGGCCTGTTACAAGCAATAGGCGATCCTCTACAAGCGATGCAGCAACTCTCCGCCCAGTCGCAGGCAAATCAGCTTCAGCAGCAGGCGATTATCCAACAGATCCAGCAGAGCTTGCGCGCCAGTTCGCCGACCGCGCCCGGTACCGCGACTGGCTACCATTTTATGGGTCCTAGACAAATGCCGAAGATTCCCACGAGTATACTGACGAATCCCCTGGACCGACTAACCAACACTGAGGACATTGTACCCGAGGGTCAAGTGGACATGTTGGATGTACCCGGCAAGGGCAGATGTTATGTTTACATAGCTCGTTTTAGCTACGAGCCGTTCCAGCACTCACCGAACGCGAATCCGGAAGCGGAACTACCGGTCCAAGGAGGCGATTATCTCTTGGTCTGGGGTCAGCCTGACGATGACGGCTTCCTAGACGCGGAGACGCTTGACGGTAGACGCGGTCTGGTGCCTGCCAATTTCGTACAGAAGTTGATCGGAGACGATCTGCTAGAATTTCATCAAGCTGTTCTTGGCCTCAGGGACGTAGACGATTCCGTCTCGACAAATATCCCTCAAGTGAGCAATATGAAAACTAGCGAGGTACATAATGAGTCGGATGCATTTATATTTGCATTTTACTTGCATTTTTATCTCCACGATAAACAAGTTGATGTTATCTGTTATTGATATATGAAAATAATAACATATATATATTTGAAAATAATAAGTATTGTAAAAACTTTATTTAGAGAACATTAATGGAGAATAATAATAATAATTCTAATTTGATTTATTTTAGTGTTATCTGCAAGATATTGATTTAGAATTAGCCGCGTTAGAAGAAGGAAATCGGAATCGTCAAGCGGAACTATCCGCGTATGCGGAACTCGACAATATCGCGGAGGAGGATGAGCAGGAACCACCAGGTTAATATTCTATCAATTTGTTGTTGTGATATTCTGCAAAGTGTTGCATGGCGCATGTCCTTAATGCTGAATTATATGATGTAATATTATCAAATTTATATTCGCAATCCAGTAATCCAGTAATATGTAGGTATATTTGGTACTTGAATCTTCATCTTTGAAGAAAAATTGATCCGCTTTTAGCGATGTGTTTAAAAGGTTTTTTCGACTGTACACGTTTCCAAAATAACACGATTCATGGCCCGTACTAAAACTAAAAAAAATTGTTTTTAGATAAAACTTCCACAATTTATTAATCCTGCTTGATGTGTCTGCAATAATGTATGTTCAATTCAATGTTGACTATCCAAGAAATAATATCAAATTATCCTCGGTATGTTCCTTTCCTTTCCTATCCTATTTATTGCACGTTGATCATTCAGAACAAGAAATATATACACGTAAACGTCACACAGTAAACGTCCACGCCTGAATCCTGTACCGGTTTTCACGGAGTGAATAATCACAAAATAAAATGGGAAACACAGAAAACCATTGCACTGTGTTAAGTGTTGGCTGGATTTAGGCTGGCTTAGAGAGATAGACGATAGTGAGAAATCCTTAGCTACAGCTAGGCTTTGTCTTTGTCTTTTCCTCCTGAAGAAGTCTACATGTTTTCGGACCTAGTTCCGGCGCCGCAGCACCTTACGCTTGAGCGGCAGCTCAATAAGAGCGTGCTGATCGGATGGACTGCGCCCGACAATATGCATCAACTCGAATCCTATCATGTCTACGTGGACGGCGTGCTGAAAGTCACGGTGAAGGCCACAGAGAGGACCAGGGCCTTGGTGGAAGGAGTCGATTCTACGCGGGTTCGTAATAAAATCCTTTATCTATTAGACTCCTCAAACAGAATTTATAAATACAATATGAGGGAGAAACAGTACTTTTAATTAAAGTTATAATTATTAATTAATATGTTATATTTACATAATTATTATAATAGAAAAGAAAATTATCTATATGTAATATAAAAGAGTTCTTTATAAAAAAAATTAATTGTCTTAAATTTTTTAGACTGGCACGCAAAGTTATGTAAGAGAATAAGGGATTGATTTGTATAAAAATATCAATTATATTTGTTCTGTTTTAATTATATGTAACCCAATTTAATTATCTTGAAATTATTCTTCCGCTGATGCAGCCGCACAGGATAAGTGTGCGATCGGTCACGCATTCGAGAAGAACGTCGCGCGATGCCGCTTGCACGATGGTGATCGGTAAGGACATTGCTTTGGGCCCAACTGCCGTCAAAGCATCGAACGTCACAGCGACTAGTGCTGTGATATCCTGGCTACCCAGTAACAGCAATCATCAGCACGTTGTATGCGTGAACAACGTGGAAGTGAGAACCGTGAAGCCGGGCGTCTACAGACACACCATCACCGGCTTGGCTCCGTCAACGATATACAGGGTGACCGTCAAGGCGAAGAATCTGCGGGCAACTCATTTTGAGGATCAAAATGCTCAGGCAGCAAATAACTTGGCTTGTCATGTCCACTTTAAAACGTTGCCCAAAGGATTACCAGATCCTCCGGTCGATATCCAGGTTAATACAAATATGATCGTCTCGTATTTTAAATTTTATACTTTTAAATTTTCTATAATTACAATAAAAAAAATTCGGAGAGCAATATTAAATTCCGGTGTTTTTCAGAAATGAAACAAAAATTCGTAATGACCAGAATCGGATACTAGAGACTAGAGTTTCTAGAATTTCTGTCAATGATTCTTAAAAGTTTTCGTAGCATTCATGATACGTGCTGTTATCCAATTTTTAGGTGGAGGCTGGACCGCAGGACGGCACTTTGCTAGTGACCTGGCAGCCTGTTGCCCTAAACGGTTCGGCCGTCACCGGTTACGCGGTGTACGCTGATGGTAAGAAGGTCACCGACGTTGACAGCCCCACCGGGGATCACGCACTCGTCGACATACACAAACTCATGGGTCTCAATCCAAAACACATCACCGTCAGGACTAAAAGTAGGGAGAGTCAGTCGGGCGATAGTTGCGCAACAGCAATACCTTGCAGCGTGCTTCGAGGTGGTCCTGGCACTCACATGCCGCCATCCCATGGTGGACTTCCGCATATGGTCGATCAGCGGCAATCCCAACAGTCCACCATGGGTCCCCAGCAGGATGATCCCAATCGCCATCGCATGGGCGGCGGCGTAGCTCAGCGATACCCAAATGCATCGATGCCCTCGCACATGCGACGGCACGTGAGCAACAGGGTAGACGCCCACGGTCAAGTTATCATCGAGACGGACGAGAATCTCTCCGACAAAGAGATTTATCCCGGACAGAGCATTCCTCAGATGGGTAAATATTTTGAAATATAAAGAAGCAAGGGAATCTGGGTTTAATATGAATGACTTTGTACAACCCAAGCTCCCCTGCGTGATTTATACTTTTACTTAATCGCGATTTTTAATTATCTCGTGTAGGAATTCCGGAAATTACAAAAGATTCTGCAAGCGAAGCAAATTATAGTGAGGAGGACGATCCCACGCGAAGATCGCGGGGAATGCCACCACAGCATCACGGTCCGCATCATCGGTATGGCCCGCAAATGGATCCACAGGGCCCGCCTGGAGCACATAGGTCTCCTAGCATGGGTGGTCCCAGCAGTAGACCACAAGATCCTTATTATGACCAAACGGGTAGATATAATGGTCACTGTGTTGCTGTGATGGAATTCTTTGCATTCTTTCCATCACTTTCCAATTTAATAATACTTTCATTTTTCTTCTAATTAATTATTTCGAAAAATTGCTGTTTATGTTACAACTCTGAAGATAAACCCTGAATGATATATGTGGCACTCTTCTCTTCTTTCGGACTCTCTTCTCTCGCTGCAGTGTTTGGTGTAAAATTATCATGCTGTCTAATCGTCTATCAACTTTAAGTGTACAAAATGAATCCATGTGTCGTATGTTATTATGTTCATTTTTTTAAATATTGTTCAGGATCTCAAAGAGGAAGGGGACTGGTTTGTCGTGGCGGACGATTACCACAGGCTCAAGGTGGAGCAAGTCATCCATCAAATGTAGCTCAACAAATGAATAAGAGACAACGATGGTTCGTGGCACTATTCGACTACGATCCTACGACTATGTCACCAAATCCAGATGCGTGCGAGGAGGAATTACCATTTTCCGAAGGCGATACTATCAAGGTTCTATCCTATCTCATTCTTATTTAATATTTGTGATTATTGAAATTATTTTAATTAAACTTAAATTAAAAACATTCTTCGTAAAAAGATATACATATTATATTTTTTATAAAACTTTAGATGAACTTGATATATATTTAATTTCATACTTAATTCACATTTATATCTATAAATTATACAATGATAATATTGCATTATAAAATGCATTATATGATAGAAAAATCATATATGTTTTTATCCTATAGGTATACGGCGAAAAAGATGCTGATGGTTTTTACTGGGGCGAGTGTCGCGGTAGACGAGGATATGTTCCTTATAATATGGTGGAAGAGCTTAAAGATCCACCAGGTCAAGGGCAGCCTGGTAGGCGGGGACCTGCACAGAGTGAGAGATGGGGAGATATTTATGCAAGCATGCCTGTGAAAAAGATGATAGCCCTCTACGATTATGATCCTCATGAATTATCTCCTAACGTTGATGCTGTAAGATTTTTGTTTTATTTAGATATTCAATCGGAGTCTTAAGAATCCGATAAATAACTAACTATACATAATTGATTGCCACGTGTTTACATAATAACTTATATAATAATTGATATATTTTTATTATTAATTGCCTTAATTTTGCAGCAAGTTGAATTAACGTTCCAAACCGGAAACGAGATATACGTCTACGGCGATATGGATGATGATGGATTTTACATGGGCGAGTTGAACGGTGTCCGCGGTTTAGTACCGAGTAATTTCCTCACTGAGGCACCCGGACAGAATCAGGGGCAACCGCCGCAGGGTAGCAGACGACCCGGCGGCCAGAGCCAAGGACCGGGCGCGAGGGGGCCACCGCCACCTCCTCGCGAACCACCCCCGGCCGGTCACCGACGTGGCAAAGGTAAACACGCAATCAGATACCATTCATATTCATCAAATCCTCCTTATAGTACCAATTATCAGGGCATGAATAGCTCCTCAAGCCAAGACGACATCGGAATTAATTGTGTGTTCTGCATGGAGAAGAAAGTTTGTTGTTCCAACATATTTTATTATTATAGTAAATCTGGTTATTATATAAACAGAGAAAAAATTTATTTTAAAGATATTAATTTTATTTGTTGCATTTACTTGTATCTTGCTTCGCAGCACATTCATGTGCTCACAAGTAAACTCAATGAGATTTTTCATTTTTTATCAAGAGAATAGACCTCGCTGTAATGTTGATTAATTATCAAACCAATAACTGCTTTTGATAATAAAAGTATTTTTGCATCATGTATAGTAGCAAAAATGATTCCGCTTCGTCAGCAAAATTCTTTTTCTCCATGTGTATATATTGATATTGTTTTGACGTACCCAATCACCGTGAATGTTTTGATGTAAAAACGCAGCATCCGCAGCGCAATGCAAGAAGCGCAAACTGCCAAATTGTTAAAAGCCAGAAATAGTTTATTTCCGCTGTAAGTTAGAAATTGCTATGTGTCACATAAAATTCGGTCTCTTCGCGGATGTTGGAACTGGCTCGAGGGGTTGTTGACGTTTTCATACCGACGCGATGCATCATTTTATTGTCTTGGATGATTGAGCGATCGGATCGAAAATGCGTACGTATATTGTTCCTCATAAAATGCAAAATCGATAGCGATCGCGTCGGTGTGTGCAAAAACGAAAATGCAAGCGTCAAGCAACACAAGACATGAAACCAGATGTGTGCCAGACGACAGGCAGAAGGGCCACACTGATATATTATTAGCATTGCGCAATTTGGCGAATTCGAATCGATATGCAATTCGAGCCGAATGAGCATGCGGCGTATAATTAGATTGAAATTCTTTTGGAACAAGGTGTGCAAACCGCGTGTCCGACACGCCCTACACGTGCCTCTCGACGCGAGAGGACTCGTTGTGTCGCTTCACACGCACTACCGGTCAACACCGGTTCTTCCAGCAATGTACATCGATATCACGCTCTCGTAGGCATTTAACAATGTCATGTTATTCTGTTAATTGTTACCACGATCGTCAACGTTACAAGTATTACACCGAACCGAGAGTTCTTCGCGTCACATGTATATAAAAAGAATTTGGTAAACGTCCGTGAAAACACGTGCTGTCATACACACGACGATAGATTATATATGCAATAAAACACTAAGCTGCTTTCAGTGTCTTCTATTATATAAGTATATATCTAATATTATATATATATATATATGTATATGTTTATATACGTATATATGATTTATACGTGTATACATATATTTATATATATATATTTTTTTTTTCTCTCAGGGCACTATCTGCCTCTGTTACTATTACTCTACATATCTGTCCTATTCTTTCTGTCTATATTATATACATACGTATATATATTATATATTTACACTATATATATATTTATCTGACTGATTATATACACACGATCATGTCGCTGTGATATATAACAGTTTACTTTATACCGACATGATCTGTTTCTGTGTGCCTGAACTGATCGATGGTCGTCGTGTCACATGATTGTCGTTCGTGTCGTGTTGTCATGCTGGCCATTTACGATTACGTTGATCTTTCGTTTATTCATTGATCGGACGATACAAACCAACGATAGATGGTCGCGAGTTTTATCTAAGAATACCAGAGACCGAATGACGACGTCGTGCCCGTTGAAACTCACGTGACTTATAAGATCTCGTCAAATAATTCCGGAACTTTTTGCGCGATCTTATTCAAATAATTATTGATCTCATCTGGACGGTCTATTTCGCTACTCGCGGCTCTTCGAAATCTCGGTAGTATATACCCTGACATGCTCGATCGACTCGAAGGAAAAGAGAAAAAGAAAATGGAAAAAAAGGAAAAAAAGTAAAAGATAAATGCGCCATAAATGACAACACGGTTCTGTTCTCTTCTCTGTTGCTAGATGCCTGCATTGTGCCTGTGTCTGTCCCTGTCTGTCACTTAGACTCTAGACAACTACAACAACAACCACCACCATCACTAATGAACAACCAACAACATCAACTACAACATCAAAACAATCCACCGCATCTAGCCTATCAACAAGCGAATCACCACAGCTACACGACCGTAACCACGTCCAATCAGCATGGGCCCAGTCACTTGCCACCCAGCGGCGGTGTCATGGGTGCCCATCAGCAAGGTCCCGTACTGCCCCACCTTCAGCAACAGGTGAGCCCGCTCCTCTTCCGAGAATTTCTTCGTGCGCTTTTTCTTTCTCTTTCTCTCTCTCTCTCTTTCTTTTTTATGTGCTTTTTGTCGAACGTGTGTGCTTTTCATCCACACTTTTTGTGCGCTTGTTCTTCAGGTACATCGGAGCTTCCACAATCAACTTGTCTATGATTGACAAGTCGGTTCTACGATCATAAGTTAATTTCCTTTCAATGAGAAATGGAGAGAGGAAAAACTTAAATTTTTTGTTACCACATGGCTGCGAAATTTTTGAGCGAATGAATATTTTCTTATTTAAACCGACTGAATATTTTCTTTAAGAAACATTTCGTTTGTATTTTATTGGAATTTTTGTTAGGATGCGATCAATTGACAGATTATTCTTTCAAGTTTCTTTATTTGATTTACTTCTTCATAGATAAAATATAGATATTAGATTAAGTTATAGAAACTGGACTTTATAAAAAAAGACTTTACAAAAAAAGTTTATGGTTTTATATTTTTATGCATTTTTATGCATAAATTTTTTTAAATTACATGTTGCTCTCTATGCTTTGTTCTAACTCGCAACTCTATCTTTATTAGAAATAATTATTCAATAATTTTAATCTTTTTGCATGAATGCAAATGATATTGATAAAGTATAAACACATAAAATAACATTTTAATTATTTCATAAAACGAATTTTTTGAAATGCTAATTTTTCTAATGCAATGTGGATTGACAATGAGAAGAATTAGCAAAGTCATGTTTAATTTAAAAAATCTGATGGCTGTTTGAATCAGTATTTTGTATTTTATTTAGTTGTATGTTCTTCTTTTTGCAAGTATGAATCACGCTTTATTGTCAAACACACGTGTCGAAGATGGCACGTAAGCTATGTGTATCTCGTGTCAGTGTATGCTATGTGAAATGCTTTGAATCGTGCAGCATGCTGTAGCATCTTCTTATTTGATCTTTCGTCATTTTAATAAAGATCATCGCAAAAAGAAGAAAAAAAACCTATTTTACGCCTCGATAAATCGTCGTGACATGAATGTCCCACTAACACATATTTTACAAAAGGGTGAATCGGAAATACAACACGAAGATCTTTATAAATTTTTGTCCATTTTTCTGTTACCTTCTCTCTCTCTCTCTCTCTCTCTCTCTCTCTCTCTCTCTCTCTCTCTCTCTCTCTCTTTTTTTTTTTTATTTTTTCTTATATTTTTTTTTTCTCTCTCTTATTTTGAAACATATACTCATAGTTATTTCTTTCTCTTGCCAATTATTTTTTACCACCATTACATAAAACAGAAATCATCACATATATCTTTCGAATTGCCGACAATTTATTTGCGTAAGCGAATCGTAGAATCTTCGGAATGATAGAAGAATATAGTCTCGCAGAGGTGACACTAACGAAAGTAACGATAGAACGTGCGTGATAGAGTTAGGCGAAAAAATAGATACGGTTTGTTCAGTTATTAGCGATTGGATATCAATAAAACAAAAAAAGCGAGATAATTATTGTCAAGAGAAAGAAAAAACCGAATTAACCATGTCTCTTTGTTTTTAGGGGAAGGGGAGGGGCGGCGTGGTCAATCGGATCGCTGGTAGTAACATGCCGGGTATGCAGGGCCCGGGCCAACATCTCCAGCAGCAAGACTATCAAGGCCAGCAGCAAATGAATCAACCATACCAGCAACAGCCGAATCAGCCATACCAGCAACAGCAACAGCCGAATCAAGGATATTCGCAACAACCAACGCAACAGTTCCAACAACAGCAAATGGGTCAACCACAACAGCAACTAGGCCAGCCATTCTCGCAGCAAAATCAACCAGGCGGTCTCGGAATGCAAATGGGCGGTCCTCAGAGTGCCAGCAAACCTATGAGAGGGATACCGGCGGTGCTGCCGACGGCACAGTCCAAGACACAGCCTAATCCAACGCAACAACAGCAGCAGCAGCCGCAGCAACAGAGTACCGGGCCGAATCTGATGCAGAAGTTCACCGAAATGGCGGGCGCGAGTGCTGGCGGCGATATACTGTCCAAAGGGGAAGAGCTGATCTTCATGAAGTTCGATCACTGACGACGTGACGGTGATAACGATAATGATGATAATAACGACGCATTGTCACGATCGTTTTTGTTTCGTTTTTTTCGCGCTCCGCACGCGCGCAAGTCAATCTCGTCAATCACGTATAAATCAGTATTACTACGAACGTCGTTCGACAGCAGAAAATATGCAACGAGGAAACGATCTCGTCGGACGTTGTTACTAAGACAAAGGCGACAAGGCGAGAAAAAGTGCGCCATTGCTGCTGCTGCTGCTGTTGCTGCTATTGTTGCTACTCGCTACTAATAATCGTTAATTACTGCAAAATAAAGAGAAACCGTCGTTGGATAAATATATATCGAGGACGAACTTTGCGATAGAGGCAGGGAGAAAGAACGGTGCGGATAGCTCAAGATGAGATAAAGATGCTCCACGTTGAGATTTAACTGACGATTCTACCGATCGAGAAGAGGCAAGAGACACGAACAAGATTCATCGAACTTTGTCTTAATCCTCTTTTTCTGAAATCTTCTACTATTTTGTCTTCTTCTTCACGCGACGGTAGGATCCTCGATCAGTGCTGCGCGGTCCATTGAAGAAATACTTGCTCGTCCGTCGCGGAATCTCCTAACATACACAAGATAGTCAATATTATGGAATGCTATCTGCAAAATATACTTTAAGCGACGGCGCAAATCATGTAAATCGCGTATCTGCGCGACTGTTTCTTCCAATCTCTCTTCGTCCTCTTTGTTTTATTCAAAGCGCCGTTCGGTTCTCGGAGTAACAAAAGAAATCTTGCAGATTGTATCGAGTGTATGTGAAAGAGAGAGAGAGAGAGAGAGAGAGAGAGAGAGAGAGAGAAGGATTCCGCGTTAATGTAAATTCCATATATACAAAAACGAGTTACTGGCGAAGCAAAGCTAGACAAATCGAAGTTGAATCTTTCATCACACAGACGAAAAAGAGAAATAAAGGCCGACCTGCAAAGGAATAATCATATCGCCGTATAGGAGTCAGGACGTGACAACAACGTGGGTGTGCCTTGGGAGAACCGTCTCACCCAGCAGCAACTAATAATCATATCTCTAATTGATAATTCCTCTAGCTATTTTTTTCTTTTTCTCGTGGAAATTCAGCGCGCTACATCGAGAGCCGCAGCGGCGCATATACGAATAAATGATGACGTCTCTCGTCTTGACAATTTTCTCTTGTTCCCGTGTATGTATGTATGAGACTGGACCTCCCCCCCCCCTCCTCTTCGCGTGTTTCCTCATTATCCCATGTCCTTCGCTTTTATTCCAGCATTCCCGAATGGACCTGCACGCGGATAGAATCGTCGCATTCGGACCGCGAGAGAGATAGAGAAAAAGAGAGAGAAAGAGATCCTTGAGCCTCATGTTTTCGACCACTCGGATGAATCTCGGAATCAGGATCTCCTATTCGGATTGGGAAAGAATCGAAGGAATCCAAGATGATGCCCGAGGATGAACGGCGATGTGACCATTTATCGTCGGACTTGTCTTGAATGGCGCACAAAAATTTAAGACGAAATGGAATACGAAGCAACGTCAGACACCAATGAAACGCAGAAATGCTACGATCTTTCGATCGGGGTGGGCGAATCGGCCGTGTATCAAATATATATCATAACTGTGTGTGTGAGAGACAATTCAGATGGAATGGGAGATCATAGCGTACTAAATGGTAACGGGATATACATATATACATATGCATATACAGATATACATATATATATACATATATTATATTTAACTATTGCAAAGTATTGTTACATCGCTACTTGTATCGTATTTTGTACAAAGTATCTTTACCTTCGATTGTTTTCTTTCGCCAAAATATCTTTAGCAAAAAAATATGGCGGAGGAAGAGCGACAAATCTTTTCCGGATCCATTATTGAATCATTCAACGACATCATTATCATCACCGCCATCATCATTTTCATCATCCTCATTATCTTCATTTTCCCAGCCATGTAATTGCCATGTAACTGCTATGTAAATACGTAATATGACAGTTATTTGGTAGTTACATAGGCAGTTATATAGTAGTTTTATGGGTTTATTTTCATCGTCATCATTAGTATCATCATCATTATTATCATCATCATCATCGTTAGTATCATCATCATCATCATCATCATCATCATCATCATCATCATCATCATCATCATCATCATCATCATCATCATCATCATCATCATCATCATCATCATCATCATCATCATCATCATCATCATCATCATCATCATCATCATCATCATCATCATCATCATCATCATCATCGTCGTCGTCATCATCATCATCATCATCATCATCATTATCATTATCATTATCATTATCTCATCGGCGTAATATGCCGATCGGAGAAGAATTCTCCAATGACCTTGGCATATGTTGTTATGATCCTGAGTGATCTTGACAACATATGTCAAGGTCAAGATCATTTGTAGACTCTCCCCCGGTCGGCGTATTTACTTTGTCATCAATATTATCATTACTATCAATGTCACGCCATTGACACAATCTTGTACTTAATTGTTATTACTCGCGCTTATCCTGTGTGTGTACTCGCTTCTCGTTTTTCGGTGACGAATATACATATACAGCGAGACAAACTCAAGATTTTGAAAAGAAGGGAGCACTGCGTAGGGAGATAATCATTTCCGTTGAAATATGAAGCAATTTCTAGGAATTTCAAGATCGCAATTCAATCCTTTCATCTCTATCAGGGTCTCATTGCAGCTTTAATGATTTTTTGGGAGATAATATGTCTCACGTAATGATGTTACAATTACACTTTGTTAGAATTTAGAATAGAGGAGGGAAAGAAATTACTATTACGATGTTCAGAAAAGTAATAAAAGTAACATTGATTGTCTGACATATAAATGGAATGATATTAATGAATCGCATAATAGGAACATCATGTATACGTCAATATGGACCAAAATAAAATCTCTATCATTAAAGAAAAGTTGGAATTCACTATCTAAATAAAATAACTGTACAGCTCGTTTTTCCATCATGTAATAAGTCCGCAGTAGATATCTTATGATGATTTGTTATGAATCAAAGATTTTAATGCGCAAATTATTAAGACTGGAAAGATTATGGAAAATCATTATTTAAATGATAATAAGATTGCAAGCGCTGTAAATATTAAGATAACGTATATAGAAATTAATTACAAGAGATGAATGTATCTCCCTATCGCGGTGTTGCCGTTACACAAGCTAATGCATGAATGATTACACTACATGGAGTGAATCTGTCTAAATTAAAAGTAGACAGAACAACGGTACTCGAATGTCGAAACATTTCTTGCTTTTATTTTTTATTTTATTGTTGCGTGATAGTATAGAATGATAACGCTCGGCTTTGAACGTGCGCGTCCAACGGATCCGATAATCGATCAATCAGATCCGATCGTGTAGCATAGGACGATTGCGCAAGAGACGTGAGAGAATCAGTCGTTTTTTTCTGCGACTATTCGTGGATAAATTCGCGAAGACATCAATGCACCATAATGATTTGCAACGATGGATGTTTCGCTTGCATAGTTATTTTGATTGCATTTTTTTCATTAGAGATTATAATACATAAACGCGCATTTTGAAGCGAAAGAGAAAGAATATCAATACTTTATGGAACTATATATGATGACTGAACAATTCGGGTAATAACCCGAGTGGAAAATGATATCGACATTATTTATCATTATTATTTATCATCTTTCGCTTCTGCGGCTTTTTATTTATTGTTTCTCCCGCCCTCTCCACCTCACTATTGATAATTTTTGCACTGTATTACGACAGCACTGAACTCATATCTGACAAGTAATCTTGATTCAGGCGATGTGAAGATAAAAGACTGATATCGAAGTTTCCGATACCGCGGGTGATTATAACGAGTACCAAGACGCTAATAGCGAGTGTGTGTAATCTCTCACATATGTCGCGGTCGTTATGTGTCTTCTTCGATTGTTTTCTGCGTTAACCCACGTATCTCTATAATATAGCCGTGTATAGTTCTCTTTCGCGCGAGCGAGAAAGTATAAATATTTGTTACGGACTTAAAATTGATTATAGGCGTAAAGAGAGGAAAAGTAAGAGGGAACGAAAGAGAATTATGGGAGCACCGACGCGAGTTGTCGAGCGGGTTCCGGCAGGAAGCGGGTCTTCGAAGAAGAAAAGAAAATATTGTTTGAACAGAAGAAAGAAAAAGTACAGAAATTAATCGTCGATGCGGTGCGCACACATTAGTGCTTTTACTTACGGTACAAAGTCGAAGAGAGAGAAAGAGAAAATGAAAGAGAAAAGAGTAAGCATTTTTACTTATCATCGTTAGACTTTTAGATATGATCACCCTAAAACGCACCTATATGACTTTCACGCGAACGGACTCATTATGTATCTCGCGTTTGAACGAAGCCATCTTCGCGACGCTCGTCATCCTCTTCGCGCGATTCAGACCAAGCGCCAGCGATTCGATCGTTTAAAGTTTAACGAGAACAATAAAATAGCGAGACACACGCGACGAGATGATCGAGCGCGAGGATTACGCAATGGTCTCGCTCTTGAAGGCTCCTGATCCGTCATCGCGTTAAGAATATTACATAATCATTGGATCACCTCTATGAATTACATCTTCTTGAAAGCCGTGATATTCGTATATAGCTAAAAATCTGAATTTTTGATCCGCGTCCAATATGTGATTTTAAATGGTCAGTTCTAATCTCCACCTCTAATCTCATAGAGCTAATGATGCATCTTATAATGTCCTATCGAATGTGAATTGTTGTCTATAATGTTTCCATATCCGACAATCTTCTCGTTGTAAGTTTATCGAAGATGAATGTTAATCTTTTCCTTCTGCGCGATTGCGATGACGGATCGTCGGCCTTAACTTGGCGGTATCAATCGCGGCAGATCTACTGAGTATTTCTTGGGATCGTTTATCGAGCCTCATGCCTCTGTATATCTCATTGTACATTCTCATCGACTTTTAGCCTCTGAATGGGACGATCCGTGTAGCTCTTTTGATATCGCGGCGATCGGCGTCGAGGACTGAAATCGATTGGCGAACGAACGAGCGAGTGAGCGAGCGTGCGAACGAGTTCTCGAATGCTGAAAGGAACGCAGGTGCGCCCAACAATCCTTAACAATTTTCCGGACGTTTCTTTCGGTCTTCGTAGATACCTTTAGACATAAGGCACTGGGTTGATTTCACCTACTATATAGGTGTCGAATAGAATAAATATAACGCCCGCCCTCCGCGCATTCACACACGTACACAAGACACACACATATCCCAGGTCGACGAGCGTCGGTACGAGTGTCCGTTTCAAAGTCTTACTATCTGAGAATGGTTCTCTGACAGTAAATCGTTTCGTGATTGATTCTTCATTCTTCGCGCGAACGCTGAAAATTAAACTTATGAAAGATAAACGCGATAAATTTAACGATTATACTTGACAGCTTTATTCTCTGAATATAATTTATTTTAGGTGTTTATTAAGACCGAAATGATGGAAAAAAATCACAGACTTAGTATGATCTTAAACGGATACCGGCGTAATCGACGACAATCGTTCTGGGAACCGCGGACTTTAGTTCCGCTAGGAAAGCTTCACTGACGGAGGGAGAGAGCGCTATAACGAATCAAAGTGACTGACAGAAGGGCGGTTTAAGAAGGAAGCTACGAAGCTATCCGGACAGTGTTAATTAGTCACCAATTATTGTCATTCTTTCTCTCGTGTCGACATTAAGAACGTATGAAGCGGGAGCAGGAGGTAGCGCAAATCGACTATATAACACGTTTCAATATAAACGAAAAAAAAAATAATGAAAAGGAAATATATCATCGTCTCTTAAGCATGCCAAGAGAGAGAAACGCCAGCTACGTTTGTCATTCAATAATCTTGCGCTTTGTTTTTTCTATGAATCGGTGCGTGACGATCTTATTCCTTGTTAGATCGAGGTGAAGTAAGAGAAACAGAAGAAAAAAGCTGCTATCTATCTATATATATATATATAAGATTTAAGAGAGCTCACAAAAAACACACACACAATGTTATTATAAACGATTAATTAATAAAAAAACGAATCTTGTTTGTTGTTACTTCTGGTATACCTCGTTATGGACCACCGCACCGATTTATCGTATCGCTAATTGGTTCGTCTTTGGGTTTTTAAGCCACGTTTTTTTTTTTTCATTTTAGATATCATTGCAAGTCTGAGTATGGACGGGAGAGTAATTGATTCAGTCGGAAACCAGAATGCTCAATCTTTATTTAATATGTCGTAATGGAGTATGAATACATAATATATATCAAATTGATATATAGCTGTCACGTCGGAGAGTATTGTGGAACTAAAAGTATTTTGCGTGACGATAAAACAATCTCCTCAGGTTGACGACATAATCTACGTGTCTTCCTCCCAGACGGTCTCCGTGAGTATGGCGATATTGTCCAGGCCACGCATCGGTGCGTACTCGAGCGTCCACATCACATTTGTGAAAACGACTGCAGCAATATTATGAATAATTTATCAACGAGAAAATATCGTCGCGTACGATATTGTAAAATTACGCGTGAGTTTGACATACGGATCTGAGATCATAAAACCTTAATAGCATTCAGGAGGTCGTCGCTAATTTTATCTCATCCGATTTTATAGATAGGTCTTCAATAAATAAATATTTTCGATTCTCAAGAGGCATGTAAAATTAAAAATGTTTGGTATTTCAAATTGAATTTCTATCAAAGCGAGGAAAAATTGTACAGCATGCATCACAGATGAAATACAAGTTCAGAAATATCGATTTCTCTCAACAATGGTTGACAATATACTCAGACAATACTAAAAGTTTGTGTGTGTGTGTGTGTGTGTGTGTGTGTGTGTGTGCGCGCGCGCGTGCGTGTGTGCGTGTGTGTGTGTGTGTGTGCGTGTGTGTGTGTGTGTGTGTGTGTATGCTGATCCTCATTTTGCGAGATTAATTATTCGATAAATGGATAATTAATATAATAAGCGAGTTTGAAATTGGAAATTTGATTCATTACAGCCCAATCCTCCGTTCGCCCACCGTTATTATGCCACAATTTTATCAGAAGTATGGAACACCTTTTAATCAGCACGTAGAATTAAAAGGCAAATTTTGTAATTACATTATTATACATATAAATAATTCAACAATTATACAACTCACTAGAAGTTTAGTGTGGCCTTTTCAGAACGCCAGCCACTCCGGTTTATCGCGAGCTGTTAAAGGTGCTCCGTACTTCAGTCCAATTTCAGTCGCAGCACTTACGCATCTCGCCCTGATGCAGATCGGCGATCAGCTCAGGGCACGAACTGTTGCAGGGATTTATAGGAGTGAGACGCAGTTGAGTCGCGCCACGAAGTTGAGCGAGAGCGATTAAACCAGAGTCGAGCTCGACTTTCTTGTAACTCGGACTATTGTAGTCCGAAGACATGAGCACCCAGTTGAAATGCGCCGGCGAGACTGTGCTGGAGAGGAAGTACGGTCGTTGATAGTACTTTCTGAGTACCTTCACAGCGTTGATGTCACAGTTCTGCCAATGGACAAACCACTTAGCCACCTCGGGGGCGTGCACGCGTCGAAGAAATGCCGCAAGATCGGACGAACCAGTACGCAGATTCGAGGTCAGGGCGCATGGTACCGTCTCCATCAGCCGCTCGTTCTCCAAGTAGAGCTGTTTGCGTCGAAAAATAATGTTTCTTCATGGAATCGTCTTTTGCAAATATTACACTGATTGTTTGCTATGGCAAAGAATCTTTTGTCTTCGAAGAGACAATTCAATTTCGATAAGTGAAAGTTATCTACATTTTTTTCTTCAATTTGATTCCTGAAGAAGTTAAGCATTTATAGTAATAAGGCAACAAAATTCATTTATTACTCACATGGGTGATATTATCAAACCAGAAGTAATCGGTATTCATGACTGCCCATGAATCCATTGCGTCGGTGATGATGGCTGGTGCGTCACGATTCAGATAATTATCAACCAGATTACGATACCGAACGTCCGATAGACGATCAATCGTCTCCAACGCCTCGCAGGTCTGCAAGAAGTTCTCTGACAATTATTCAAGCGTGGATTTTAGGTATCTTAGATATATTTCTTCTTAAAATATTTTACATCTCAAAAACCGCAATAGAATCTCTTTCCCAAACGTAAACATTGATTTTTCTTATTCTGAAAATACGAAGCGTACCACGCAATCCTCTTCCGTAATAGTGTAATCATTGTAAAAGGGGTTGTTAATCATGCAGTTTTCATAATAGAGTGGCTGCCAGTTCCAGATCGGCAAAACTTTTATCAGCAGCAGACGGCTGAGGGCGGTGAAATGAGTACCAACGAAGTCCAACTGAGCTGCAAGACACGCCAGTGTACCCAGTACTATCAGCACCAGGGTGCCACGACAGACGAGTTGTAACCATGAGCGACGCATCGCTGCTACGAGCGGCTGGCATATAATGTCCATTTCCTCTTCAGTGAAACCCGCCTGTTGGCAGTACCTATGAAAAAATTTTGGATACAATAATAATAATAAAGAAAAAAGATCTCCATCGTGCATAATTATAGAAATAATTTTTTTCCATAAATCTGCTTTTTACAAAAATGATTATAATAATGATTTGGAAAAATATCTCTACTTGTTTATATATAATTTTGAAATTATCGTTACTGATACAAATTTTTTTATTTCTTTTTATTTAGGTGATAAGAGCGCAATGAAAGTATAAAACAAAAATCTAATACGACTTCACGAATAATTCCACGCATATCAAAAGTGATTCGTTACTTGTAAAAGGAATTCAGCTCATCATCAATTAGCCTTAGCTTCTCGGAGTGCGTCATCTCATGCTGTTCCTTGGTGTACGCCTTACGCGGCTGTTTCACGCACTTGCTGCTTGACATCGTGACAGACTCTTTTGTTGTTTCACCGACGTGCAAGAATAATATCACTCTTCTCTTGCAGAAACGCAATACTTCAGGATCCGCGGCAGGATAGGAACGGGCTCGTCGCTATCGAACCGCAACCGTGCATGCGCGCGTTTATCTGCCTACACGATATATTGATCGGCACCGTCGGCGCATGGACGGCGCGAAAACCGAGATAGATTTTCGGAATTTTTTACCGAATCTTTATCTTTTGATAAACGACGGATTTAGGCAGTTTTTTATGTAAAATCGATCTGAAGCTACATTTTTATAAAATACGAAAGGAAATGTCAGTAGAAAATTTATATAAAATCTAATTGATTTTAAGGTATTATTATTTTATTATAGAGTTTGAGACAATTAAATGATTATTTTTATCATCGTATAATTTTAGACTTTATTTAAGAAAGTCTTTCTTTCATATTAAAATATTCGATTGTATAGAATAATAGGTCAATTAAAATGTATTTCGAATGTATTGGATAAATGTATTTTTTTAATTATATAATATATTATTATATTTTCAGATTTGATTGAACGATCCTAATGATATTGTTTGCTCATTCAAGATCTCAAAAATTTCTCGGTACACATCACTGCCTTCGATACTCTAAATTTATTTCTGTACGTCAACCTTATCGGCTGGCGATAGGTAGATTCCATAACGATCTGCGACTGGTCTATACGATCTGTAACTGGCTTGTCATAACATGAACAATAGCACAGTAGTGAACAGATAGGAACATATAGAAACTCTGCTACATAATTATAATAATCTGCAATTAAAAATATTATTATAATATTAATTTTAAATATTATATTATAATAATTATATACGCATATAAATTATCACAGATAAATATACATGAATATATCGAACCGTGCAATTGTTTGTGTTGTCTCGGATCAAAGTCCGAAGATTTGATTTATAATAATTCCATAAGTCGAACGTCAACAGTACGAAAAACAATGGCAATGCAATGCTTGAGATTATTTGGTGAGTATCAAGTATTTTCTAATATTACGGAGAATAAAGATTATTATTTTAAATATTGATTACAGCAAATAATGTGCCTAAAAGTGCATGCACTATCAATGTCAATCGACACATTACCTCGTATTCTATGCTGCCAGATACACATAAAATGTTATATCAAACATGCAGGTATTTTATAATATTGTGTAGGCAATAAAAATTACACCTCTATCTACTTTGCGTAGATATAATTAAATACTAAATAAAGTTTATCATCGCTATTAAAAATTTGTAATTGCAGAGATTTCGCCGAGGAGGAATTAAAACCTATCGCAGCAGAGACTGATAAAAAACATCTTTTTCCAAAGGAGCAGATCAAGAAGATGGGCGAGCTGGGTCTCATGGGTTTATGCATCCCTGAAGCATTAGATGGAACAGGACTAGATTACCTGGCCTATAGTATAGCTATGGAAGAAATCTCAAGAGGTTGTGCAAGTGCTGGAGTTATAATGAGTGTACAAAATTCCCTCTACTTAGGCCCTATAGACGCATTCGGGACTGATAAGCAGAAAGAAAAATACATCGTTCCCTATATAAGTGGTGAGAAAATTGGCTGTTTTGCTCTCAGTGAACCAGGTAATGGATCTGATGCTGGTGCGGCGTCTACTACTGCCAAAGCGGACGGCAGCATCTATACAATTAACGGCACCAAGTCGTGGATAACAAATGCGTTCGAAGCCAGTGCGATAATTCTCTTTGCGACGACTGACAAGTCCAAGAAGCACAAAGGTATAAGCGCTATCGTAATGGACAGTCCGACAGCAGGCCTGAGTCTGGGTAAGAAAGAGGACAAATTAGGTATACGAGGTAGCAGCACTTGTTCCTTAATCTTCGAGGACTGTCAAGTGCCACAAGATAACATTTTAGGCAAACCAGGAATGGGCTTTAAAATCGCAATGATGACTCTAGGTATGTGACAATCATTACGTGGATTTTTACAAGTAATTATTATTCAAATATAACGTAATATTCTCTCTGTAGATGCCGGCAGAATAGGAATCGCTGCACAAGCGTTGGGTATAGCTCAAGCATCTTTGGATTGCGCGATGGATTACGCATCCAAACGCCAAGCCTTTGGTCAGTCGATCATCAAGCTGCAAGCGATTCAACAAAAAATCGCTGATATGGCTCTAAAATTGGAAAGTTCAAGACTGTTGACGTGGCGAGCGGCTCAGCTTAAGGATAATGGTAAACCATACACAAAGGTGCATAATATTTGGAGATAAATATTAATTCATTTTAGTAAAATATTCACTTTGGATAATACGGCCGAATTTTCTCTGGATTCTTATCTCTTATCTCATATAATATTTAAAATTTTAATCTTATTCCATATATATTTTTCTATTGATTACATTTTATGTATCTTATCGGACAAGGTAAACGCGCTTCTATGAATGCATAGAAAAAAATTTTTAAGTAGTCACGATAACATAAGCTTTAATCGATTTAATTATCAACAGATCAAAGCAATAAAATCAAACGAGAAAAATATAAGGTAATTTTCACAGGGAATGAACAGATCTCTCGAGTATAAGATCTCAAGTAGAAGATCTAAATGAGTGCCAGTTTGCAGATGTAAAAATTTATATCGATATCTGGTTTTTGCCAAACTCTTATGTCTATCTGTTTTACATTCTCCTTAATTATAAACCAAGAAAAATCCGAAATTAATATCACGTTACAAATAAATTTTTGCACGTCTGCGATCTAGCTCTCTCGTTGATTCTTGATCTATTGTCAAAATAATTTCTTATTTGCTAGGAAGCCGCTATGGCCAAATTGTCAGCATCGGAAACCGCCACATTCTGCGCTCATCAGTGTTTACAGATTCTGGGAGGGATGGGATACGTATCGGATATGCCGGCGGAACGTCATTACAGGGACGCGCGTATCACGGAAATCTATGAAGGCACATCGGAGATCCAGAGACTTGTGATCGCCGCAAATCTCATCAAAGAGTATGGCCTCAATTGAGATCGCACGACTCACTCACGTAAGATAATTCTTCAGTATTTTTCTTTTATATGTATATCCAAAGAGAGAACAAAATATATTTTGTACATATTGCATCTAATATTAGATTTTGTATATATATATATATATATAAGTCGAAATAAATTTCATATACTATGCCTTCTAAGTTTATTAACTCTTGGCTAAATATTTGACTGGATCGAGAGACATACGCACATACGCGCACACACATACACATACACTTACGCATATACGTATGTATGCAAGAAAATAAAACACATATACACGTGCATATATACATATATACACATACACTGGTATTTCACTATTAGCCCTTTGGCAGCGATACGGAATTTTTTCCTTTCCTCTTTTTTTTCTATCCACGATTTTTTTTCTATCCTTGTACATCTAGAGCAACTAGAGCCAATCTATTTAAATAACTATTATCATAGGATAACAAGTATAATGTGAACCGCGTACATGTGTGAAACTCTCATATTTAACAAAACGAACGACATAGTCGTGGAACAAAGGCGGACTCCATTAAAGTTACGAGCTTGTTTGAACGACACAGATGTGCCTTATTTCGATCGGTTTTTCCTCGTCGATAAAATGGTGAATAAATACGTGCTCATGTTTCTCTGTTTTCTCGTATGTGTCAGATACATTGAGTACAAATACTATGTGCACTGTCGCGACTACCACTGTTCGTACATAAATACGAAGATAAAAGCTACCTTAGACTACATGCCTTCCAACGAGAAAATACAGAGAATACATTTACTTTGTGCAAATGACAGTTAAATTATATACTTCTCGTTACTGTTTTTCAATCTTTAATCGTATATTTAATTATAGATCCTATCACTAGGTGAGAATGCTGCTGCAAGTCCAACCCATTAAAAGACTACTTTACTCTCATTTCATTCTAAGAATCAATTCAGTGAAAATAAATGTAATCATTTCCAAAATAAACTTTAAAATATCTCATATATCGAACTTTGTTTTTGTTATGAATGAGTAGTTACAAAATTATATTTTTTTTTGTTACAATATTTTTTCTCACATAATATACTGGAAAAAAAATTTAAGGATGATCATAATAGTCTGTAACAGGTTACGAGCAGCGTTCCAAAATACTTTGTCGGTTGTACTAAGAGATCCATTGGAATGCAAAAGAAACATTTATATATATATAATTTGAATTTCATTGTGTATGCCTCTTTCTTTTTATATATATATACAATAACGCACTCTTTCGCCGTTCACCCGCTGTCACAAATATTGAAATAGCCTAAACTCTGTTTCTCTACATATGTGTGTATATGTATATCGGTGTGAGCTTTACATAGAATACATCATCTCCTCGTCCTCAGTAAACAATTTAGAGTGTAATATATAACATTATTATTAGCATCGCAGTATAATTAAAAAATCCATCAGTTTGGTCCTAACTCTTTAGAGAATAGGTACATACACGTCTCGCTGATAACAAACGTAATGAAAGAATAGAGGAACATCATAGATTGAGATCTACAGTAGTACCTTGCCTCGTGGAATCGTAGAGGGATCCCATGAAATAACTACAGATATACATTTAAAATATTTAGAACTTTTCAAATCGATCACATATACACTTTTGTAGAATTGAGAAAATACTCTCGAGCTTTCTTTCGAAAATACACAATCTAGTACAGCACACTTTCGGTTGAAATAATAGTTCGAGATACAGATCATTAATATGCAACATTTAGATTTTCAATTGTACATTAATATATTAAACTGTGGAATTTTTTAACTATTAAACTACGATCAAACTTGCGATGTTAAATCACATTATTTCCTTTGTTTTTTTTTCTTTATGTATTTTGCAGCAAGCATTTTGTCGATCATTAATTGAACTCCAATATCTATTATTATCGAACTACGAACTGCTGTTAAGTAATCATAACGTTTTTATCTATGATGGTTTTCAAGAAACCCCAGATTCTTTTCATAATTATGCATTAAACAAGAGAACCAGAAGATTCTGATTCCTTCCATTTCTTTTTCTTTTATAATAATAACTACATTATAATCTTTGACTGTAGATACATTTATCTAAAACGCTTGTAAATGTAAAATAAATTAAAATTGTAAGTAATTTATAATAGACACTGAATCTAGACACGTAAATTCCAGAAATCGTCCGAATCCTGTGGAATCGTCTATGACAGAGCGTAACAGGGTGTACATCTGTAGGTATGCGTCTGTATTTGTGTTGACATGTATAAGGAAATTGATTTAACCGTTCATAATAGAAGCTATCGAAGCCTCAATCATCAGCTCGCATACCCCGTACTTCACCTTGATGTCTTTGCTGCAATTGAACATACAAAAAACATTTCAAATGGATGAAATTTCTTATAAAACAAATATAGAAGACGTAAAACAAGATAATCGATTTAATTAACCTTCCAGCGAATGTATCAGTATATAGAGAAAACAACCGCAGAATAAGACTGAAAGTTCGAAAAATTAAAGCATATCGTCAAATAAACATTATGCGAAAGTTTATAATATTTAAACGATCATTTATTTTAAAAAATAAGTGTTTTATCAGAAAATGGATTAATGAAAAAAAGTCTTATTCATATTATAATTAGTCGTATTATAATTATTGAAAATAATAATTGTCGTCGAATGTTTTTTTAAAGTAAAATGAAAACATTTGTTGCATTTGAGGATGGTGATTGTATTTGTGCATAACTTGTACTTCTCTCACTTTTCATTCCCATTGAACGATTCCTGTGTATATCTTATAGGAACAAATTTGTCCTGAAAAAAAGCCCTGATATCTTAAAAATCAATTTTACGTAAACAACATATGTTAATGGAACGACCTGAGCGAATCGACGGCCCGAAAGATACTGAAGGAATATTTGAGAAATTGAGACTCAAAAAATAGATTTTACCTGTATTCCCTCCATAAGAACGGCACGGAGAACACGCGCACGCTCGCTGGAAGGTTAAAACTGAAGAAGTAAAAAAAAGCAAAATTCTTCTTACCCTGTCTAATTCTTCTTTCGTATTGTCTTCGATTGCTCTAATATCCTCCATGGTTAAACCATACCAACCATCTATCCAGCAGAACACTTGCCTATGGAAATTGGTAAACAGGCGCCGTTCCGCCTTTTGAATGAATCCTTCGATGCGGGTCTGCAGACCGAACCATTTGAATTCACAAGTGACTAGCTTGTAGCATGTCATCACAGGTTGAACATTATGCTTCCAATCCTTCCCAACAAGAGGGCCCCGTCCTGTCTTCTGGGACTTGAATTTAGATGGATCCTCGTCCACTTTGTAATCGGCACTTGCAATCGGATCGTTGGCAATATCTATATGCACTACTTCTCTGATCTTAAGCTTATCGGGCGGCAATTCGTGAACCTGTTCATAAGAAGAAAACACATAAATAACTAAAAATACTTGTCAAATTCGATAATACTTACATTATGCTGATTACCGACGTCGCCAATATGAAAGGACTCTATCATAATCACGAAATTATCCTTCATATACCCTGGATTCTATGGAAAAATCAAAATAATGTTTATGAATATATTTAAACTTAATATCTTGTATATGTGAATAAATATATGCACAACACTTACAGTTATGACTGTCTTACAATAGGGATAAGCGTTCCAAGCCTCTTCATGGATTTCTAGCGAGTTCTTTGGCAGTAAAATGCGAATAAAAGCAGGCACTTTACTAGCTAAATGATAAATCTTATATGTATATTGGCCTGATGAGTACTTTCCACCGAGTAACGGATAATCCGTAAACGGCTCATTCTTCAATACTTCAATGCCTTCTCCACCGCCTGTATTATTTTTACTAGCCTCTGCTACAGAATACAGTTGAGCTACTTGATACTGTTAAGGAGAAAAAAAAAATATATATATATATATATATATATATAAATTCTTGATAATGTTCAAGGTAGATTAAAGTCATTATATAGTTTATATCATGAGATATAATTTATATATGTACTTTGACTTATTTTTGTGAGAACCATTCATTTATTAATTCTTTTGGTTTGAGTTTCTTTTCATTCATTAACACAAAAGGAAAAAAGAAAAAAAGGATTTAAAGTCCATTGCGAATCTATTTCTAGAATTAGTACTTGAAATAAAATGATAATCATACTTATTATTAAGATATATCTCTCTTAGACATCACTTTATTATATACTCTGAAGCAAATAGATAATGAATAGAAAAATAGAAACAATAGTTTAAACAGTAACAGATAATAATAAAGTAATAGATAATAATAAAAAAACTTGTGTTTGTGTGATAAAATAGGTTTCTAATTACAAATTCAGCATTGTTTATGCAAGATAACTCTACATAAGTACTCAGATAGGCACATGTGCCATGCGGAGAATAATTAGATGATTGGCGAATTTTCTTGATTGCACGGCAATGCTAAGATTAATTTCAACTGTCTGTTTTTGCAATCTAACATCCAGGCAGGTCTCAAACTGAGTCATTACGAGGAGCGGGACTCCTGTGACAGATCAGACACGTACCTCTTCCACTGTGAGGGGCAGAGTGACACGGCTGTAACAAAAAAATAATGAAATTATGTCAGCGTTATATCGAAAGGCAAGGAGACGAAGAAAATTAACGGATAACGTAATCGTGTCCTTGAGTCACAGGATGGAGAGGGGACGCGTTGCCACAAGATGCACATATCACCCGGCCGATATTAATTACATGAGAAATCAAAGCTGATCAATAAATTTGTGAAATTTATGACCAAACGATCCGCATTGTACGCGGTCGTTGCCGAGGAAGTCTAAGGTCAATTGAGATTTTTTGCAAAACTGCACTTTTATCGCACTTCCCGCTGCTGATCAGAAATCATCGTATACTTGAAGCTTCGGTGAGAGAAAGAGAAAGAGAAAGAAAGAGAGAGAGAGAGAGAGAGAGAGAGAGAGAGAGAGAGAGAGAGAGAAGTGCAGAAAGTGCAACCTCTAGAATCATGCGGGATGATTCATAAGGGATGAAAAGGGCCACCATCCCTCTCGCTCTATCTCTTTTTCTTCAACTCTCTTTTCCTTCTTTTTCCAGCCACGTTAAAGATCACCAGTCATCGTGACCCATGTCGATCGGTTTTAAATTTCGCTGCGTTGGCCATGGCGAGGAACGAATTTCGGAAATCCGTGCCGCGCGGCGCGCACCTGCAGCCCCCGCTCCATACGATCCCCGTTATCATCGCTGTTGCCATCCTTTTCCTCCCCCTCTCCGTCCTGCGCTGCACTTACAATTCCTTGATGAGCATTTTAGTCAGCAGAGCACATGGACCAGTAGTGTTCAATCAACAGACTCGCCACCGACGACGATGAGATGGAGCAGCAAGACCCACTGACGATACCGCACCCTCTGCTCCTCGTCGGCTACCGATCTGATTCACGGCTTGCGCTATCGGCTCACTATCGGCTTGCCGCCGCCGTCGCAATGTCATACACCCGCAACGTCTACCGAGCAACGCCGACAGGACTCACCAACCGACTGACACACTCCGGGCCAGACCGCTCCGGCCGCTCCACGGTCCACACCACCAGCAGCAGCAGCAGCAGCACCGCACACCAGCATGCACCAGCAACTAACCGCACCGCCACGACCGCGCCAATGGAGTCACACACACTTGCGCGTGCTCGCGCCCGCGCACACGTGTACGATTCCGCGCACCCCTCCTCTTCTCAATCCCCGCTTCGCGGGTCACTCCTCGGCTTACCTCGGCCGTCCTCGGTCACCGCCGCCATCGCCGATGACCATCCAATATCTTCTCCCCAACCCTGCTCTTCCGTACGAACTTTGCCGCTGACGTCATTGCGTGAGAAGTTAGGCGCGCATGCGCGCACCGCCGGTTACGTGTATTGCCTTTTGGAGAATATAAATTTTGAGAACGAATTCAAGAAAATGTGATGCTTATAATTTATAATTCATCATTATGTTGTCATTGCGTAAGTATGCGTATATTTATTTTTCCCTCGTTGCCGACGTGAAACAGGTTTTCAAATAATATATTGTAAAATAGAGACTTGTTCTTTTTCCACACCCTAGGACTGTACTTTTTGCGCGGTTCATCTTTTGTCTTTTTCTCTCTCCAATGTGAAAAGAGAAAGAAGAAAGATTAATTGTGCAAGGAATTCAGTCTTGGGGTATGGAAAAAGAAGAATAGGCTTTAGGAATTTTAGGTTTCCATATCTTCTTGGAGGAATTACGTTGGACGCCCTGATACTCTCATTAAAGGCGGATTTTCAGAAATCTTAAGGTTTCCATGTAGAAAAAACATAATGGAAAAATCATAAGGATGAGATAATCAATCAAAATGTTAGAGATATATAATGTATAAAATTAAGTTACGAAGCATTTTCATAAACTTTAAGTATTAATTAATTTTCTTTGTATTAATTAATCTTCTTTATCTGCAATTCTTTTTTGTTTGCAATTCTTGTCTAATTGCGGAATTTTTTCCACTCATTTTAATTATCTTTGTATAATTAATAATAAATATTTTGTTCATTTTTATTTTCAGTAAATAATATTAGGTGTAGTAAAAAGAAATCCATTATTTTTCCAATAGATGGCTTTAGTAATCTGTATCACGCATAGATGAGATACAGATTACTAAAGCCATCTATTGAAAAAATAATGGATTTCTTTTTACTACACCTAATATTATACTCGTTCACAAACTTCCTGGAATCAATGGCTGGTTTATACATTTAGTAGAGCAAGACCAATCATATTCAAGAATATTTTAAACAGGTGTAAAGCTGCTTTCTCTGCTGAATGTAGCCAATAAAAAATATTTATTATAAGAGTTGTGCATTCATTCCTTTTTCTTTAGGTCAGAGGTAAAATTTTCTCCATAAACTTCAATGGTAAAAGTTTTCACTTTTCACATTTTTTTAATGGAAAAATAAAAAATCGATACAGAATCGATATTTGGAATACTGGTTTCAAAATTTAAGGAAATCCATTGCTAAACGGGAAAGGAATGATGAGAGTTGTGGAATCGAAGTGTAGCGCTAGAATCAAACTCGAACTCGTGACACACGTTATTGACTCGAGACAGCGCAAACATCTACAGTGTAATTTTATTACGGACGAAAGACGAAAAGAAGAAAAATCTTAAATCCAATCATTTTGATCAGAGGTACTCATTAATATTATCTTTATCGTTTTCTTATTTAATTACGCTGATACTGTGTACTGTATTCCCGTTTTAAATCAAAAATTACTCACACGTTATCTCCGTATTCAAAATTGATAAAACATCCTCAAACGTGATTGCGTCTTCTGTTATCCATTTCAACTGATGTACTTTAAATTTAATTTGATTTATATTGGTTATTAGGCAATTTCTAAAACTTCGAAACGTAGATACATATTGCTTATCGGTCAATTGCATTACGATGTATTCATATCGCTTTAGAGAACTGTAACCAACATAATTAAAGTATAAAATGCTGAAGGCAACAAATTAATTCTAAGAATTACAAAAAGATAAAATAAATTTAAAAATTATAAAATAAATGAAAGCCTTGCTAGGGCATTTGATCGTCCTTCTTTTTCTTTTTCATCTTTTAACACATAGTCAACTTGAGAGAATGTAAACATCATACTTTAAATTTTGAATTTCATTCGGACGTTAAATCTTCCGTGTCGTTTTCCTAAAATTAAAAATTATTTAATCAGAAATTCATTAGATAAATTACTTTTTTTGCTGCAGACAATTGCAACTTCACTATTTAGATCTGTCTAATTTGAGCTTTGGAGCTAAAACACGAAGTCGACGCAAAAAAATTTAATGTGGTTAAGATTTCGGAGACTAAAGTGTTAATACACATTTAAGATTACGTTTCTCTCCGAGGAAGATTTTACTTTTTATGTTATATGTTATGTGTACTATATATTTTGAGTAAAATTTTTCTTAGAGGAAAAGTTTTAGAACGTAGTCTAAGTGATGCTTATCAACAGTTTACAGTTCCTAAAATCTTACTCGTATTGAATTTTTTTACGTCAATGGCTTTGCGTTTTGGCTTAAATTGGACAGGTTTGATTTAGATATTTCTTCATTTCTTTTTTTTTTTTATTTCTTTATGCTTCTTTATAGCTGACTCGAAACTAAATCTTATCATGAATAATAAAATTACTGTTATTATTTTGCAACACATGTTGTTCGGTCAATTTCCTCAATAGATGATTACTAGAAATGTTGTTTTAAAAACACAGACGAATAGAAACCACAGAACATGACATTTATATAAGATGATTTCGATCAAATTCTAATTAATTATTATTATAATTAATGTAACCATCAGAATTGTTTAAAACACGCTTTCTAACTATAAGTATAACGATAAAAATTTAATCATTCTGTTTATGTCAACAAAATATTAATTAAATTAAATTCACAAGTTAATCGCCAATTAAATTAATCGAAGTTTGGTCGAGAAAGCCTTTAAAACTTTTTCTTGAGATGGAAAGAATGCAGCAGAAATCGGGATAAGCATATAATATATATTTGTTAAGATGAATCCGATGTTCCAAAGATATATTTTCAATATTAAAATCGGATCATCTTTTGTAAAATATATTAAAAACGGATTTAACTCAAGTATCGTGATTTAATTCAAGTATCGTGAGTCTTAGTTTTCAGCGATGTGTTTATTATTATTATAGATGTATGTTCTTAAATGTCATAACAACAACATTCTTTGAACTGTTGACTTCGGTAACGATTCCAGTAGCGATTCGATTTCGATAAATCATGGATTTAAAAGATGTCTTTTCGTCAAAGTCTGAACTTGCAGCAGGTGAGAAACAAAATCGTTAATCATAATAATTTGCAAATTGTAAGATGTAGTTCGCAAATGCAAAATGAAAATTTGCATTTGTTTTTTTCACTGTGTACGGTTTTCATCTGTGTGAATTTTGCGTGCGGTGAT
Organism: Acromyrmex echinatior; assembly: GCF_000204515.1. The sequence goes on from NW_011627850.1 coordinate 1,122,903, forward strand.
CGTCATTTTGCGTCAGCATTTGCGAATTATGTAGAAGCACTTACAAGATTAAAAATCTTCATTGCGAATTCTCTCGATCGCGTTTGCTGAAATGATTTTTACGAGTCCCATTTAGTCCGTTCAACTATTTGCCAGAAAAAATTTTTTGTTTTAGCATCTGTCCAACAAGAAGATTTGGATGATAGCATCGATAATGCTATAAATCAGATGATGCTATCTTTCCCGGATGTTTCTTTCCTAGACATAAAAACATCGAATGATGCGATTAATTCAAATTCGAACGAGAATTCTAAGAAAAATATTGAAATGAACGATAGAACAATCAAACAAAACATAGAAGATATCAACATAGAAGATAACTACGTAAAGGACAACATAAGTATATTGAAAGAATAAAATTATAAAATAATTTAGAATTTTTGTTGCAAACGTTGCGAATGTCAAATTACTATAACTTTATTGTTGACAATAAGATTCGAGCAATTTAAATTTTTGTATTATAGTAAAAACTTAGATATAAAATTTTTTCAGAGTATTATAAGAATTTTACTGTAATAGAGAATGAAAAATCTAAAGATAATTCGCATAAAAGAAAAAATGTTAAAGATAAAGTTGAAACCACCGTAAAGCCTTTCGTTCTATTATATGATGAAAATAGTAAAATAAAAATTCTAACTCCCTTTGACGAATTCTATAACGAGAACTTATTGAACTATATAGATGACATATGGGATTTAATTAAGGTACTAGTATAAATAATGCTTATTGTTTCCGATCTAGGATTAGAATCGGCATGGATTGGATTAATGACGTCACATCTTCAACTATTGATTGATGACATCCCAAGCAGAACAACAAGTCATGAAAATGTCAAAATGACATTAAAATGAATTGGAAATGATTGAAAAATGATTTTTAACGATTATTTTGAAGTCATTTGGACATCATTTTGATATCATATTGACTTATTGTTCTGCTTGGGATAGTGAACCATTCAACGTCATTAATCCAATTCAAATTGATTAAAATCCGCTATATGTTTAAAAATGTTTGTTATTCTATATATTTGCGAGCCAATGCTAAACATTGCTCGAAATAATTGTTTAATATTTTCAATTTTATTGATAATTGTTAAATTGTTATTAAAAATCTTAAGCAATCCTATAATTTTCAATAATATCAATGGATAATATCAAAGCATTTTAGGAGAATTCTGTGTACAATATTTTTCTTTTTTAAAGTTCTTTGTATGCGGTTCAATTAATTTCAGACAAACAAAAGTCCAGATATGATAAAGAATGGACTTCATCAGTTATTAATCAATAGTAACGATAAGACTATAGTAAGTTATCTCATAAAACATCATATGCTAAAAAAAATAATGGAGCAAGTGCAAAATAAACCAGAACTTATGGTATGATACATTTACCTTTATTGTATAATAAATTACTTTACAGTAACAATTATTTCTTGAGAAAGTTTTACGTAATTACTTTAACAAAGCCATTAAAATATATTTTTAGGAAATATGTTTTGATATAATTCTCAAAATAAGCGATATGTTTAAACAAACAATAAACTACATAGGCAATTTTAACCAGTTTGTTATGTTAATTCTAAATCAATTAAAATCTACTGATAACTTAGTATTAAACAACCTTCTGAAAATTTTGCAATTAGCAGCGCACAATATCAAAATAAAAAATTTTGAATCACGTTGGTTATTCCACTTTAAGAAATATGGATCTTTTGCACACGATATAAATGCTATACTCAGGAGACACTGTCATGGTACACTAATTTATTCAATAATAATAAATTTTAAATAATAAGAATCTTATTGGATTGTACATTTGAAAACTCAATAAATAGGAAATAGGAAATAATGGTCATAACAATCAAAGCTGAATCTTGTAATGCTTAAATAATTCTTTAACTTTGACGAGTTATGGTTATTATTTCCTATTTTTTATTTATATAGCAATAAATTTTAATTTTTGTAACACATTATAAAAGGAAAAAAAATTTGATCAGTGAATAATTTATTAAATTTTTGTTGTAGAGAAATTAACGATAACAGCGATTGAATTGATTAGAGACATGACTAAGATAAAATTACCGAATCAATGCACTCTCCTGGAAGAACTATTTAAAATACCTGAATTAATTTCTGCACTGATGATATCTTCCGCACAAGTATTAATAGCAAAGAAAAAACTTAATTCTCCAATAAATTCAGAGTTGTATCTCTACAATTGGCTAGCAATAATAGTGAATGTAAAATCACATTTATGTGTTACATTTAGAAGGAATGAGGAAAAAGAAAAATACTTATTTATGAGAATTCTAACTGTTATGTTACATCCATATCAGGAGGATTTTTCATTTGTAGGACGTAAAATAAAACAAGATCTTTGTGTGATTTTAAAGTGTCTGAGCCTATTGATATATATTTATCATTATCACTTTTATATTCCTCTGTTAATAAATCGCATTATGATGAAAATATCATTGAATCTTTGTGCAGGTATAGAATTCATCAGATAATTGATACAGTAACATGTTTCTAATTTTTAACTCTATATATATATATATATTATTTATTTATGTATAATTGCAGACTCAAAAAAAACGAATTTGGAAGTATATACAAAACAGATAATATTGTACATTTCAAAAGAGATAAATGATCTTTGGCTAAAACTCGTACAATGTTATAATACTGAATGTATCATAGAATTAATGAAACCATTTAAACCCATGGATCGTCAGTATTTCATAGATTTAGCTAGTTCTCATATCGAGACCAGAGATAATTTTAGAATAATTAATGCGTTGAAAAAAATCAATGATTAGAAAATATAAGAGAATAAAAATCGTAATTAATCAACGTAGACATAAATGCACAAAAATAATAAAAAGTTTATTTTTATGTCATCAATTGGTAAACGTTTTGACTATTCTCTTGGTCTTTTTTTCCGTAATAGGGATAATGCTAAAAAGAATCTAACAGTCTCGTTTTATCCTAACATTAAATTTTAGCTTTAATTGTAGCCTTAATTGTTCACGTTCAATCGATCTTAATTATTATGAGGCCAACATTCCAGCAAACGAGAATGGATTGAAATAAATTGAAATGGATTCAGATTTTCAGAAATATTGATTCACGAATGCATTTTTCAATCCTGAAAAATGCATTCGAAAAATGCATACAGGATTTTTATTCATTTATAGAAATTACATAGAGCATATCTCTATGCCTTTTAATCTAAAAATAATATTAGCTTTTTCTTAGCATTGCGAATACTGTTCAATTCAAAATTTTGAATAGGAAATGCAGTTTTTCAATCCAATTGCATTCAATTGAATCTAATTGAATCCAATTAAATCCAAAAAAATGTATTTGCTATTTTTTTTTTAAATACGCATTCGGATAGAAAAAAATTTCAATCCATTTTAATCCATTCTCATTTGCTGGGATCATGTAAGTTGTCATCAAAAGTGTGTATATGATGTGATATCGATCCCAGAATAGATTAAAATGGATTGAAATTTTTTTCTATCCGAATGCGTATTTTAAATATATATATATATTTTTTTTTTTTTTTTCGGATAGATGTTTCACGTTTGTGTATTAGATCGGTTAGAGTCCAAACCATTAGTCTATCTATAATGCTATAATTTGGATTTTTTTGTTTTGTATCGAGGAAGACAAAAAAAGAATATTTTGATTACGCCTGGAAAATATATATTTCAACAAGAATCTTGAAGTCGCTGTACAAATTATCAAGTTTCAACATTGAAATAAAATGGATATATGAATCGCCTGATTTAGCAGTCGCTGCTTGAGTAGCAAAAACTTCCTCTAAGGATCGGTTGTTCCACCTTTTTGGTAAATTTTATCTATAAGATGAATCTAATAATCCGCGCATGTGATTGTAATCTTGCTACTTACTCAACAGGTAAAATTTACCAAAAGGTGTAAAAGTTAACAACCGGCCTTAAATGATGCATTAAGCAGACACAATGAAGATACATATGCCCATATTTCGAAAATATTTTTAGTTGCATGGTACCGTAATAACAGAAATAGTTAATAATTCCCGTTTGGTCGAAATGTTTACCAATTAATGTATATGATATATAGGAATAAACTATTATTTTTGTGCTCTTATATCTGCGTTAGTTCATTATGACTTTTTATTCTCTCAATTTTTCTCATCAAATTTTGTGTATTTAGTTCATTTTATAGAAAATATAACAATCTGAATGTATAGCTTTTTACATGATGTCACTTCTTATCAAAAATACATGCATATATTAAGTAATTAGTGCAGTATTATATTACGTGCTTACCTGTATATATGCGCAAATATATTTTTAAAAAAACATGTTTTCACCTTAATATCTATTATATACTTATATGTAACATGTATGCATGTTAAAAAAAAAGCGCAATAACATTTTCAAAGTATATTATATTTTTAAAAATAATCTTTTTTTTAATTAATGCATTAATACGTTAAATTTATTATTATAATACTGCATTATATTATTGTATTTTTAAAAAGTAATTATTATTGATATTTCATTTATAAGAAGTTAATAATAATAATATGTTAAAAATAATAAGACATGCCCCTATATTCAAAATTTTATTAACGACATTTATTGATATTTTTTTCATATTGTTATTATTAATTACTACAATAATTAAAACAATAAAATATTTATAATATAATATGTAAATATCGGAAATTATCTATCTTTCATATAATTATCATATATACATCTATATATAAGCTATACATCTCAATCAGCAACAATTAAACTAATGTTACTTTGATATCAAAATGACATTAAACAATTTGACATCAGCTTGTTTGCTGAAATATCTAAAAAATTTTTTTTTACGAAAATTGTAATCACAATTGATTCAGTAACTACATATACAAAATACATATTAAAAGTATCACGAGATAAATGTAACATATTTGTATATATTTATCGAATAAATCAATTTGGCATGTTTAATTTTATTATTGTTAATTTTGGTTGACAATGATCTATTATAAGTTTCCACTGAAATCCTCAATTCAGATCAATATGCTGTTTCCATTAGAAAATAAAGACCTTGTGGATTGAAGCAATTAAATACATTTTCATCGATACACGCATTAGGTGCTTCGATGGAAATTTATAATAAAATAAACTTATATTATTGAAGGAAATTTATAGATTATTCCTAAGCAGAATAACAAGTCTCGATAACATCAAAATGACATTAAAATGAATCGGAAATGATTGAAAAATGACTTTTAATGATCATTTTGGAATTATTTTGACATCATTTTGATATCATAAAATGACTTGTTGTATTGCTTGGGTTGTTACTTCTTTTGTATTAATCAGTTCACAAATTTATTAAAGTAGTGTTTTGCGAGTTTTAATTAAAAGATCTCACATAGATCTTTTTGATTAAAAGTATCTTTTAAGAATAATGGTTCTATTAAGGTAATAACTTGCATAAAATAAAATTAAATGGCTCGATAAAAAAAGAAATGTGTATTACGAAACACGCGGTATAACACGCACGACTGGTGGGTTTGGCATGCGCACTCCATTGTGGTTGGTTGGCAGGTTCTCAGCAACGTGCAGCGCACGTTGGCAGTTGGCATTTGGCACGGAGGAGTTGAGAGTGTCCGGTTGTTTCTGGAATTTGCCTGCGACTCCACGCCGCCAACGACGATGAATAACGAACTCACGATCGACAAGGTGAGTAAGTCGATCGCTTCCATCAATGACGAGGTCTATTTTTTGGGCGACGTATATTGCGAAACATGTTCTTCATTTACAGTTTCCCGCTTTGAGATCGAAACATGTTTACATCAAGGACAAGATCGCGGTTCTAGAAACGATAAATGCAATTCGGCAAAGTGGCGTAAATAATCTGCAGGTACAGACTCTTATTTCCATTTAGTTCTCGTAAGGATTAGGCTTTTGATTCAGCGTTTGATTTATCTACAATTATTTATACAGATAGTCACGGATTTCGACTTAACCCTTACAAAGCAACACATAGACGGCAGACATGTACTTAGTAGCTTTGGTAAGTAAATAGTTTAATTTATTGTCTTAAGAAAGTAGAGAAAGTTGGTCTGTTATCATAAACTATTTATAAACTCGTTATTTATAATTTTCCTTAAGTTTGCTTAAGTTATCTAGAATTAAGATTTGATTGTTTAAATTTCTACAAATAAACATGTTTATTATGATCAATCAATTTCTATTAAACTACACGATAACTTAATGTTGAAATTTAATTTTTAGGTATGTTCCGACATTGCAAGCAATTGCCGCAACAATATTTGGACAAAGCGAAGGATTTATACAACATATATAGACCTATAGAGATAGACCCAGAAATGCCTGTGAATAAAAAGGCAGATGCTATGCGCGATTGGATGATGGCTGCGCAAAATTTACTGAAGGGCATCGAATTTGATCCTCATGAATTAGAAGAAGTAGCCCAAGCATTCGACAACATATTGCGCGATGGTACAGAAGAGTTTTTTGAAAAGCTATACAACGTAAAAGTACCAATTATTATATTTAGCGCTGGTTTGGGAGACATAGTGGAAGCTGTGTTGAGGTATCACAATGCTCTCTTCGATAATGTAAAAATATTCTCTAACTTTCTCAAGTATAATGGAAGTCAATTGGATGGATTTAAGAATGACTTGCCTATACATGTATACAACAAGAATGAGTGTGCATTGGAAAAGAATTATTTGAAGATATTTCAAAAGAGACAGAATGTATTGCTAATGGGCGACACGATCGGTGATGCTAACATGGTAGAAGGAATAGAAGACACCAAGGCTGTCCTAAAAATCGGCTTCCTTTACGAGCACGTTAGTATTTCGAGATTAGTTGACTGTAAAATATTGATAGAGACTAATTGCTTTTGTTCTCCAGGTGGAGGCTAGCTTAAATTCATTCATGGAAAACTTTGATATCGTTCTCGTCGACGATCAAACGATGCAAGTGCCGATAGAGATTATACAAAATATCTTGTAATACTATCTGTATCAATACTCTCTTTCACCTGTCCACGTTTATAAAGATGTAAACATTACGCATACGTGATCGCTTTGTAATTCAAAATAGAGAAAATTTATTTCATAAATTAATATGTCTTAAAATTACATTTTCTAACATATTTTTAATAATAGTGGATCTATGTAACGCGTATAAGTTATAAATTACGTTCATCTCATTGGTAAAAGATATATTTTGAAGTTGTGTGTTTTAAATAAATTAATTTTTAACTTATAGCTGAAAAGTTGAGAAATGTACTATTTATAAAAATTTTATAAATCTGCGTATGTGTGAATGTTGTTGTGTGTTGCAACGTAATTCTCTAATTACAATGTTTATCATGTCATATCTATTGAAGTTACAATTCATGAAAATTCATTATATCGCTTACTTGCTACACAATGACATAAATAAAATAATTGTCATTTGCAGAAAAAGAACAGAAACTTAAAAAAAGAAAATATTTTAAAAGAATATACTTTTATTCCTGTACAAACAATGAATGCATTTAAAAAATTGACACCACAAAATTTTAACGATTCAAAACATTGAAATTAATTTTTGAAAAATGTTCTTTTTTTAGTATTAGCAAATGAGCGATGATTCTCCAATAATCGACGTCTAAATAAATCTTATATTTTTATGAAGTATATACAATATCTATTGCTAATATTTTAAAATAATTTTATTATAATTGTGTCAGAAAAAAGAATGAATTCTAAACAATAAGAGCAGTAATATCTTTATAAATTAACTTTAATGTTTAACTAGACTCAGTGTTAAATAATTAGAAGATAATCTAAGATGTTAAAAATTAAATGTTTATAAAAATCTTAAATAATTATAAGAAAAAAAATGATAAGGAATTCATAGCCCTTATCCTTTGAAAATAAAATTTGAAAATTTGTTTACTGTTTTAGAAATTTACTTTAATACTTTTTTAGAAATTTACTAATATTTCTATTATATTTGTTTTTATATTGTTTTCTTTCTTTCATTTCTTTATCAAATTTTTTGCATATACAATTGTTTTATCTTTAACGAAAACAGGAATTTACAACAAAATATTAGGTTTAAACATTTGTTCGTTTTACTTTTATTCAAATTTCATGCTTTTTCTCTTTTATATATATATATATATACATAAAAGTAATGAACACAGAAAAAGCAAGAAACTTGAAAATAAAACGAAAAAATATATAAATCTAATATTTTGTTGTAAATTCCTGTCCTCGTTAAAGAAAACAATTGTATATATTATACATATTTATCTTGTTCTAGATGTAAAAAGCCTTCGAGAGTACACAAAAACATAAAGCATAAAATCTGTTTTTTTTTTCCTGTATTAGACTCTCGCTTTCGCCAAATATCAAACGTACACTTATCTCATTTTAAATTCCAAAAGTGTATATGTACTACAATTTACTATTATTCATCTGAGTTCAGCTAAAAAGAACAAGCCTATTAACTAGTTCAACCACAGAAAACAGACGTATGTATACATACAGTGACGTATAGATCTGTCATTTCGATAGTGTGTATACTTTTATTGTGTTCTTAATCAAAACTTTAAAATCATCAAAGATCGATGAGCTCTTCTCATACGAAACACTTCGATTCTTTCTTCACTGTTTCGTATTGAGGTAATTAATAAAATTGTGATAATTTGATACTTAAGATCTAACCTAAAATATAATTACTGAATTTTATGTTTTTGCTATACATATACAAACAGTATGTTCGAAATTATTCGTTTGCTTTTAACAAAGTTGTGTAAAAATATTGAAGGTACACAGAACGTTTGAAATGATAGATTCACAAGATGTTAGTAAAGAGGAATTAGAAGTATTGAAAGGTGATGCTGTGGGTAACAACCTCTGCAGTAGCAAATGGATACTTAATACTTTGATGTCTCTACTTAAGGTAATTTCTTATACAAAAGTATCCTGATAATTATAATACATGCCTTACTGCAGAAGAAATAGTGTAAGCAATGCTTAAAGTGGAGCATGTAAACATGTACAAAAAATACAACCCGAGCATGGTATTCATAATATTATAATAGTGCTATATTCCAGGTTGATGAAAATGGCTGGACAGAAGAGCTCGAAGATCAGCTTTGTACTCTATGGGATCTAAGTACGGAAGCAGAAGTAGTATCATATCTTTTATCACAGGATTTTCTTCAGATAGCGAAGTACTTGTTAACAATTTGTGACGAACCAAGATTCACTGTACGATTCATTTATCTTTATCATAATGTTTTTAATTTAATTCTACTTTAACAACAATTTTTTATCGTTTCTCTCTCTCTCTCTCTCTCTCTCTCTCTCTCTCTCTCTCTCTCGCTCTTGCTCTCGCCCTCTTATTATCAAAATATATTTGTAGGAAATAGTCTTAGGTATTATTGGTAATGTATGCTGTAATGATGAAGCCATCGATGCAGCAGGATGCGATCAAGAATTAGTTAAACAAATTCTGAGCCATCTTGAATCCAGCGACTCGTTAATATTGATTCAACTTATCAGGATCTTACAATTAATTGCATGGAAAATCCGGCAAAATCCTCAATCAAATTGGGTAGCTCATCTCACAGAATGTGAATTTTTTGGAGCTATAATTTTTATATTAAAGAGTTCAACTAATGGTATGCTAACGCACCGTATTATATTGTAGAAGAATCCCAGTTAATATAATCTCAGTTAATATAAATCTCTCTTTATTGCAGATAATTTATTAATATCCACAATGAGTTTGCTTGAATTTATATCTCAGATAAATCTGCTAAAAAAACTGTTTAAAATAAACGACTTGATTCCCGCTCTGTTAGAATCGTTTGTACAAGTATTACCTGAAGGAAAAACGAGTCTCTCCGAATTAACGTTTGTCCAACATTGGCTGGCAGTGCTAATTGCCGTAATGGAGTCTGGCTCACTTACATATGAGGACTATGAGAATGACGAAAGGTTTTTGAAGCTGATGGATATCATGTATAGAATATTAAAACCATATAACAAGTCGTACAATTTGTATCCAATTCAGCAACAAGGTGCTAACATAATTTACGATGCTATGCGAGTATTATTAAGTTTTCGTCGTTGCAACGTAAACATCCCAACAAGGATAGATTGTATAATTGCGATTTTAATTTTCTCCTTTAAAACGGGTAGGTAATTTTATTTTTTAACATTGTGAATAGTGCACATGCATTGCATTTTATGTATATTTTGATGATTATCTTTTTCGTCTAATAATGTATGTATTAGTTTCAGAAGCAGATGAGGAAAAAAAAATGCGAGAATTAGATCCCAACGAGCTAATAAATGATCTTTTAGATTATATTATTAAATACTGGTTGCATATCATTGAATCTTGTACTAGTGATCAGATTGTAGAAATATTAGGTTTATGTGATAATGACATTCGTGAATGTCTAATAAGTCTTACTCAATTTAAAATGATACCTGAGATGCTTGACAAAATGAAAAAAGTTGTTACTGCTTTTGGAAAGAGTTAAAAAAGATATTTCTTAGTGTAAATATATTAAAAATATGAATTATTGTTTTTTTTCTTATATATAATATATAAAAAACGTTATTTCTGAACTATATATATATAGTTCAGAAATAACGTTCTTATATTTTTATTCCATAAATTCTATACTAGTTCTTAGGAATTATTAGGATAAAAAATTACATGCATCACATGTAAAATTAATTGATTGTTTTATATTTACTAAGTTTTTTATAAACTTTAATCATCGAACTATTGTATCTACATTTTCTCAAATTAATTTGGAATCGTGCAAGAACTTTAGTTAAAAAGAACAGACCTTCTAACTCTTGGACTAGTTCAGAATTCTTTAAAAAAGAACAGACCCACTGTGTCGCTTGCTGAAAAAGCACCACATTCCTTTCACGCATGTGTGGAACGAAGGTGGCCAATGTATCTGTCTGCGCATGTGCTTGATTTTGAAATGTACATAGATTCAAATGTGGCGGAACTATCCGTCGGTTACATCACCGATTATTAATTCGCTCATATTCTGGGGTATTGTTAAAACTAGGATTCGATTTGTGAAATGATGTAAAAGAAATCCTTTCGTCTAGATAGTCCTAGATGCGGTATAGTAAGAATATTGACGTGTGCGACAACAATCCTCATAATTCTCTCATAATGATGCTATAATTGCGGTAAGATTCATCATTTTCCTGTACCATCATGAGTTGAACTTTTCAATTCGGGGGGGAGGGGGCGCCAGGTGGTCTATGGAAGAAAAAGTGCAGGGGAGAAGAGAACGCACTTGAGAAACAAACAAACTCGATCTCCCGCTGTTTGGCTGCAATTTCCTGCACTTACATCTTCACGGGAAAATTGATCAATTATTACACGCGACAATTATTCTTCCCCCCCCGTCGCGACGAAGGTATATCACCGCGGTGAAGGTAAACGGACGGCCTTGCTTCCCCGGATACTCCTCCCGCCATTGCCCCCATTGCCCCTTGAGACGGTGGAATGGGGTGAATCGGTCCGACTTTTCAGTGCTGATTGCGAGTGATTGTGATTGGTTTCGTTGTCACGGTTGGTTCCTCGTCATCGAGGCTCAAGATGCCTGAAGGCGTTATTTCGCGACCCCTGTAAAATATAAATCGAGATCCCTCTCCGCGTATGTGTTTATATGTGCGGGTATACAAGTGTCTCTCTTTCGCAGAATCCCGGTGACGATTCGCACAATCTTCAGCAACATCATGTCAGCAGAATTGGAAGAGGTCGAATTGGAAAATGGTGATTTTTCATTGATAAATTGAGCGAATTAAATTTAATGAAAGTTTAATGGAGAAAATTTAATGGAGATGAAGTTCCTGTTTGAGTGGCTCTGTATTACAACTTGTCTTCGTTGTGTTAAATTCGATCGAAGTTTTCATTTTTAATTATAAATGTATAATATCTGCCTTTTTTGCATAAAATTAAATTTTCTTTAACAACAATAAGACAATGCTTAAAAAAAAACAGAAAATACAGTGGTAGGTAATAGTGATTAGATTAATTTTTATCTCGCTTAATTTTTCATAATTAAAAATAGTATTTATTTTTATATAAAATATACAGGAAATTAAATAATTCTATGCAGAAAAGTTGCAAAAATTGCAAACATTTATGTCTACAGTTGAGAATTAATTCACAGGATTGAATTGCTTTCTATTTCTACTAACATAGATTAACTTAATCTTGATTCAACTTATTCTTTATTGTTCCTAATTCTTATGTCCATTTCTCTTAATATTAATTAATTTCAGTTTAATTTACTCTTCACACTTTTCTAATTCTTAGAAAAATATAAAATTAGTTGAATCAAGATTAAAATTAAACTAAATATGTTGGTAGAAACGAGCATAGTGGCACAAATCAACACAAACGTCGCTCTGTCTTGATGATTCTGTAAGAAACAAAGTCTGAACGATACTTGTCGACTTGTGTTATCAAATGGAAAGCACTCATTGTTTTGTAGCTTCTTGTGTCCGAAGTGTCTTTAACTCATTGCGAATTAAATAGGCATCGCGAGTTTGTTTTTCGCCCTCAGAAGAGTGGAAAGTGACCAGAAACGATCCGTCGTTTTTCCAGTTTTGCAGCAGATATTCATGGATTGCGACACCTCAATGTCGACCTTGATGCCGGATTTGACGGTTCTGACAGACGCGGTGCCGATTTCCAGGATCGTCGAGTACATTCAGGATCAATTGCCGAACTGGTCGTGAGTGCCCGCATAAAACGGGACAACATTAATTTTCTTATCAGAGACGTATAGACGCGCCGTGCCATTCGTCGATATTGACGAACGTAAGACACGACTGTGATATAACTTGGAACAAATTGTCGGTATGTGTACACCAAGCGGCCGATCGATACAAGGACAAACGCGATCGACGACTTGGCGCACGGCTTTAAGCGTAGTACATTTTCGCGAGACGAGATACGGAAAGCCACGTGGAATATAAACCGAGGCGAACCTCGAATATAAACTGTCGCGATTTTCAGTGTGACCGATGTTCATCTGTGTTATACAATATGTAGTCCATGTATGTAAATGAATGGCATTCATTTGCACATACATCGATTACATACATTTAAATGTTTTACTGTGCGGTAGCTCGATTTCTGCAAAAAGAATCGTTCTTACAAATACTGTAGTGTAACGTGCCAATTTTGATCGATAGAATCGACAATCTGGAGGAATTATGGAAGTGTTTAGCCGCCGTTTCAACGAATGATTGCGTAAATTTACAACAATTCAAAGAGGCGACGAAATGCTGGATTATCAAGATTCAACAGGTTCAGTCTGCGGAGCTCAGCAATAATAACAATGTCCAGGAGAAACTCTAGTAAGAGGAAGCAGAAACTTTGTTTAATTTAAAGAACACGTTGCATGTGTATAAACAGCATGTAGTAAAATGCACGAGTTCGTGAGACTGAATAATTCAATGCGGTCCCCACTTTATAATCATGAAATTATTGCTGGAAGGAAGGAGAGAAGGACGCACTTTTAAAGGAAACACACTGATTCTTTATCTTTATCTTAATTTAAAACATTGCGCCGTAAATTAAGAAATTGCGACGCGAAACTATTGCGTGGATAATGTAACAGAACGGAATTCAGTGAACCGTAAACTCGATACATGGAACGCGTCGACCGGGAAAAAGCAACCGTGCGGTATTTATGACTTTAGAGGAATTGATTAATAGTTAACAGAGCATTACGCACTCTTCGCGCGAAATGTATTATTAGCGCTATATCTATTTATTCTTTTCAGCTGAACTTATACGATTTTTCTTTTTTTTTCTCTCTATGGAAAAAAAGAAGAAAATATGAACTATGCAAGAAGTTTAGCTAAAAAGAACAGGCCTCGTGTAATTCTTTTTGGTTGAACTTAAATACGATTTATTTTTCCTTATTTTCCACATTGGAGGAAAAAAGAGCAAAGAAGAACGTTGCAAGTTCATCTAAACAAAACGGCTTGTATTCTTGAATATATAATATATATATATAATGTATATTACTGCATATTGAAATATGATCCTGTTTTCTGATTTTCGTATGCGATATTTTTCGAAAATAAAGCCTCACAAGCTTTCTACCGCGGACAAATTCGTTTGAATCCGTTTTCGATCGACATATACAGACTCAGTTTTATCATTATGAAACGCAAACATATAGATTCATATACATTAACAATCCTGGCATATATTAACGTGATGGCATCGTTTGTATAGATTGTTTTTGAAAGAGTAAAACTTATATATAGACGGTAATATTTTTCTTTGCCCATTCAGTGCAACGCGACATTATCACGTATATACTCGATAAGCGGTTGGACCGCTTCGATCGTGCGATAGTTTAGCTGACTACGCTACCTTCATTCAGAGGCATTGAAAAAAATTATTTGCGGTTCTACGAGCGTATGTATGTGTATGTATGTATGTATGTATGTATGTATGTATGTATGTATGTATGTATATATATATATATATATATATATATATATTTTGCATATACTCGCGCACGTTTATTCAAATGAGCTCGCGGCATCGAGCCAGTTTACTTTCTTTACTTCGATGCGTATAGCGCGAACGACGTATATCGCTCGTTAAATTTTATTAGAGCGATCCTACCTGAGAAAACCGATAAGAAACCACAGGAATTAATTCGAGGCAAATTAATTCAAAATTTGGTGAAATCTGCGAAATTGTACGCTTAATAAAATACTTGGTATATCAATGCAACGAACCCAACATAGACGACTTTCAGAGAATTCATGAATGAAAGATATAGATTTAACATTCTAAGTTTAGAATGCATAGTTTAATTATATTTCTTATTTCTATTTAATTCCACGAACTTTTTTAAGCGAGAAATGCCACGTGCATTATGTCTGCGTATGCAGCCTACCGATTGCGATCCGATTTACGTTCTTGAAGTCATTTCATCGTTGTTGTTTATCGAAGTTAAACAAGGACGAGTAATGCTTACGAACGTTGTGAGCATGAATCGTACCGCAGTCGTTCATGATAATGGCTGATTGCCAACCGCGAAGAAACATGCGTGCCGAAATTTCGTTCGATACAACCGACATAAACGCGAAGCGAAACAACAACTGACGAATTAAAAAGAATGCCCAGTGAACACAAGTTACATATAACGCATTTGTTAGTTGTAATTTCTCACTCAACAATATAATTGTAACACAACACTTTTGTTATATTATGATTATATTGTTGAGTGGGAAAATTACAACTAACTGGTACATTACATGTAATTTTATGTTCATTAGGTATTTAATTTTTTTCAATTCGTCAGTTTTTATTCTTTATACGAGCGTGTATAAATGTGTATTTATATATATATGTATATATTTGTTCCCTAGTAGCGGAGCAACAATTTCTCGTCGCTGGTCCCAATAGAGTCGAATAAGCGACACACAGGTGTTATTCGTGCGATGTGTGTGACGAATATTGTGGCAGCTGGAAATCGGCACGCGATATGTCTTATGCAATTGGCGTGTGGTGTTCAGTCGTTGCTCGCCTGTGATCATATCTGGTGATCTCGTTAATGCGCCGATTGTGATCGTAAACAGAAGAAATTGGCTAAT
Source organism: Acromyrmex echinatior (assembly GCF_000204515.1). The sequence goes on from NW_011627850.1 coordinate 1,138,649, forward strand.
TTATTTCTGAAATTTACTTACCCTCTACACGATTGATCGCGCGCGAAGCGCTCGTGTGAATCTCTTCCAATTACTACTGTTGAATGCAGCAGTTATTATTACGAATGTTCGTTGCGAAATCGAAGAATTTAGAATTAATTTATCGACACAATGCTGGTACGTTTATGATAGTGATAGACGCATTCGATCTTGTATCGTTGATTTGTTGATTATGATTTGTGATCGGTACAAGAAGTAAGTGGAATATTCGGTCCAGATTGTATTGTAATATTATATTATAATGGATACAATGAATTTAAAACATGCATGTAAATAATAGACGAATTATTTTAATATAAATTTCTTTGGTAATATAATTTTACTAAGTGCATCAACTATATCTGTTTTTCTGTTTATTAAACTTAGACTCAGTGAAGGTATATATGAAGATATATATCTTCCTAGATATATTTTCATATATATCTTAACTAAGTTTAACGATAAGTTCAATAAACAGAAAAACACATATATGAAGATATATGACTTTTTATATTTTATAGATATTTTCTTAATTAATGTTTTGATCATAAATTACTTGACGTGGATAAACTTAGTTTTCTCGATAACTCTTTTGTTATGTATTAACACTAGAAAGATTAAGCGATCATTATTGATCGTTTTTTAATTTTTATATTAATTACATTTCTTGTATAAAAGATAAGAGTCTGAAAATTTTTTGATTTTTCAATAATTATGTTCTTTATTTCATAGAAAAATTAGTTCATTTATTTCTTTTTCTATTTTCATAGAAATAATTTATTTACTTATTCTTTTTTTAGTGAGTAAGAAACATTGTATTTCTAGTGTTAAGTAAATACATTGTGTACAGTACATGAAGGCAAATTAATATGTTTAATGTAGGATGTGCGTTATGTCATGTATTAATAACTTATTTGTACAATGGTTGGTAATAATACATGATATATGCTAATTGCCGTAGCCTCGTAAACGACGCAGACTCCTCAATGAAAACCATGGATCTGACTAATGATATCGTGAAATTAGAGTTTCGAAATATGAAATTTCGAAAACTCTGCGAGGAAAACAATGTTCTTCGCGACGAGCTCGAGCGACATGAAAGATCAATCAACAATCTCAAACAACAACACAGTATTACCGAGAAACAGCTGTGCGTATGATTTACTTGACATCCAAGTGTTCTGTCTTTATGAATAATTTAAAAAAATTGATTTATATTAATATATTCTTATGATGTTTATGCTTATGCGATATTATATATGTTTTATTAATGCAGAAAACATTATGTTCACAAATGTCAGCAATTCGAAAAGGAAAACGATGAACAAAGAGATCAATTAAACGAGTTGATTAAGAACGAAAAGACTATGACCTTGGCTCTTCAAAGATATACGAAAGAGCATCAGAACTTGTTGAAACAATTGGAAGCCGCGGAAATTGAGGTAAAAACTAATTGCATCTTATTATTTTATGGGAAGTTATTCATGATTTCCGTTTAGAACGTAGACGTAGAAATTACACGTTTACATTTTTATTTTGTATTTTTCTGCATAATTCTTCGTAATTAATATTCAAATATGAATTCTTGGATATAATATAGTATTCGACATTTTGAATAAATTTTGATTATAAATAATAAATGATTGATTATAAATAATAAATATTTGATTATAAAGAATCTTTATTATACTCAATTTTTTTAAATGCTTTTATTATTTTTAATATATACAAATAAATAGATACAAGCTATACCATCTTTAAAAGAAAAATTAGAGAAAATCACTAAAGAGAAAATGGAGTATTTGAAACTGATCACCAAAATACAAGAAGAATTTGACGAAAAGGAAAACAATTATTGTCAATTAAAAACTACAATAACCAAACTCGAAGACACGAATATTAACATGAAAGAGGACTACGAATACACGATTCATGTAAGTTTTCAAGTATTGCTTGGTATTCATATAACCACATATAACGAATTATAATGCTGCAACAAATCATATATTGTAGAATCTGCGTGAAAAGAATCGTAAACTTATGGACGAAAATGTGGAGCTCCAATCGTTATCAGTCCTTAACGCATGTTCTACCGAAGAAAGAGTAAACTATTAATGTTATAGAAATGTAAATTGTAAAAATAATTTCTCACGGTATAATTGACACGATTATTTACAGCTCTCGTTATCACCAGTTTTGGACGAAGATGAATGCTACCTGCATAGTACACCTTATAAGTCGATAAAAGTATCAATGGAAGATTCATTGTACACGGAATTGAAAGCTTCAGTAAGTGAAAATATTTTGAGTAGGACTTTTCTAATGTTCGCATTAATATAAGATATAAGCGATTAATATAACATATAAGTAATTATATATTAATATAACATATAAGTGATACGAACATTTTAATAGAGATTTGAATTTTTTTCTTAATATTATATTATATTTTACATATTTCAGGGCTTTACAGCTGACTACAGCAGAAATAACATACAAGAACTCGAGGAAGAATTAAACGAGTACGACGCCAAGATTGTTACGATATTGGAACAGCTAGAAAAGTCATTATATTTCAGTTTAATTGTTTTTTATTTCCTCTATTAATCGATTTTCCCAATTTAACGATTTTAGTTGAGCTTGCTTTACGTTTTATTTGCGATTGATTTTCAGAATTATACAATTTTTTGTTACGATGCGGAGCTCTGTCGACGACTTATCTTACTTTAATTCGCAAGATACGGACGCAAAAACTCATAATATCGATATATTGAGGCACAAAGTATCTTTTCTACTAAATATGGTGAGTTTTACTCTTGTTTTTATTTTAGGATTTTTCTTTCATCGCTAACGTCTTTTTAATGTTGATAAGGTATACAGCATACTTAAACAATCACCTTGACACGCGCGTTGTACTTGTCGCGACATTACTATAGTTGGTTGATCGCATTAGCAATGAACGCTAATTTTCATGACAAAGCGACACACGCTCTTCGATTTTACGTAAATGATCTTCCTCGCTTTTTTTTTCTTTTACCTTGTTCTTTTATCTATTCACGTCTTTTCGCAGATGACAGAAGAGATCACGAGAAGAAATATGAGACAGGATTCGAGCACACAGCTCCAAGTCGAGCCGATAAACGCAACCAGCAGTTTGAAGCAATTTGGCGTCAGAAATTTCCGGGATCTGTTGTCGACGCACGCAACGTAAGTTAATAACGTTCGCATGAAACATCGATGCGTAACACTTGCGCGTCTGTATTCGAAGTTGTCAATATACCATAGACTAAAATGAAGATGATTAATTCCCGGAAGAAGAGAATTCTATTATAAGTCGGTTATATCGACTTAATTCCTATGCTTTTACGTTAGTAAAGGAGACTTTGCGGACAAATTGATTTTTATGAAAGACCGAAACGCCGTTCCGCTTATAGCCATAACTCGAACATACATGTCGCATAAACGGAAGAAATATATTGCTTCGATTTCCAAAGCAAATGACCATTCGATTTGAATATCTGGCTCAAGGTCAAACATAGCGGGCGGATCTTCAGGGTTTCCCATAAAAATAGCGATGCCGCGTTGCTCGTTGCTTATATGACCTGCATATATGACAGCGCCCTCGAATGACACTCCACGTAAAAATAACCGAGTTGCCGCGAATCTCGCCTTAAATCATGATCCCCTCATGATCCCTCTCAGTTCTCGCACCCCATCAAAAATATTTATCGACTATCATATCTTGCGCCTTGATCCATCCTTTCCTAATTTGCAAGCTCGAGAGTTGCATAGTCGGAATTTAATCCCGGCATTTGTTTTTTCTTTCGAATTCACGATTAAACGCTTATTAGAAATATATTATTACAAATGCGCTTAGATAAATTTTTATCATAAATATCATATTTCTTCTTCCTCATGAGAAGAAAAATATCCGCAAGACGACAACGGAATTGACACATCACATATGGATATATCGAAGGAATATTCTTAAGCGTTTATTATCTTTTTTTTTCCTTAAAATAATTTTCTTGTGTTGCGAGAACTAAATCACTGCGCAATCTATGTATGTAAAAAGTGACTAATGTATGTATGTAATTGGTTTTCCGTAAAAATAATGCCCTATACCGTTTACAGAAATGGATTGACAGATTTAACCGTGTAATACAGTGTCATTTTTACATGAAAAATTAATTATACACGCATATATTGTAGTCACTTTTACATTTGGATTTGCAGTGAGTGCCACGAGAAAATACATTATTACGTGTTTTTTACACGGGCGATTATCGCGATCGCGTTATAAAGATCTCTCGAAATGCAATCCGGAAATTACCTCCGGCTACACGATGCAGGAGAAGACGTCAGTACCACTAGGGAGATCGATTTACCAGGCGAATGCAATCAGTACGCTCCGGACCTTCCTGTCGCGCGTGTCGATACCTCGAGAACGATATTTCAACACATAATCACATCTTGCACATACATCGAAGTTTTCTCATTCAATCAGAAAATTATCTTCAACGCAAAGAAACTTGTCACACGTTATAAGTGGACAGACATTCTTAGAACGATCTCTCGACTTCTCATCAAATTAAGACAAAGTTTTGAGAACAAGTTTAGCATAAGTTCTTCGAAAGAATCGGGGGATATAAAATGTAAAAGATTAATTCGCGCTAAGTCGAGACTAATAGAGATTAATCGATGGGAAACTAGTAAAATAATTAATTACGAACGTGACACATGTGCATACTTAACAATAAGATATAGACACAGCATTGATGTAACACAGACATTAAACGCGCGTAGCAAGGACAGTTTGATTTATTGCCTTAATGGCATAAATCGCTAAATCTATGCGCATCACGCGTGCAGTTCTAATTAGTCGCCTCTGCAATCTGCACAAATTGTTTATGACATCAAGATCGACCTCGGTCTTGCGAGCAAAAAAAGGGGACAATTTATAAATTTCGGTTTTAATAAAAAATATTTTCGCTAACTCTTCTCTCATGAAAGAATTTATTAATTATTTTTTTCTTAAATTTTATCATACAAATATTACAAAAGAACGTAATGAATATTACATTTTGAATATATTGTTATAGAGATTGATGTCATTTGGCGATTTGACGACACTATTATTTTTACAAATATGAATTTCTTTAATTATACAAAAACGGTTTTCATCAATTCTTGTAATCACTATAGGTATATTATTTGCAACAATTTTTAAAAAAAGATTACATAAGATAAGAGATGCCAAAATTTCAAGATTATTAAAAATTTGACTTGCGTTATGAATTTGTGTTACGCTGCAGGCTATTGCTGACATTTAAATAATTATCTCCCGTTCGTGCAAAAACATATCATCAAGCATTGTGAACATTAAGTGGAACGTGCCCTAATGGCTAAAAGTTAAATAATCGACTTTGTAAATTCTAATTTAATGTCGTTATTAATGCGTTAAGTATGCTGTATTTAGCTTGCGTATTCTTTAACTTCTTTTTGCTATAATCGCTATTTTAGCCAGCTGAAAGTGGAAACGAGTCTGTGGTCAATAACGCATTATGCGAATAACGATGACTTGTTCTCGAGAGTTATAAAGACGTGTCCGTCTCCGAGTGTCCAAAATCGATTCCGCATCATTGAACCCATCATCAAAGAGTTACACAACATCATCGAGAGCACTCTTAGTGTTCTTACCAATCGCAAAGATTGCTTGCTAGCCGGCAATTTAAGGTTTAGTTATAAAATATATAACAGTTCAAAATTAATTTGCTACGAAGTATCATCATAAAAAAAGAAACGTGGTCGCGAAATATCGCGTATTGTGAACGTATACAACAATAATATAAATGTTAATTGGAACTAAGTTGCTGATAATTAAATGATCATTTTGTTAATAGGAATCGATCGATACACACGTTGCCGTCGGACTTACAATTATCCTCGCTAGCCGTGGAAGACTCGAGGCAAACATTTGGTTATCAAAATCCTGAAACGAATACTATCGATGTTTTGTTCGCGCGCGGAGATGGTCTAACGCAGGAAGACCACGACGAGAAATCTGTGCTGCTTACTGTGGAAGCACGCGAAGTTTCCAAGGAACATCTGATCCATTCTGAGGAGAATCGATCGAGTGAAATGTCAAAGGGATCAAGTATTCTCAAAGTGAATTCGAAGGTATTGGCCACGTCGGAGGAGATAAAGTGGGATTGTATAAGTGAACAAGTACCTGAAGTGAGCAACGCAAGCAATCCAGCGAGTCCCCGCAGAAAAATCTCTGTCTACTGCCGCCCGTTCGACGTCGTTGCGGTGCAGGATCCACTCGAGAATCATCAGGGACCTAATTTGGAAGTGAAGCAATCATCGAGCATTCCACACAACTCTCCCTCGCAAATCAACAAGATCACTGATTGGGAGCGAAATATTGTGATGAACTATGCGTTTAATCATGGTTATCGCAATAGAGAGAGCGATAGCGATTCCACGAACTCCACGCCGGAAAAGCAATTCCAACATAGCCTAGACGATGAAACACCGGTCGAGCAGACGATACTTAGAAAGATCCATTTGGCGCCCACGCGCTTGAAATTTCCATTGGAAGCAAAAAACGAATTACATAGAATTATTGAGGCTTCTAACTGTGCTTCTCCCGTTTCAATGAATTCCTCTGAATTGGATTTTTCTCCTATCGTCGGGAATAAAAAAGATGACGTTTCCATGCATTCATCTTCGACATTTATAGACAAGTGCAAGATGAAGAATGTGGTATTCGAATCTACACCATATTTAAACAAGACTGTTTCGCAAGCACACTTAGTGTTTAATGACTGTTTATTTTCGCGTGATCAAACTGGTAAGTATCTCCATCTTAATTAATCTTATTAGATAACTGATCTCGATCAAACTAGGATATGAAGACTGTGTAATATATATCATACTTATTAATGCATATCACACAATTTAATGATACGGCAAAAAAAATTTACTGCGCGTATCGAAGTATGATAATATAATCCTCTCAATCACCTTCGACTTCTCACATCCATCTCAGAAGGAGACGTCGTGGAAATTTCTCTCAAGCTGTCTTATTAGATCATCGATTTCATTTCTCCCACAGATTTAGCGAAGATCATGGATTCAAAGGATCCCCACTCCTTGACGTGCGTGCAAAGAGACGGCGAGAGTCAGTCGCGAATCGAACGGTCAGTCGATAGCCAAATGTCGAATCGCGAGAACAGTTTAGCCGTTTCAGGCAATGGCGAGTGCAAACCGACGGGGTCCAGTGATCGATGCAGCATCGCTGAAGAAGTCGTGAATGAGGTCGACGAAATCATCAATGTCGCGCCGTCTGCATCGTTGATCGATTCGGATTCGATAAAAGTAATGCCGTGCAAGAACGTGGTGCAAAGCGATGAAAAAGCGCGTGAAAGAAACTTGTTGGAAATGAAACGAGAAATACCACAGGTTGGTAGATCGAGAAGATTTAGATATAAATTTAGAAGTAGTTTCCCTTTTCTGGAACATCCCGTACGTGGAATGAAGGAGGAAAGATTAAGGATCTATTTGATCCGCGATACTGTTGGATTTGATTAAATTGGATGGAATAGCCTGCTTGACGCGTGTAACTTGAACACTGACAGTCGCTCAATTACGAAAACAATTAAGTTGCGCTTCAGCAGAAAACGCGTCCTTAGGCGGGCATTTTGATCACGCCAATTGAGATCGGTAATTATTACTGCTTTACGGGAACGATCAGCGATAAATCTGCGATCAATTGGCACTAATTACTCGTCGGTCTATCGCTAGACCGCTATCGCTCATATTACATATTCCAGCAATTAATATACGCGAGTCTCAATATTTGCAATAGAGTTTAAGTGACCTTGACGCTTTGTTATTTATTATTCTGAGAGAGACATCTTAATCGCACTTCCACATTCATAAAATAAAAAGATTTCCATGGAAACGGATTTGCAGCGAGATTTTCTTGAAAAACTGGTTATACGATTCTTTTTTAATTCTTGATGTAATATTTGTCTACTTTATTGAACATTTTATGTGATTATTGTTTTGTACCGATTGAATACATGAACAGGTTTACAATAATTTTTAAAGGTGTGAGGCATTTAGTGTCCGTGAAATGTGTTATACATAAAAGAAATTATATATTTTTTTATAGTATATTTTTATTCTTTTTAGTTCGAAAAGATAGAGATAATTTATCGCTTCGTAATAATTTTCTTGTTTGAAAATTATATCTTTCTTTTTTCCTTTATGCCCACATTTACATGTGAATAGTAAATAAACATGTAACGTATCTCGTTTAACGCGTTGTCTAAAATAGCCACAAGACAGTCGCACATATTTCAAAGCCATGCGATTTTTTTCAGTTTGTTCTGAGCACGGAACGCTAATTAATTTGTTATCTACTAGACACAGCATCTTTTCTATCATAATTTATTAATTCTCAGCTAATAAATACTATCGCGATCGCAAATATATAATCAAGTCGATTATATTTACTGTGAAAACATTTCGTGATAATGTTTCAACTATGATTTATGTTTAATCGCGTTCATTTCTTTATTTATCTTTTATATTAATCGCCCTCACAAATAATATATATATACTTTGGATTTGAAAGTCTGTTCTTTTTTTGCATTTTATTTATCGATGATAAGTCGCGAACATCTCTGTTATTTACTCGTTCAATTATATCGATTTTTACTGGTACAGTTGCACCGATCATTAAAGATCTGTGGTGAAAAATCCGACGTAACAACAAGGTCGATCGCGAGTTTTTACCTTATAAGTTGTTTTGTGGCGATTTCCATTCGTCGTTTACGCCGGTCGATTAGAGTTTCATTACTTCTTCGCATTATCTATATTTTAATTGGCTATACTTATAAACTCTTCGTATTTTTATATTTTTTACTGTAATTCTAAAGGAAGAAAATTACATGAACATACACATTAAATGTTTTTCCGCGATAAGAATCTATTAGCTCATTTAGCTATCTTACGCAAATTTTATGTAACGTTAAATATTTATTCCTTTATATGCACCAAGAAGTTCAATAAAGAATTGCTGATTCCCCCGAAGTGACTGCAATAATTTATAGTTATATATAGTATGAATGCTATTATATAGTAGAGAACTCTGGTATGCATTATTTATAGATAATTTATTAATTAATGATGGCATTGCATCTTTCTTTTATAGATCGTCTGACACAAAATTCCACCGAATACTGCGAAGTTATAAATATTACATTGAAGTGCGATAGTATCACAACGCACGTGCCCCTTCTACATCCGGCGGTCTATCTCGTTTGATATGAGAAATAATATTTGCCTTAAGTTTGCCACGTAAACTTTCGACAGATATTAGTGGAAAAGCGAAAAGAGAAAAAGCCGCCGAAATTCTCACTATATCCTTTCCACTCGTCGTGTTCATAGGCAGTAATTAATCATCAGAGTAAAAGAAGTTCATAATAATCTTTTTTAACAGAGTTCCATCGAATCACTTGTATCTTTTTTTCGAGCCTATTATTTATCCTATCTTTTAATTACAAGCTTTAATTACGCTGAAAAGCACGCGATTCTCGCATTTTTATTCTTTTCCCGATAATATTTATCCGAACGTGATGCTATAACGCTTGCATACGGAACGAAGGTCAAATTACTACTGGAAGTACATTGTGCCAAGTTAACTGTTTTTATTGCTCCGAACTTCTCTATTCTTGCATATGTATGCACTGATAATTAGCGAGGATCAACAAAATTTTATGCAGTATGCAATTCTCTTCCGTTATTCTTGAAAGTCAGATACTGAGAGATAATTTATAGCGGATGTCCGCTAATTTTATGAAAGGCTCAGCGAACGCATTTATCGAATTCCTATTGCTCTTCTTTTATTGTTTATTTCGAAATATTATTTTGTTATTACAGTTAACTTTAAATATGAAAAGATCATATTCGGAAGGCGAGAACCTCGGCCGATTGGAGTGCCGTTGCAAAAAAAATCCATCTTTAATTCCGGAAAATAATCAACGAGTGAAAGTCTTCCCAAGTCTCGTGGATATTCGTCTGCAGGAATCTGGACCAGTCTGCATAAATCTAGCTAATTTATCGGACATTGAATTAGCGATCAGGTGCGTAATGAACTTGGTATAATTTAATTAATCATACAAATATTAGGTGTAGTAAAAAGAAATCCATTATTTTTCCAATAGATGGCTTTAGTAATCTGTATCTCGTCTACGCGTGATACAGATTACTAAAGCCATCTATTGGAAAAATAATGGATTTCTTTTTACTACACCTAATATATTTTAATTGATCATACAATTTAATTAATTGTTGAACAATTTTTATTTTCAGGGAGAATTCAAATGAATTTGAACTGCAGGTAAATAAGCAGATTCTAAGTATAAGAATTGTAAAATATTTTTATGGATAATTACATGACACTACTTCTATTGTAGAAGAAGTACATAGCGTTCTCATTATGCCTCTGCACAGAAAGGTTGACTTTACCGCGAAGGATAGCGATGTCGCTTCGACAACGCGATCAATCTGAGAAAAACCTTTCCTACGAAGTACGGAAGATGCAGCAGGACATTCAGGCAAGCGAATACGAAAATATCTTGATGCTTATTAAGCAATCGTATAGAACTTTCGGCTAAATTTATCGCGAAGCGTTTGCCAGTTAGCAAGTAGTCTTTCTCCATGGTTCGTTGAAGGGATTGAATTTTGCGTAACGTCAGGAACTCGCGCCACTATGCACGGATAGGGAATCCGTGGAGCGGGTGGAACGGGTCAGGCATCAATTGGACATGATCGTGCGATGTGCACACAGGGTGTCTTGCGCGGCCGAGACTCTAGGCGCCGTGCAGCAGGAACGTAGGGTATCCCGAGCTATTTTGCTGGCTGACAAATACCTCCAAGTGCTGCATTCTCGATGCGAAAAGCTAATCACCAATGTCGCCGAGACCAAGTGAGGATCAGACTTATCACTTTCCCTTGCTCCGTCGTCCAATTTGTATTTTGAGTTTTGACATTGCTTTCAAAATGTGATATTCACGTTTTCGATCTTCCTATTATGATTAAAACTTTAAAAGTTTACTTTCTTATAGAGATCAATCGATAATGGGATAAATTCGGAATAAATATTTTTAGTGAATGATTTGTTAGTATTTGATTTGAAGTCCTCTCTCCCTTTGTTTTCGAAACGATGAGATAGTATCGGTGATAGTGCACGCTATTCATTTCCAGACAGATCTTGGTAGACAACAATATAATGATAGAGGAGAACGCCAGCGAGCTCAACGATGAACTGCCTCGCATCAGATATAGGAGCGGTACACCCGCCAATAATCGTATGATGGTTCGAAAATATTGAAAAATTCATGTTTATCGCTTTCTTTCGCCAGCTTTTCATCATGTTAGATATCTATCATATCTCGTTTTGCACTTTCCATCGCTTCGTTGTTATGCACTCGCACGTTTATACAATTTCGCAGGAATTTTTTTATGCACTTACAGCTTGCACTCTCATTTTTTTTTCTTAATTCCGTTCTGCCGGTTAATAATTGTGGTATATTCTTTTTCGTCCATTTTTCTTTCTAGGTGGCTAGGAGAAGAGCCAGCGTAGCCACAATGTCTCGGCCAATAGGCAACGTACAGGACATGACAAAGGCAATTTGTCTTGTTTTATTTTAGCTTTAAATTTTTGCTTTTACAGCCTGGTATTTCAACAGGGTTATCTTCTTATGTTTCTGTACTACTAACATTAACATGCATGATTGCCTATTTACTTTTTCTTTTTATTCTTTTTGTACATTTGTCTACATTTTTCACTTTTTGCTCCATACAGGACACTATGAGGCAGCGAAATTCCGTTTCCGGACGCATGACTCTCAGAAGACCATCGTTCAGCTCCGAATCCCCAAAATGGGAAATCGAAAAACTACATCGTGCTGAGTTAGTAATATTATTATTGTACTTAGATTTAAATTTCTTAACGCTTAAAACATTTATTAAATATTTTAAAAATACAATGTTATACTACATTGAATTTTTAAAAAATATTTTTAAACAGAAGTTCCAATAGCATCAGTGAATTACGAGGTATTTTCGAGCAGGCTGAATCTCGTCGTAGCTCGAGAGAGGAAAATAACAACATGCTACGATTGAATCATTCTAATGGCCAAAGTACAGTAAATTGTGCGATAATTGATAATGAGGTTTGGACGAACGTAAAGGAAGAAGTCTCTTCTGAAGTTTCTGACAACGAAAGTATTAATTCTGAGAGTAGATCGAGGTAATTGATTTTTTCATTCAATTTCTTTTTATCGCTTTATCTAAAATTGTTGCTTCTTTTAATGTAATTTCTTTTTTTTAGCGTAAAATCGTCACAATCTTTCCTATTAAGACGAGAAAGAAGAGTATTATCAATATGGCATATAGTGCTGTTGAGTATTATAATTTTCTTCTTCGTGTTTTATATGATTCATGCAATGTCATTAAACGTTTGCCAAGAACCGTTAAACAAACGGTTGATCGGATACGTTTTCGACAAATGCGGTCAGATAAGGAACGCGGCGCCTCATCCAATGTGACTTTCTTGCGTTCTGATTAGCTATATCAGTAAAATAAGTAGCAAGACTAAGTATAGATTGTAACATATATCAATTATGGAAAGGCTGAATAAATTAATAATTGCAAAGTTCGTTTTGCCTTTTAGTGAAGTCACGTTTTAGCCGCGAGTGCTGTGATTAATGTTTTCGGTTCCTCATTGCAACTGTGTTTGTATCATGACTTCAGAAACGACAAATCGATAAATACTTCTACACTTTATGCGAAATAAATCGATTTTTTCGACTATTACTTGTGTTTGACAAAAGATAAAATCCGCAATATTGTAAATGTATTAATAAATAACTGTAAATCTAATTAAAATTTTTATTTGCGCTGAAACCGATGGACACATCGATATTGAATAACATACATTGAATACATTCATTTATTAATGCAAGAAAATTGAAATGATAAAAATGTTTAACATTTCAATCAATTTATATTATCAAACCCGCATACGGAAGAATTAATTTATCTCGACATAAAATAGGAAAGATTCATGATTCCTTGCTTTTGACATTCGTAATTCAACGTGTTTGCAATGAGAGATCAGAAACTTAAAAAAAAAATAGAAGCATTTATTTACATGTCATCGAATTATATTAAAAAATAATATGATAGTGTCTGTATTTTTTTGTATTCTTTGGAAAATTTTTATGAGATATTTGAGAAGTATTTATTTGAGATTTGTTTTAAAAAACGTTGAAAAATATTCAAGGATATTGCGTTTATTTTGCTAACAAATTATTTTAAAAAAATAAAATAAAGTTTGTGTATTAAATGTTTTGAAATATTTAGAAAAGTATTGTTAATAAAGAAGAATTAAAGTATTGTTAATAAAGAATTAAATAATTTGATTACACATTTTGATGCGTTTTAATTTTTTGTTGCCACATAATTATCTTCCTCTCTTTATCATTAACAAGACTGATGTAAAAATTAACTTTCAGAATTACGAAAAACGAGGGGACAAAAACATTGTTAATAAAATACAAAATAAATCGATTTATTATTTTTTACCCATATTTTTTACAGCAGAAGAAATATTAAAAACAATCTTATGCAGAAGATTACGTAATTGTTAAATTTTTAACTTGCATTTTAATATTAGGTGTAGTAAAAATAAATCCATTATTTTTCCAATAGATGGCTTTAGTAATTTGTATCACGCGTAGACGAGATACAGATTACTAAAGCCATCTATTCGAAAAATAATGGATTTCTTTTTACTACACCTAATATTAATTTTATTTTTATATTTCATTCATTCTGATATTTCATAGATGTATATACGTATTATATATATTATATTTACGTAACTTGATAAAATCAATTTCTATTTATATAATTTTATTTTTTGGTTATGTCAGGTTCGATTATTGATGCAATAATTGTAGAAAAAAACATGTATGCACATTATTGCTTTTTACTTTTATCGCTGCAGATTATTACTTTGCTTTTATTATTTTTATAATTCATATTATACATTTTAAAAATGTATTTATCATTAATCGATAATACATGTGAGTTGAAATTATCAGCATCTGGAAATTTATCGACTGTCTGTATTTTTTTGCGAATACGTATAACAAATTCGCATTTTTTTAACCTTGTTGGTTACTGCAATTTTCAATTAATCATGATGTAGATAATTGTATCATCCCACGCGAACATTTTTATCCGTCGGAACTTATCATGTTTGTTTTTTATTCGATATAAAGTATTTATTTTCTAATCTAATTCAGATGACTCTAATAGTCAGATCAGCTGCTTTGCGTAACATGCTGTATCCTTGAATCAACTCAGCTGTGATAACAAAGTAATCAAGTGATCGAATTATCTATGATAGCGTTAAGAAGACTGTCGTGAAAGCATTGACAGTGAGTCTTGAAAAGTTGCTAAGTGATATTTTATTCGTAGACATTATAAAAATTTTACAGTGTTAGACTCTGGAAAGAAATATTTTTTTCGTTTGTTGTATTTTATACAATAAAATAACAAAAGAAAATCATTTGTTAATATATATTTTATAAAGTTTCTTTTATTAATATATTTATTTTATCTTATCTTTAATTAAAATTATATAATATTAACAATATTATGATATATTTAATTTTTAATAAACTATGAAAAACTATGAAAATTTAATAATTATAAAGTAGTGTAACTATAACTGTAAAACTGTAAAAGTTTTTAAAATGAATTACGAAATTGAATAACAATGTATATAATATTTATTTTTGTTTCAGTGATATAAGCATTTATAGAAGATATAGTAATGATTCGACAAGTTTTTTTTGGTCCGTTGATTCAAACAAATGATAAAGAAGAATTAATTATTAAGGAGAGCGTTGCTGTATTTGTTGATAATGGCAAAGTATTTAATAATTTAATTTTACGTACACATTTGTATATAGTATAGTTTATTTAAAATAAAAAATATAATAATTTTACCTATGCAATATTTAGATTACTCGGATTTTGGAGAATTCAAAGGATTACGAGAAAGATTTTCAGTTCGAACGGAAAATTCGAGATGAAATTAAAGTATTATCGCATGGTCAGTTTATGATGCCTGGATTTATCGATGCCCATACTCATGCAGTACAGTTTCCAAATCTTGGACTGGGTTACAACAAGTGTCTTTTGGATTGGCTGGAAACTTATACCTTTCCGCTGGAGAAAAAGTATAGTGATACAGAATTTGCAGAGCGAGTGTTTGAAACAGTTGTGGTGCGTGAAACAATTCTGATCAAGATCACACCATAAAATGTATAATTATTTCAGATATTCTTGTATCTTTTCGTTATGTCTAATATACATGTCATTACAGAAACGGACCATCAAAATGGGCACAACAACGGCATGTTATTTTGCATCTTTATATGCCGATGCATGTGCAATTCTTGCAAAAAAAACTGCTAAATTAGGTCAACGAGCTTTCATCGGAAAAGTGAACATGAACATTCCGCGTGACGATGGATATTGCGAAAGCACCTTGACGTCAATTGTAGACACCATAGGTTTTATAAAGTCTATTGAGATAATAGGGGTAAGTGCAAACTTATATTTTATTGCCAACTCTTCAATTATAGATAAACAGTCAATCCTATGTCAGAATTAATCACAGAAAAATCTTGCATTATTCCAAACTTGTTGCAGAATCCACTTGTAAAACCGATCATCACACCAAGATTCGCATTGAGCTGCGACATGGAATTAATGCAAAAGCTGGCAGAGATCGCTAAGACGAAAGACATACATATACAGGTATTTTAATTTATTGAATTTGTTTAATATTATCAGCAATGTACAACTATTATTATAAATACAAAGAGTTTCTTATTGTCTATAGAGTCATGTCTCTGAAAATAAGGATGAGATAATAGCAGTGAAACAAGCTTTTCCACACCTGCCTTCGTACACGGCTGTTTATGATGCTGCTGGTCTTCTTACCAATAAGGTATAATACTTCATTTTCTTAATTTATTAAAAAGCACTGAAACAATTGAGAGTCATATATAACATCTGGTTCTTTTTTATAGACAATATTAGCGCACGGAGTCTATCTTGAAGATAGTGAACTTGCTATTCTTAAAGAACGAGGGACAGCTGTAATTCATTGCCCCTCTTCAAATACAAATCTGAAAAGCGGGCTTTGCGATGTACAAAGATTAAAGGCTAACGGTATCAAAGTCGGACTTGGAACAGGTGTCGCAAGAATCTCTTTATAGAAGTTTTACAATTTGGATATTTAACTTAAACTCTAAATTTTGAATTTCAATTAATATATATGACGTAATATATTTATATTAAAAATGAATATTTTTTCTTAGATGCTTCAGGTGCAGCTACTTACAGTATGCTTAATGAGATGAGATCGGTTTTACAAGTATCAAATTGTTTATTTTTAACGAGAGATAATTATACACCGCTTAGTTACAAAGATGTCTTCCATATGGCAACATTGGGAAGTGCTAAAGGTAAAGTTGGTCATTGTATATTAAGAATGTTCTTTATATCCATACAAAACTTTTTACAATTATATTAACATATTGATTGTATTTAGCACTCGCAATTGATGACAAAGTCGGTAATTTGATGGTAGGCAAAGAATTCGATGCTCTCATCGTTGACATGAACGCAGAAGGCAGTTTGTTAGATAATTTTAAAGAATATACACTCGAAGAGAATTTCCAGAGATTTATATATGCTGGTGATGAACGTAATATAGTATCAGTATATGTAAAGGGTAAACAAGTGAAATAAGAACTTTTTTATTTTTACAATATTTTACAAGCTGATAAATAAAAAATCTGTATTTTCGTACATTATTTCTGTATTGATTATACAATGTAACAAATTTATAAATTGTTACACACAATGAATAAAAATCTGTTTTTTTTACTTCTCTTCCAGAAACATTATTTTTTACATTCTAAATTATATTTTCATTTGCATACTTTGAAATAATAGAATATTTCTCTAAATCTTTTTTACCGAACATTAAATATATTTTATTTATTTTTTTATATTTTCTGTTTTAAATATTATTTTACGATTATCACTTAGTTAATAGTATGATAAATTTTTGTTTTGTATGTCTAAATGTCTAACCCGTTACTGAATAAGAACGCGCCATTTTTTTAAATATCGGATATACGTCATGTAGGAGGCGCCATCTCGAAGGCAGATTAATTTCTTGTTTCCACCTCGTGTTTCCGGTTCTTCTGTGATTTTCGAGGAAAGGAAAAGAAGTAACGTGAGTATATTTCAGAAAGTTCTCAATTTTTATATCATTTTTGAATATTTTTCGTTCATCTATATAAGATGTTAAAACTATGGATATTCTCATATGAATACTTTCATTGCATTTTCTAATATTTCATGAAATGTCGTATGTCAATATCGTCCGCTTAGGGTTACCCTTGCAAATTTCAATATTAAAAATATGTGCATAGTAATTATCAACTTTTAATAAGATTAAAATTTAGGATGTATTATAGATGACATTTCTGAAAAAAAATCAAATTTATCATGAATTGTTTGATCACAGAATGGCGGACGCTGCTCCAGCCGCACGTGGTGGCTTTCGTGGAGGTTTTGGTTCTCGTGGAGCGGGAGGTGATCGCGGAGGCCTGAGAGGTCGAGGTGGTAGAGGTAGAGGCAGAGGACGCGGCCGTGGACGTGGCAAGGAGGATAGCAAAGAATGGGTCCCTGTTACCAAGCTGGGTCGTCTAGTCAGAGATGGCAAGATTCAGTCTCTCGAGCACATCTACTTGTTCTCCTTACCCATCAAGGAATACGAAATCATCGATAAATTCCTTGGACCAGATCTAAAGGACGAAGTTCTAAAAATCATGCCGGTACAGAAGCAGACACGTGCCGGTCAACGTACACGTTTCAAGGTAAATTTTTTTTTTTTCAAGGTCCAGTTCTATCAATATAAAATAAATTTTAATCTTGACTTAACTTACTGTTTATCTTTGTTTAATTTTAAGAATTAGAAAAAAATAGATAAATTGAACTAATTAAAAAAGTAGCTAGAATATAAAATTTTAGAGAGACAAGAGTATTCAAAATATAACATTTTATAGGCTTTCGTTGCCATCGGAGACAGCAATGGACATATTGGACTGGGAGTAAAATGCTCCAAGGAAGTAGCCACTGCGATTCGCGGTGCTATTATTTTGGCTAAGTTATCCGTTGTACCAGTTCGACGTGGTTATTGGGGTAACAAGATCGGCAAGCCGCACACGGTGCCGTGTAAGGTAACTGGCAAGTGCGGTTCCGTACAGGTGCGTCTAATACCTGCACCCAGAGGTACTGGCATTGTATCCGCCCCAGTTCCTAAGAAGCTTCTTCAGATGGCTGGTATCGAGGACTGCTATACCTCAGCTAGAGGATCAACCTGCACACTCGGTAACTTCGCCAAGGCTACTTATGCTGCGATCGCCAAGACTTACGCGTATCTGACGCCCGACTTGTGGAAGGAGCAAGCTCTGGCTAAGGCACCATATCAAGAATTCGCTGACTATCTGTCTAAAACTCATAAAGGAGGCGCGAGAGCGGCCGAAGTTGTCTAAATAAACATCTAGCCTCTATGAAAGCGCATTGAAAAATTGTAAAACAATTTTTATTTTTTTTCCCTTCCAATTTCTTGCCTGTTAGGAATCTAACATTTCCTATTCTCCTTCATTTCGTTGAGCAAAATAGATAGAAACTAATAGACAATAGATACTGAAACTATAATCAATGTTGCATGTATCATCACAGAATATGCTGATACATGTACATTATATTAACACTAAAATGATCAATGGTGCCATTACAGCTCTGTTAATCATTTTAATTTTGTTTTATAACATACAAGACAGAATATTAAGAATATGAAAATATAACACAGATAGTATCAAAATAACTTTTTTCTAACTGAAAACAAAACTAGAAAATTACCAAGTTGCTATCTTTGACAATTTAGTGAAATTCCATCAATTGTTTTAGTGTTAACTATTTAGTACATATTATGTATATAAGTACATATAATTAATAAAAACCATCCAAGCTTTTTAATTATTCAATTTATTTTATTAAGAAGCTTATACTTTATGCTTTTAAACAAATTTTTCATTTTTGGTTAATAAAAGTTGTAAAAACTTATTTGTAATATATTAAGAATCTAAAAAAAATGACAGTATTACGTAGTATCCACAGAGTCTTCTTTTATAGCTTTATGTTTTTCGTAGGCTTTATTAAATGTCTCGATCGTATGATCACACATTCTCTCAAGATCCTGGAGGCCCCGTTTCAAAACTTGGATCACATTTTCACCGGTTGTTTGGATATTCAAATGCATCCTATTTTCTGCAGGATGTGGCACAGTGTGGCCGCATATTTTCACGCCTGGACTGCAGGAAAGATTGGAAGAATAAAAATACAATATTCCACGATGAAACTACATTCATAAATTTCAAATGATACGTACTATTCATTTATCACAGAAGCGAGCGCATTTCCCAAGGTATGTCCCTCGTCGTCGAAGACAAAAGTCCCGTATGTTTCCCCGTGCTTCCCCGGTAACTGCGTTCACAATAAACAATTGAATAATTTTGTGTTTAACTTTCCCATCAATTAATATTATTAATTATCGTATTACCCTCGAGAGACGTTTCGCCATCGCGATGCCTGTTTATATATGCCGTTTGAACCACGTTTTCAATACCCTAACCTAAGTGGACTAGTGCAAATTGATGACTCGCACGAGTTCGACAACACTAATTCGAATAGATTATATTCTCGTAAACAATTGAGATTTCTTCGAAAGTACAGTTCTTGCACGTAATGTATTGTCTGTCTCTCACGAGTGCTTGTAACAGCTGATAATTTTCGCACCCCAATTTCTTCTGTCATTTAACGCACTTTTATTTTAATCGCCTTGATGTAACTCGATCTAAACTTAACCTAAATTTATAGCGATCCTGTGACTCCTGAGTACGTTTCGTCATCCCGATGAGTCTAAGACGATGGATCTGCGATGTTATTGTTCAACGGAATGTGCGATTCCAAGGCGCCGTCGTCAGTCGTTTTCTCGCCACGCAGGCGAAGAACGAAGCCATCGATATAACTGCTGCTGATGAGCAGCCAATATACTCAAACGAGCCTCAGTACCAGGAGGAGCTCACCAAGAAGCGAAACAAGTCTCGGCTGAATCCGAAGGACAGGAATATACTTATGGGCAAGCCTCCCTACGAGCAGCCTATCGAGTGGTATCACAATACAGTAAGATACAAGAAGCGCATGCTAGGTAGATATGGATTCGAAGGCAATAAGGAGCCAGCTGGGTTTGCATGGCCTACACCAAAAGAGGTCAAGATCTTGCAAGAGTACGAGAGAGTTGCCTTTCCAGAGTCTCTTCAAGAGAGATGGAAAAAGCTGGAGGAGAAAAAACGGATAAAGGCTGAGAAAATTAAAGCAAGGCATGTCTTTATCACTGGCTTTTTTTATCACTGGCTGTGTTCAACATAAGAAGCTTTGCAATTGTTGAAATTCTTTAATATGATTAATCTTGCCCTTAGTTCCTTAATTAATTATATTAACAAATTTTACAAAAGTTGCAAAGATGCTCTTTCTGCTGAATGCAGTTACTATCTATAAATTTACAATTTTGGAACAGCATATTAATGTATGATGTGTTTGTAGGGAAGATGAAATAGCCGAAAAATTGTCGAAGGTTGACCAATGGACGGCCGAGTTGAACACAAGGGTCGCTAAGAAGAAAGCCGAAATGGAGGCTGCTAGGTTGCATAAAGAGCGCTTAGTGGAGGAGATCAGGAAACACTTTGGCTTCAAGATCTCGCCTCATGATGAGAGATTTAAGACGATGCTGGCGCAAAAAGAAAAGGAGGAAAAGAAGAAGAAAAAGGAAGCTAAGAAGAAGGCGAAGGACGAAAAATTAAAGAGCATGATCCAAAAAATGAATCAAGAACAAGAAACCGATTCAACAAAACCTACAGAATAGTTACGTTTTCTTTCGCAAAGTATAAAACTAATTGTATAGCTAATAAATTAATAATTCATTAGAGTTCTCTTTTAGATGCCTATTTCGAGAACGTACAGCCGATATTAAACCATATAACATTTTTCTTTACATTTTATTTAAGCAATCAGCGTTCTCATATCTCAACGCTAGACATCGCGAAGTGAACTTGGCTTTGATCAAAAGATATCCAAATGCCTTTCTTTGCTTTATATTATTAGTTTATCTTTATAGTAGAAACTTTCCAATGAGCACTTCGCGCTTATTCTGGCGAGAGTATAAAATCTCAGAGACAATATACACATACGTAATAATAAATATCATACTTTTTTTTACTAATACAAAAACATTACACACTGTTTCGCAAAAGACTAGAAGAAATTTTGATGCATAGTTGATAAATAATGCTTCTCTTTAAGATACCAGGCACACGTTGGACGATATGTAATTACGTTGTTTATTTTCTGATCTCACTCCGGCCACTCTAAAGTCCTTCGGTAATTATCACGATTATCAAATCCTCGAACTACGTTACATTTGAACAAGATTTTCTCGTATTTGTACCGTGCTTGACTCGTTATCCATTCATTAAGCATATCAATTAACTGGTTCAGCTGATTCAATTAAGCTTTTAGTTAATCTAGCAGCCGCGTCGAATAAAATGATCGAACATTTCGCGTCATTGTAAAAAATTTCTCGAGTAAGATCAGCTTCTCGTCATCGTACAGTCCTCATTGACCCGATCGTTGTTGACAGGCGATTTTCTCTGCGAGTTTTCCCGCTCTGAGACGTTTTTCTCGGTTTCGGCAACATCGCGAACCAGCTGGTTATCATACGACCGCGCGTTCTGTATCTGAAGTTCGTCAATCACAATAAGATGTATTTTGTTGCCCTCTGCGTGTCAGGCGGATTGTAGCTGCGACGGCGACGTCAATTCATAAAATTGAAAGCTGAGCTCCTCGCCGAAGAGATTTTCCGATCCTATAATCTCGGGATCGACCACGTTTAATCCCAGGATAGTCGGATCCGTGACTAGATATCCTTCGTTTACGAGTCCGCATTCCTCGGCGACGACCTCCTTAGATACCGGGTTCAGAAAATCTGCAATAAATTTCATAATTCATCAAATTTTGTTTCATCAATGTCGAGTCAATCTCTTCCTAAAAGAAACATTGATTATAATATCCTCACCACTTTCTTTGAAGGAGCATTGGAGCGAATCCGTTTGTTGCTCCGTCGTCTGTTCGTTCTGATGACCTGCCTCGGAATCGTTCACCATGGGAACTAGATATTGCACTTCCACTTGGCGTTTTATTCCGTTGAGTATTTGCTCGGCGGAATGCTCGAGCGTCACGGAATTCAGTATATCGTCCGCATCCTCCTCGGAATTTGACTGTGTGATGCTCGCCGTCGCAGCCTCCACCTCGTCCATGATTTGGCTGTAATGTTAAGATGTTCAGTAATGTGAAGAAATAGCTTTACAAAATTTTATGAGGAATAGATGTTTACCTGATGATTTTGTTACTCCGGGATTCTTCAGACTCATTTTGTGCTATTTGTATTTGTGTACTATTTGTCAGACTAGTAACTGGCAATGGACGAGGTCTGCAATCGCCACGATTCGCAATCGCCCAAAGATGACCCGCTCCATGAGTCGCCTTCGATCCTTTTCTGAAGTGCGGATTTATCGAGAGATTGTGTCGGACGGAGTTCTTCCAGCGATCATCGTTGCTTTTATAGTAAGGAAAATGCTCGCTGAAAACGACAAAAAGTATCCTTTCGATTATACAAATTAAATACGATTCATATTTTTATTCAAAATAAAAGTTTTTTTTGAATGATTCAAAGTGCTTGCAGGAACTACTATGATCATTTTACGTAGGCAAATCGACGGAAACATGATTAAGGATAATACACATAAAAACGCACGGAGCTAATTTGCGTCCCTACGAAACTAATTTCCTTCACCTGCTCGCAGCGATGTCACGGTGCGTTACGCACCCCGTCTTTGCGATTAATTTCATGAGTTTCGGTGGAGAACGAGAAACATTTAAGCCAAGGGTGCATTTGAAATGCTAAATGGTGCATTTACTCGCTCCGCTGATCACGATGATCGTAATGAATGTTGTCACTTATACCAACAGTTTAATGAATCTGTTTCTAAGAACTGGTGTTCCATCTTCGAATAAACTATGTGATAATTTATCTACTATAAATAATTAAAAGGGATAAACAAAAGAGTGAAAGAGCACAAGAGTGTAAAAGATTAAGATAGTGAGCTGAAGTTTATCGAAAGATAGAACAAGCCTAAATCATATTTGCGTATCGATGTAATAAAATAATGTTTTTAATATATACTCACACATACACACTATGATTTCAAGATGCAATACTATTGTAAAATATTCTTTAATATGATTGATTTTGTCACAATTCTAAATGTATAAATCATGTTATAATCGTGTTAATCATACTAAAAAAAATAATGTATCAATAGTATCATCTGAATTGAAAATAATTTTGTTATTAAATAACACCATTAATGAAACAAATACTTATACTTTTATTTTAATAAAATTTATTTCATTAATACTGTTGTTATATCAACAAAATTATTTTTAATTAAAATGCTGTTAAAACATTTGTTTTAGTATATTAAAAAATTTTATAATAGTTGCAAAGTTGCTTTTTTAGTCATTGATAATCTTGAATAAGGCAAAAAAAATGTGAAAATAAGATTATAATTTTTAATATTATATATGTTATGTTTATAAGTTTATTTGTGTATATTTATAGTCTGCCTCTTTGCAGAGCAACCGAAAATATTTTTTTTGATTCGTTTATTCGAGCGGCGCCCTACGCGGTTGAACCTGAATGATCTATATATACATATTTTCCAAGGAGCTCGAACAGCGATCGAACAGGTGAAGGCACAGGAGCAGTAAATTGTGCGCATTCGTGTTGAGGGCTGCAACGAAGGATAGCTGAAGGGTGAGGAGTTAGTGCCAGGTGGTGCCAAGCAATGGGGGCAGTGGTACCAATGGGTACCATCTAGAAGTAGCCCACCTCCGTCGACCCACCCCCAACCAGCGGGCCACGTTCGTGTAAATTCGTAGAAAACCCCTTGCGCGTCTAATACGCAACTAAGAAAGACACTCCGTCCGTTTCGAGTAAAACTTGTAAATATTTTTCTTTCGTAGAGTCAACTTATTAGTTTTAATCAATGGAATGTTTTATTTTAACTTGTGATTTCGTTTAAAATTAAGAATTAAAAAATAGGTATATAAAATATATATAAGAATAAATTGGAAGAAATAATATTTTAATTGGTATGTTTAATTAGATATTTAATTGAAAGGCTATGTGAAGGAAAGATTGTAGAGAAAACATATGAAGCTTATAGCATGCCAGTCATGGGCAATAAATTTGACAAGGCGTTGCAATATATAAGCAAATAATAAATCAAAGTTTTGACTAAATAGTAATAAATTTCCTGCCAACTTACGAGATCCACTGATAAATAGCGGAAACAGTGAGCTCGCCTCTTTCCTGTAACGCGTGTTCTATCAATTCCGTATAAGTAAAAGGTGGCTTCTTTGGCCCATTGGATCGCGCGGACGAGAAATTTCGGCTGTCGTTTCCGTTGGCGGGATAAGTCGCCTGGTTTACGTCCTGTCGATATGTCGACGAATTTTCGTGACTGCCATATCCTCTCTTGACGTCGTTGGCGTAATTGGAGCCATGCGACCTTCCGTTCGGTTTATTCTTGTTGCCTGAAAATGTGCAATTAACCGCGGAACCGTTCTATTAATTGAGATACGGAATATACACATTTTTAAAAATTCGTAATTTAATTAAATAATGAAATTTTTGAAAACTATTCCTGATGAAAAAGTTTCTCAAAATTTTCGTAGGAATAAGGAACACTTTTGAAAAAAACTGAGAAAATCTTATATCTTTTCTTAGAACTTTTTATATGTATATATGAATTTTGAAATAGTTTCTATAATTTGTGAAAAATACCTTAAACTTTTTCAGATTTTATAAAATTATATCAGAAATTATAAAATGTATCATAGAATACTTCAGAATGCACAAATATGAAGATTTCTAAAAAAGACGTATAGATTTTCTGTACAAAAAAATCTGAAAAATTTTCTAAAAATTAATAAAAATTATAAAGTTTAAATTCTAAAGAAATTCTAAAAAATTTGGAAACTTATATAAACATTCTAAAAAGAATTTTCATTAGAGACACCATTTACTACCGTTTCGAAAATAGTTGCAAGCAAAAAGTTTCGCGATCGATCGATCTAAAGAGGATTTTTTTTTAAATAACAAGAACTTTATTTAGCTCCAATTTCATTTAATTTAAATAAAGATTTAATAAAGTTAGAACTAAATAAAGTTTCTAGTTCTGCCACCAAAGTATACAATATCTTTTTTATCTTCTCTTTCATCTCTCTACCTTTTTTATCTTTCTTTAACTTTAGTATTCGTGAAAGTTGATTCGAACATTTATTTTGTACTGCACTTTTCTCACCA
The DNA here is from genome assembly GCF_000204515.1 of Acromyrmex echinatior. Next base: position 1,164,393 of record NW_011627850.1, read on the forward strand.
CAATAATTGTTCTTCGTTGTCGCGGTGGGTGCCATAGTGCATCTATCATCCGCGGCTTCGATGAATGAGTCCAGTTTGAAGTCCAACAACCACGACAAATTTCCATTCTCCTGATCTTCGAATTGCTGCTGCTGCTGCTGCTGCTGCTGCTGTTGCTGCTGCTGTTGCTGCTGCTGCTGTTGCTGCTGCTGTTGCTGCTGATTATTGCTTGTCGTTCCTTTATTTTGCTGCGTGTTCAGATTTGCAAGCGAGATTACGGGGGCGGCGACCGGTTCCCAATAATTCATCGATACAGTCGGCTGATAATGAAGCTCTTCAATGTAGGTTTCTGTAGGATGACGCTCAGCACATCCAGATGTGTTTGACGAGGATGAGGTTGATGAGACTGAAGACGACGATGAGGAAGACGAGGTCACGAGAATGTCCACATTCTGCTGTTGTTCCAATTCCGACATAGTCGTCCAGGTGCAATTTGTGCCATCCACTAACAATACTTCCAGACGCGCCACCTGCGATTCCTCGACGACCTCCTGGGCAGACATCGGCGAGAAGAGTGCCGCCGCGTTGGCAATGATATCGTTTGATGTAGCCACCAATTCCACCGGCGTCTCCAGTTCTTCGAGATAGTGTTTGCGACTCGTCTGGCGGACCTCATCGCAGAAGCTGTCAATGTCCAACTCATTAAAAACCTTTCGTTTGGAGCCGTCGACCTCCAAGTCGTCGAAGATCTTCCGTTTGGCGGAGGCACAGCATTGACTCTCAGTGACCTCGCCAGCATTCCCTGACGATGGTCCGATCATCTTGTTGGCCTTCGGGCTGCTAGCAAGTGCAAGTCAGCGGATAGGCCTATTAAAAAGGCAAAATAATAAATAAACAAAAGGAATTATTTATATAGAGCAGAGTTTTTTTGTCCATTTCTTGCAATAATGTTTCTGAACAGAATAAATTGATCATTTAAAGATTGTATCCTCAAAGAGCAATCATGATTGTATAATATAATTATAAAGTACATTACTGCAAAGAGATATTGTTTGTTATCGTAAATTTTAAATTGTATTATTTTAAAGTTGAAACTGACAGAATAGTTTCGCCCTATCCTATAAACAAAAGGAAGAAGCAGAAATTTTAGCCTGTAAAACCAAAAATAAAAAACTAAATTTCTAAGATAAAATATTGGAAATTGAGATAAAAAATCTAACGTTTCAGAATTTAAATTTACAAAATATATAAATTTCCATTAATTTAAATCAAAGAATTCCCATTAATTTAAATAAACGACTCCATTTTTTTAAATCTACTTACTTTTCGCAAAATAAAAAAATCAGCAAAGCTAGCTCGTGCGTTAAATAATTCTCCATTTGGAAAATAATTATTCTGACGTTTGTGTGCAATATTAGCTACAAGCTAAAAACAAGCGTGATGTATAATTATAAAGTATTCCTCTCGGACGCATTCTGTTGGTACAAAGCTTATTTTGCGACACACGAATTCAATAAACATCGCCGTGTGAAAAACGCGAAAACGTCTCATACCTTGCTCCCGTTTGCTGTGTTTATTCGTTTTTTTTTCGCGCGAGGTGCCCTGAAATATTCCACGTTCTTCTATCTCAACCGAATTCGTCGCGAGATCATCGTCGAAGACTAAGAATGCGCGAAAAAACTTTCAGCTCCGTTTTTTTTTTTTTCGTTTCAACTTCAGACACGCTCCGTCATACCGCGATTCATGCGCGGCTTTCCGCCCCGCGTTCGCCGTGCACGTCCAGCGCGGGACACGCTTCCGAAATGAGCCGTCCGATTATTTTTTTTTCTCCCCGTATCGTCGTAATCGAGCGCCCGCAGAGCGCGTCCGTCACAGCCGTGTGCGCGCCGCTCGTTTGTCTCGAACGTCGGCTGTCCCGCGCCACGCGCGCCGCGCGTGCGCACTTTCGACGATGGGTACAGTCGCGGACAAAAGCAACAGAATTAGTGCCGACGACCGAACTGCACTCGAACTATCCCCATCATGACTCTTGTCGCGTCGTTCCGTCCAGTGATTGGCCGATTATTCGAATAGGTGCAGGCATGGTGCAGTGCAGTTACACTCGTAAAATCCAATTTGCTGAACTTTTTGTATTTTTCATTTTTTCTCTTTTTCCTGCAGTATTTTGTTAATAGAATTATCACTATTTTTTATTATTACGTAAGAAGAACGATTAGATTAAGAATGAATTGTATAGTTATAAATTTTACTTTTTAAATAATTCTGTTAAATTATTTGATGATTAACGAAATTTTTTTTGAAGTGGAATATGACTTTGAAATATTCATATATTAACTGAAATTTATGTATTTAAAAATAAATAAATTTCTGTAAATTTTTTATTAGATTTCTTAATTAAGGAATTATTTCTTTTGATTTTATATTTATTTCTTGTAAAATAAGACAATATAATAAGAGTAAGGATGTATATAACTTCGCATACTAAAAATTGTTGCGTACTGAAATTACGAACGGCGTTTTTTGTTCTTGATTGTATGCGATGTATGTGATATTCGAGAGATGCAAACTATATCTTTTTTTTTCTCACACATCTCATCCATATATTATATGAAAGTTTTAAAACAAACTAATAAATATAATACGTGATGAAAGCACGAGAAATTTTTCGGAGTTACTTTGAGAGCTATTATTGAAAGGAAGAAAAAGATAAAGAAGGCATTTAAAGTGGGATAAGCATCCCTAGAGAGGCACTTTCCATTTTATTAAAATTCACGCTATTTCGATGTCTGTAAATTATTTATTTTCAAGAAAAGCTCCAATTTTCTGCGACAAGGTCAAGGTAACGCGCACGACCGCAGTGCACGAAAGGCAGTTTATCGCTTATCATTTTTGTACGGACTGTCTCACGAAAAATACTATTTTTCATACGGAGTATACTGCGTAGGGGCGCGACATCGATTCGCGGGGCCCCGCCCCTACTGAGATAACTTGCGGTAACGAAGTGAACAGATAGGAAGGCGATCAAACACTGCGAATTGGAAAAAGAAATAGAAGATCGGGAATTATAAGAGACAATTTATTTTTTAACAAAATAAATTTAAACTTTTTGGAACGAGACCGGAGAGGCGAAGATTGCGATACATTCACACTTATTTTCAAGTCTTTCGCTGCGCGTTTGAAGATCAAGGCAGCATTTTTTGCATTAATCTTTAAAATTGTTTCAGGCACGTTCTCAAAATTATGGTGGCTTTGTTGGAATCATAAATATAAACAATGTGATCTTAAATTTAAATATATAAATTTATAATAAATTAATTTCAAGTACGAATTTATAAAGTAAACATAAAAAAATGTTACGCACGGGTCTAGACAAAAGACCCACTATCTCGAGAACAGTGACAGATACGATAAAATTCCACAGGACCATTTCGATTCTTCTCGACAAGAGCTATGAAAAAGGTCCTATGCGTCGAAGCCGCATCTATCACCGTTATCAAGAAAACAATCCCAACGTCTATTAGACCTATGCATAATTTTTTTTGTAAGAGTGTAAAAGATTATAATACATTTCCAAAATTGGCAGGTAGCCCTTAAATAGGCAAAGAGAAAAAGGAAAAAAAAAACGGAAGTACGAATGACTTGCAATCTCATGACGAGAGGAAGGGGAGGGCCCAATTGTAGAAAGGATCCAGAATTCGACGGCTCTGGACTGGGTACCGTGGATATGCACAGTACGGATACGGACCGACTGAGTGTCACTTGGGAGAATGACATTTAAAATCCGTGACTGAGAGTACAACGACGACGACGACGACGACGAAGGAGAGGAGGTGGAAAGATAAACAGAGCAGATAGGGTTGACAGTCCGACGTTGACAGTTTTGACAGCCTGGGGCACATGGGGCATTGAATCACCGTTCAAGTTGAGTGCTGTTGAAGAAGCAGCGATCATGGATCGCAACAACGATCTGGACCAACACTTGCTGCACCAGTTCAGTTGCCTGGGCACCACGGACAAAGATGATTTAGTGAAGCAGCTGCAGAAGCTACTGGCGGACAGCCATCTGAATGAGACCACTGCTGCGTTCTTCCTTGACATGAACAATTGGTAAACGGACATTCCCCCCATCGGAACGCTACTTTGCCATCCGTGTACGCTGTCCACGCACATAACCTTGCATCGCCATGTTACCCCCCGCAGGGGTATCGTTCTTTCTGAGACCTCTCTGAAATGCCTTTTTCCTTTTTTTTTTTCGAATTTGAAGAGTAACTCGTCGGGTCATTTTTCCTTTAATCTTCTCTTGTTTTTTCTCCTCGAGATGCCGTTACCCTGCTTTTATGAAAAATCTGTGTCAAAATATTGCCAATGACCCATTTCAGAGTCTAATGATATTTTGGACTTTGTGGTCATACTCTTTTAATCCGCAATTTAAGTGACGCATAGATAATATGTTTTTGTATTTTGAAATAAAAGTCATTGTTTAAATGCAAGGCATAGCTAAAAAAAAATTCAGTAGCACTCAATGATGCTGGATAGTAATTTTTTAATTAACATTTAAACTAATTATTGATTTACAAATTAGAAATATATATAGATTTGTTATTTTCAACCATCAATTAAACCTACAAAATTGTTTAACATGAAAATTGTTTTACAACGCAATTTATGTTACAATCATAGTGATACTGTCCTTGTCTTTGTCTTCTAATTGTTTGCAGATAATAAAACAGTTGTTGAGCAATATCATTGTTACATTAAGACATATAAAACTCAGTTGAAATCTTATCATTTAAATTTAGAAATATACCCATCCACAAATAAGCGAGTCATTGTAATATTACAATAGTTTGTTTTTTTTTGAGCGAATATAGAATTTATTCCTTTTTGCTAGATATTATTGTAATATAAATTTTCTTCCAGGAATCTGCAAGCAGCAATTTGCAGCTATATTGATTTTGGAAATCCCTTCAATACGCCGTGCATGACATTGATATGCGATAGTACGATCGGCGAGGGAGAAGCTGTGCCACCTAATACAAACTTTCAGAAGTCATGGCGCGTGCAGAACAGTGGTACCGAGGCATGGCCCAGTGGGATCCACCTGCAGCATTCTGGTGGAGTGCAAATGGGCTGTGCACGGATACCTGTTCCACCATTGGCCCCCAAAGAAACCACAGAGTTAAGCGTAACGTTGAAAAGTCCGGCTGAAACCGGCATGCATCAGAGTAAATGGAGAATGATGACGCCCAATGGTGTCTATTTTGGTGGTACGTGGTCCTGAATTCTATGCAGCCTTTCTGATAGAATGTAGTGATATAGAAAAAGGATCAGCAAATTTAAGAGCATGTAATATTAAAAGAAATAAATAAATGTTCTATTAATGTAAATCAGTAAATCAATCTTGCTAGACAATTTTAACTCAATTAATTTTATATTAATTAAGATGTGCACATAGATTATAATTTTCAATTTACTTGTTGATATTCTAAATTAAAAAAATATAACTGTTTTTTCGTTGATTTCCAAAATAAAACTCGTCGATTCTTTTTCTAGATTGCCCTATTTGATTCAATTTCAATCGTAAAATTTTATTGCAAAATTATCTTTTTGTCGTAGATGTTATCTGGGTGATCATAACGGTGAATGAATGCGGCACATTGGCAGTCACTCAACAGTTGCATCAGTTAAGTACACAGTCCAATGATGTACAAATGTGCTAGCCTTTGACGTACAAAAGTCTCCCTTAAGAAAGATTTGCGAAATAAAACGTCTCTCAGATCGTTGTGAGAATCGGCAGTTATTTCTAAATTTTGTATAGTTGCTTTTTTCACAACGGAGCTTTTTATCGCTCCAGCATCTCGTAAAAAGAAATTGCTGTGTGTAGCAGAGCCATTAATAAAATATACAATAGATTTGGCTATACTTTTATCCCGATTGAAATATTAATAGGACGCGAAGTTAGTTTAAAATAAAACTGCATTTTATAAAAAAAATATTCCTATATATAAAAGTTCTATTTCCTAAATTTTCGTTAAAAATAATCTTTTTGTTTATAATGCAGGAATGATTATTTCCAATGTTCTTACTGATTTATATTAAACAAATAACGAATTTATACATATTATATATAGAATTACATAATTTTGTTATACTTATAGAAGCTGCTTATATAAGGCCTTTTGCGATCGTCCATACTTGTCGATCATAATCGACCGAAAAAAAATTAAATTTGTGTAATATAGAAGTTGGAATAGCGCGTGCGATAATTTTTATTGGAATAAGGAAACGAATCGTGATAGATTTGCATGAATTACATGCGATGGGTATTGAAGATATTGATATATACTTAAGGTACAAGATTTATTAAAAATATAATTTCTCTTAGAAAGTTTAGTTAAATATACACATATACATACTACATACATACTAGCACAGATGTATATGCGTATATAAGACTTTACTTACGATATATGTAATAGCTAGGAGGTTACAATATAAGATATTCATCACTTTTCCATCAGCCCATATATAAAGAGAAATCGAGCTATATTAAGATAATTTTTTTATATCTCTCTCAAGTCGAAAATATTGTATAATTGAAAGTACTATCACTTAATCGGTGTATCTTAATATTGATAAAAAATACTACAGAAAGATTAGTTTCTAGAACGTTCGTTTATTATAATAATTAAGTACATTAAATAGAAAAAGCAAGAACTGCGTTCAGCAAAAAAAGTAATAGCTTTACAACTGTAAAATTCTTTAATATGATTGATTATGAGGTAATATTAGGCAAGTATCACATAGAAGCTTCAAAAAAAGCATGATTGGTTATACATTTATATCTAGTGAGGAACTAAGTACAAGAGGAATCAGTTCTGTTAAAGAATCACACAACAGCTGTAAAACTTCTATTTCTACTGAACGCAGCCAATGTCGCTTCATTAAATGAATTTTATGAGAACGAAATGTAAATTACATAGATCTTTCAGAGGATTAAGCTTATTCAAGCGAGGTAGTTCAGACAGCCATCTTCATGTAGAGTTTGGAGTATGGATTGTAATCTATCAACTTGAAATCCTCGGTAATGAAATCGTCAATATCTTTAACTTCTCTAACTATCCTTAATTTTGGAAACTCGCGCGGTTCGCGTTTTACCTGTTTCTCAAGGGCGCTTATATGGTTGACGTAGACGTGACAGTCTCCCATTGTATGTACAAATTCTCCTGGCTGAAAAATAAAAGGAAATAAAAAATAGAATAAGATTTGTCTGGAATTTGAGTACGCAGTATCGATCCTCACCTTCAATCCAGTAACATGAGCGATCATGTAAGTCAGCAAAGAATATGACGCTATGTTAAACGGCACTCCTAAACCCATGTCTGCGCTTCTTTGATAAAGTTGCGTGGACAATTCTCCGTTATTTACGTAAAATTGTACCAAAGTGTGACACGGCGGCAATGCCATCTTTGGAATATCAATCGGATTCCAGGCTGATATTATAATACGTCTGTCCTCAGGAGAATGCTTTACTTTGTGAATGACTTCCTTTAATTGGTCTATTCCTAGAATAAGTACACACAGTTAGTTTCAATTATATTTTTTCTGTGTTCAACAAACATATGAAAAGGAGAATTTTAGATAATTTATTTTAAAGAATATTTTTATCAAAAATACCTTGTCCTGTGTAATCCGTGTGCATGTCTTTATATTCAGCACCAAAGTGCCGCCACTGGAAACCATAGACAGGTCCCAAATCACCCTCCTCTCTGTCAGTGAAGTCACAGGAATCCAAGAAAGCCCGTGAACCATTTTCATCCCAAATGTGAATACCTTTATCCGATAATTCTTTGGAATTTGTCGATCCTTTGATAAACCACAATAGTTCTTCAATCACCGCTCGCCAGAATACTTGTTTAGTTGTCAGTAATGGAAAAACACCTATAATCGAATAAGCAAAGTGTTAACAATATGATCAGATTCGAAGATAATATTGTGGCGTTAACTGCATCTATATTAAATGTTTCGTCAATAAATTCTACTTGATTTCTACAGACAATCTATCATTATATTCCCTTACATTTCTACTGACATTCTGAAAGACTATAAATTACTTTGAAAAATTTATAGACTTGTCATTCTTAGAAATTATTATCAGCTATCTTTGCATTACCAAAAATAAACTCAATAATAAATATCCTAGTTGAAACTGCATTGCATTTACCATCTCGTAAACTGAATCGCATTTGCGCTCCGAAAATAGAATAAGTATCCATAGCAGTGCGATTGCTTTTCTTTGCTCCACTCTGAATAACTTTCTCGATAAGTCTTAAATATTGATATTCCTCGTGTTCTTTGTTTCCATTCTTCTGCTCCATGTCCCGTGTCGTTTCTTGTAATGATTTCTCGACCTCGACACCGTTATTCATCTCCTCTCCTCTTAGCATATATCGTATACAATAATACCTAAAAAAAATATATATGTGTATATATAAAATGCAAGATACATTGTAGCAACTAGAAATCATTATTCCAGACGGTACAAGGGAACACTGTCATTACGAACTTCTGATTGCCATACCTAAATTATTTGAATTTAAAATCAATATATTTTCTCAAGATATTTCAGCTAAATCAACCAGCGATTATACGCGTCTAAGCGCGGGAAAACGCAAGTAACACATGACTCATCTTAGTTGAAACCAGAAACAAGAAACGCGATAAGATGGCACAAAACTCAAGCCACATGCCACATGGGTTGCGTTCGTTTTAGCGCTTACAGCGCTTGTGAGCATCAATTGTTCTCGTTTAATATTTAATTTTAAACAATAAGGATGAAAGGATAAGCGTTGTGAGTGTCAAAGTGAATACAGTCATGGTCTATCAGTCCACACTTAAAAGACACGTGCGCGCTTTTTTTGAAATGCTATGATATGAAGGATGTTTTTCATTCCTTTTTTTTAAAGGAAACAAATTTCTGGAAGAGTCAAATTTTTTTTATAAGGGTCAATGCAAACATACACAGCCTTTATTTCTGATACAGTATAATCGTAAAATAAAAGTAAATTAATATACATAGTGCGATATATACCCACATTCGCGTGTGTATATATAAAGCGAGAAAGAACAGAATAGATATGGATGAGTAGAAAATTCGAAGCGCCTGATATGCCAGATGGTTCGTTCTTGTGTTTCGATATATTGAAAGGAAAAAAAAATAAGATTAAGTATTATCCGTAGGATGCGTGATATAAAGAATGCGATCCACTTAACGTAATGTAAATGCTGTTAACTAGAAAAAAATTTTATGAATCGACCAATCAAAGAAAGCTTCAAAGCATTTGCAACGTGAAATGGATCGCACCTAAAATGTGATAGATGTGTGTATGTATGTGACGCGTTGGACATTCGACGTATGTACAAATATTACGGGATTACATTTCTTTCTACGTATATATAAATGTATGTACATCATATTTGGTATTATATTATTTGGTAACATAAAGTGCACGAATGTCTTTCGCAAAGTAAGAACATAAGAAGCGAGTTCACGTTTCTCACAAAATTCACCGTTAGTCATATCAAATTCCTTAAGTAGTAAATCGCGTCGTAAGGATATCCCGAGACTACTGAATCTTTTTCCTTTAATCGATTTGAAACCGATGTTTCAGTAGAAAGAATGTACAATGAGAGTTCGCATATTATTTTTAAATTTCGAGCGAAATTTAAATACAGATTTTATTTTCAGAATATCACGAACTTGAAATACAATTATCAAAAATTATCCCAACATTCTTGTTGATGGAATCCTCTTCGAATCAACTGTGATTCAAGGAACATTCCGTGGTCCCGGGACATTACGTATACATTTCAACGCGATATGTATATGATGTAGTAAATGATCATGATGATTTATACAATTGTACGCTGGAGAATGCTGTTGCAAAACTATATAATTTTTTCCTCCTCTTCGTTTAGAGTTAATATTAAGGAGCGATATCCGTTAGTACGCCGGTCTCGCAACAGATTTGACCGAGTGCCGTTCTCATGCAAATAGATCAATCGTATCGGTTACGTATTGATGGCATTAGTGCTATCCAGCGTATTCACGGTCACCTCCTCGGATTCCGCAACGGATGGATTATTATTCAGTCCGGCCTCGGTGTTGTAACCCGAGAATGAACAGGCAGGCGCGCTTCTGGCTTGGCTCACCGTAGCCTCGGGTAGAAGCGACGTACGTTCAGTCGCGCTTCCCCAAGTCTGCTGATATGCACCACGTCCTCGTATTCTGCGGCTTAGGGACGAGCCGACAACGCCCAAATGTTCCTTTATGTCATTATGCACGTCAGAAACGTCCCACATTGCTCTGTAAAGATAAATCAAATGTGTATTAATTTTCAGAATAAAGATATAAATTTAATTTCAGCACCAGTGTCAGCGTAAATTTTTTAAAATTAAAATAAGAAAACAATTTGTTTAAAAGTCTCATAAGTAATGTTTATTATTGTTTTACTAACCTAAATGCATCCCACCACGCCTGACCCTGCGCCAAATTGACAAACGGTTTGTAGGAGAAGCTATAATGATGCGCCACTGCGGCTAAAAACATTTCTATGCAAATTAGGAAATCCTGTAATTTGGACGATATATTCCTGATGTCATCTGAGTTATCAGTATTAAAAATACTCGATATAACGTCGAAATACACCAAAAGAGCTATTAATACTCCTTGACTGTAAATAAAAAACATTATGTATTTTCCATCTCATTTTCAGAATGTCTTGAATCAAAATACCACGATAAGAAAGTCCTTAAAAAAATTAATTAAAAAAGTATTTGCCATTTTTCATTCCGAATAATAATTTCTAAGATACAAAAGTTTAAAACTAATATAAGCTAATTATAATATAATATTTATAAGCTAATTATAAATTACGGTTAAACGACTGCTTGTCCGTGAGTTACGCAATGATATGAATCGCGATCATGAGCAGCCAATCGTTTAATTATAATCTGTAGTTGACCAATTTTAATATCTCAAAGCTTTTATATTTCAAAAATTGCTTGAACTTATTTTGTTAAGAAAACAGTTTTCTCGCTGTGATATTTTAATTCGTGAGTTTCGAGACATCTTTGTTTGTATATTTTTCTCACAATTGTGCGGATTACAGCAATACCTACAAGAATGAGAAGAACACGACAGCTTTGATGCATAAAAACTTTCCAATTGGCTTCATTGGCTTCAAGGCCTCTACGTTGGCACGGTAAAAGAGTACCAGACAATACATAGCAACGAATTGTGACAAATTGTTTAGAGCGATCATATATGGGAAAGCGACATTCCCTTTAAATTCACCTTCCCCATATACTCCATTCAGTTCGCATATGCTACAAATATAGAAATATACATTTAAATATTGTAACACACAGAGAAATACATATCTCTATCAATCAATTGCTTACAATGATATTAAAGTTGATATAGGCCTAACAGCTGCATATTGTAAAATACCATGCTTGCACATGTGTACAAATTCTCTGCCCATCTCCCAATCGGGTAGGCAGCACAAAGGAAACATATGATGTACTTGAGGAGAAATCTCCAGTCTATGCTCCAACTGGTGGTCGGCATTCAGATAGGCCAATAAATATTTCATGAAATTATATATTACATAAGCTTCGTAGCATTCTCTCAAGCTGTCCACATATATACTTCCTTCAGGAAATACCAAACCTAACCACTATACAAATAGAAAACGTTCGTTAAATAATTGCATATAATAAATAAATATTTGTATAATTTTGACGATACACAAGAAAAATTTATAACTTTTTCTTACAGCATTTACTGCATAGATGGGTACCATCCATAATATTCTGAAAAGAAAAATAAAATTTTTATACTTAATACTTGATTGAGAAGAGAACTTAAAACTAAATCTGCAAATTTTTTTAGCGATGAACAGCTCACCTTATTATATATTTTTGTAGTCTAGGTTGCGTATAGTATATCATGTGCTGAACAATCTCATAAAATGCGATAGGCAATGCCAATAGGACAAAGGCGCCACCCACCAGAGCACCCTGATCCTGCTTCTTAAAGCCATTCTTAACGGAGTTGACTAGCAAGATTGGTACAAGTATAACAATGAGTAGCGCATACAGGCAGGTCAGCACAGGCAATATCCATAATCTCCAACGTCGGCAGATCGAAGCCATTACTCTCCTTGGATGCTTCAAGTGCCGTCACATTATAATTTTAGACTGCAACTGGATTCAGTTCTAAAAATATAAACAATCACTAAAAATTAGATTTTATATAATGTTAGCAACAACATTAAGAAATCATAAATTTACATCGGAGTTTATAGCACTATTAGAATTAATTTTGGATAATTTGTAACTGCAATAAAATGTTAGAAGTTTGCTAACAGATTATGAAGAATATCTGGGTGCTTTCCATTTAATGACACAAGTATCGTTCAGACTTTGTTACTTATAGAATTTAAGAAAGATGGAACGACATTTGTGTTGACTTGTGATTAAATGGAAAGTACCTTCTGTTACTTTCATAACAAATTAAATAGAGCATATCATCAAATAATCCTTTGTTCATATATTCCATTTAAATAATTACTGAATGACAGATTTTATTCAGTTTCTGTAATAAATCTGTCATCATATTTCTCCTATATTTCTACTGACAAAATTTCTAACTGAATCTCGTTTTTGATGGAATTTGCTGTCTGAAAGGAGGATAAAGTATTAAGTACTAGATAGAATAAGTACTAAGATGCACTGGAAAATAAAAATTTTTGGTCACAAAATTACATATTACTTGACAAGATAGATATCTATTCGTCTATCTACTACTTGACTATAATTACAACGTTTACTTGTCGATAAACGATACGCTCCCTGAACTCTTTCCTTTCACAGACCACGTTCATTTACTTTTCCGTCCGTTAATGTTAAATACAGCAGAATTCTTTGCGCAATATTATTGCAATGTACGAGAGAGAAAGGGAGACACGAGAAAAAGAGGGGAAAAGATGAAGCAAGACGCCATGCGACGGCGGCGGGGGAAATGAATCAGCTGAGTGACAGCGTAGGTACGGAACTTCCTTTTTAACCCTTCAGTTTCGCGTCGCCCGAGTATGATGCGTGTGACGGGTGGCTCACCGTTTCTCAGCGACGACGAATCGACATCCCGTCGGCGCCAAAGCGTCGCAAACGTCACCGGCCGGAGTACCACGCCGGCTCGATCGCGACCGCGCCGAAACGCCGTATTCACGCACCCGCACCTCGCCGTGGATATGCTAATTTGACATTTCGCGTTTACTTTACACGACTATCGGTAACCGGAAGGTCGCGGCTCCCCCTCGCCGTTGTTTCGGGGGAAGGGAGGCAGCGGTGATCAGTGTCGCCAAAGTGCGGACGAAAAATACCACGTCGGGACACAAAAGAGCTGCGGCGTTGAAAAGGTTCCATGGATCTCGTCGCGCTGTTCTCGAGCGAGGAGTGTCGCGCGAGCGGATAGGAAGCAGATCGAACTAGATTATTTCCCGCGGAAAAGCGAAACATCACCGGGAATCACGTCGCTCGACGACCGATCTAGAACCTTCCATCGTCGTCACGCGCGTACGTTGGCCAATATTATGCGGGTGGCGTAGGAGAGGTACTTCCGGTCGAATGGCGTCAAGAGCCAAGCACTGTTGTCACATTTTGCCCTACAGTGTTTCAATATTTCGCTTTGTTTATGTCGCCCGTGGCCAGCGGGGCAAGGACGAGCAGCTCGGCCGGACGCGTGAATTACGCTAAACGAAGGTGAGGACGAGTGTATTTTTCCGCACGCAGCGCGTATCAAGGCGCGATTCGTGATATTCAATACGGTCCGGGTGCAGTGACCTTGGTCTCGCTGTCAGTCCCGAAGGAGTATGTACCCCCGCCAAATTCAAACCCCGTCGGCGCACTCGGCGCCCCGGCGCGGCGGCACTATTTTTGGATCTCGATGGATCGTTTGGATTCGTGCAGTTTTTCTGTAGTCTTTTTATGGTTATTTTGTCGTCTTGTTCAGAATAAAATTACTAACAAATATATCATCTCGTTAAAGCCCGATGTCTGATAAGAAAAAAATATTAGATCTGCTTTTGTGGCTGAACTACAAGTATAATAGTGTACGCTTAAAATGAAATAGATATATGTTTAATATATTGACGAAAACGAGAAAGAGAGTTCTAGTACAGTCTAAGTACATAGAATATAAGTAATATTGGAATAATAAACAGTTCTATTGTTTAATCTTAGTGGTGTACCATCTTGTTATTCGCGATGATCTAGTTAACAAGAGCTTTCTTAGTAAGGAAGGAATGAGAAATATTGGGAGCTTTCCAGCAAGAGACACAAGTTGACACAGAGTCATTCTGTCCTTGTTCAATAATCAGTAGAGAAAGAAACAAAGATGGAATGACTCTTGTGTCGATTTGTATTTCTGCTAGAAAGCTGCCTTTGAGTACTTTCTATTTAGGCCTGATTGCATCTTTTTTGCTTTAAAAGGAGACAGAGAGTTTTAAGTTTCGCTTAAAGTTAAAGTAACATTGGTGCAAGTACCTTAGTGACAAGTTAACATGTGTTTTATCTTTGTTACTCATGGAATGCAAAAAAAGATAGAATGATATTTATGTCGATTTGTGTCACTATTTCAAAATAGAATTGCCCAATAAATGGAAATGTCCATTTCTACCAATGTGGATTAACTTTAATCTTAGTTTAATTTACTCTTCTTTTTTTGGAACTAAAAAAAGATGAAGAGTAATTGGTGAAAACGGGCTGAATCCAATTTCACAACTCATGATTAATTCTTAACTAAGGTTTTAACTTATTCCTCATCTTTTTCTGATGCTAGAATTGGAAGGAGATGAGAAATAAATTGAACCTTGGTTAACCATGAGTTGTGAAACTGAGTCTAATGCCCGTTTCTACAATGTAGATTAATTTTAATCTCGGTTCAACTTATAATGTTCGATTTATTATATACTTATTTGACTCAACCCGATTCCGAATCAATGGTCTGTTTTTTTTAGCTGCATTTCTTGCACAGTTTAATTCTTCTTTTGTAGCTAAATAGAACAGATCATTGACTCGAAATCGGGTTGAGTTAGTAAATCGAATATGCTATTACTTTTTGTTTTTTTCTTATTAAGAGTTAGTTGAACTGAGATTAAACTGCATTGGTAGAAACGGATATAAGCCACTTGGACCAACTCCGATTAACTTTAATCGATGGTTAAGCCCATTCTACAATTGCGTAACCGTAACTATGAACTATATGGTTATAATTCTAAAAATTAACTAATCACAGTCAAATATTCGACTGTGTTTAGTCTTACAATTCTTACAACTACAACCACTTACAACTACGCTTACGCAATTGTGAATGGGCTGTAGTTGGAATTGGAATTAGCCAATCGCATGTGTCCGTTAAGCGAAATGACAAATGCAATTGATCAATTCCAATGAACTAATCGTCGAACAAAATTAATCGGAGTTCATCGAAATGATTCTAAATGAAAAACACTTTGTAGAGATAGAATGTAAACTTTTCCGTTAACTTAAATAAAAGTTACTGCATATATGCAGAATATGATAATGATATTTAATATCGTCACACAATATAGTTAATTATTTTATATACATTTTCGTTATTTTATTGTTAAAGGACAGTACTGAAAATGTGTTGTCTGTTGTTTTGAAAATTCTATTGTAAATGGATTCCACTGTGATATTTCGCTGTGAATTTGTAAAATAGTTTCGTTGATTTACACTTTAAACAAAAATTACTATTATACATAACATGGAAAATGATTTTAAAATTATCACATGACTAAAGAGAGATCAGTGAATTAAATATTTGGTGTATATTGAAATTAATTTTAATTTATTTTAATTTTGAACTACTTTTAATTGCCAAAGAGAAAATAGATTTTTTATACTAATAGATTTTCCTCTATGATCCACAGATTTGGTATCTATAGATAAGTAAAAGTTTGTGAAGAACAGTTATTAGTCGTTGTATTGAGAATACTCAGTTATGGAAGTTACAACGGAAGAGGCACAGGCTGTGCTTTTGGAAGGAATGGAGGGAGCTCAATATATCACCATCCAGAGAGCCGACGGAGAAGCCTTGAGCAAAGTACCGCTGTTAACTCTGAATGGTGAATTAATCTCCGAAGGCATGGTCGTGGATATGATTAATGCAGGCGTCGGCACAGACTATGGCACTGGCACACAGTATTATGAGGCGGACGACTTGCTGTCGCATGAATTAACTGAAGTTGTAATATGTTACTTAATGTCCATATAACTGCACATATTTATACCTTACATGTAGAATGTGAATTGTGTGATGCAGGACGACCGTAGACTTGCCGCGGCCTTGGTCGCGGTACAGTTGCATCAGCAGCAGAAACAGCAGCTCCATATCCAGTCACAACATGAGGACCCGACTCTAGCAGATGTTTCACACCTCGAGACCCTGGCACCAGTGAATTCGTACTCCATTCAAGCAGTATCAGACCCGAACACCGCTCCGTCCGTGTATTCACCTTTGCAACTTTTCAAGAGGATTACGCAGAATGTAAAGCAAGAGTTTATCAATGTTAAAAGCGAATACGACGTTGAGGTTTCCACGGAAAGCAGTGAGGATGCTACGTCGGCATCAGGTCCCAAGAGAACCCTGCCACACAAAAAAAGGATACCTCGAAAACTAAAACAACAGCAGACAAAGAAGAACGTGGTGCGAAAAGATAATAGTAAATTGATTCAAGAGAATGTGGTAATTGAATCGAGTAGCGAAGCTCAGGCTAACGTCTTTAAATGTGAATTGTGTAGTTCTAAGTTTAGCAGTCAGTTAAAGTTCTTCGAGCACTTAAAGGTATATATATATATATATATATATATTGCAGAGAACAATTAAATTTTTTTAATACATACAATGGCTACCAAAAGTCTTCGGCTAACATATGATTTTACAATAATTTTTGGTCAATTTATTTTTTAATTTATATTATAAATTAATAAAATTCTTATTATAATTAACTTAACATTTTAAGTATTAGAATATACTAGATCTTTATTTGTAAAAATTCTTTATCTGAGCAATACAATAAAACTACATTGGGTAGAAACTTTTGATAGCTACTGTGTATATGTATCTTTAACAGAAATTTGATAGAAATAGAAATAGTGATATAAAAAATAATTTTAATATAGGTACATTATGAACCAGTAAAACAAGAAACGCGAATAGCTCAAGCAACAAATACTAATATCTCGATAGTACCGGAAACAGTGCCGGAAACAGTACACAGTTTAGAGAATACCGTGATTGAAGAATTCAGTGAACCTGAAGACCTTATGGAGGGTATTCGGAACGTAGGTAAGAGAGATAATAACATTAACTTTGACATTAACATTTTTTAAACTTTTCAATATGAACTATTACGAACTTATTAATCTTTGCTGCCTGCAGTGGAAGAAACTGGCGCGCGTATCGACGATGAGACGGATCCTCCGCTATCCACTACGAACAACGAATCAGCCATGTGGACCATTACTGGCGTCACAGAAGAGGTACAACAAAGGGATCAACAAATAAAAGCATCAGAAGTTAGTAATGATAAGAGTTCTAACGAGAAAGCAAAGACTGACATTCCACAAACGGCCAAAAAAAAGAAACCATCGAAAACACGAAAGTCAAGTGCGTATAATTCTTTTTTCCCTCAGAATTCTTGACGTGCTAAAGATATAAATTTTAAAGACAGTATTCTTTTATAGATGGTGAATTAACATGTGATCAGTGTAATCGTTCATTCCACCATAAAAATAGTTTAGTTTATCACATGCGATCTCATAGCGGAGAACGACCGCATCAATGCGATATTTGCAGTAAACGTTTTTTTGCTGCCAGCGCGTTGAAAGTAAGCAGATGTTCGCAAAGTATAAAATTTATTTTTGTTAATAATATATAAAAATCTAATCATTTTATTTCGACGAATAGGTACATAAGAGACTTCACAGCGGCGACAAACCGTACAAATGCGAAGAATGTGGTCGACACTTTCGACAATGGGGCGACTTAAAGTATCACTTGACGAGTCTCCATTCGGAGCACAAACAGTATCAATGTGAATATTGCGCCAAGGAGTTTGCCCGAAAATACTCACTGATCTTGCACAGGCGTATCCATACCGGCGAGAAGAATTATCGTTGCGAGTATTGCAACAAAACGTTTCGCGCGAGCAGTTACTTACAGAATCATCGTCGCATACACACTGGCGAGAAGCCACATCAGTGCGGGGTGTGCGGCAAGCCGTTTAGAGTACGAAGTGACATGAAGAGACACATGCAGACGCACAGCCGGCCGAAAACGAAATCGAGGAAAAATGCGAAGCAGACAGAAAGTGACAAGGGAACGCAGGCAAAAACGATTCAGGATCTCGTGAGAGATCTAAAATTGGAAGTCGAAGCGACCGGTGTTGTGGAGATTGTCTCGCCGGATGATAATCAGGAGACTATTTTGCCACATACAGGCGCTCGAAACTTGGAATACACCGTAACATCTACAGCAGATACTGTAAACAGGGATCCTTTGGAAGCAGTTGTGCGAACGACTGATAGTATGTGAGTAAATTCTGTTGTATATCTCGATCATAAAGAGCTTTTTTATATATTGTGACTATTAATTAATCCATTGTGTTTCCGCAGGCAATATTTTTTTATGTAATCATGAAAATCTTAAAAGAAGAAAATGTATTCCATTGCATGACAAGATTGATTATTTATGGAATATCGGCACTTAAATGGTCTGTAATGCAAACGTTTGTTTTTAATAGCAGATTAAGTAAATTCAAAATGATTTCATTTTTTTTTAAATTACACTGTTAGAAATGTAATCACGAATTTCCTTTACATGTAAATAAAACTCGTAGTTATGAACGAAATTAAAAGTAATGAATAATTTAACTGAAAATTAAGTTACAGTAATTACTTAAATATAATGAACGTGTACATTAAATTTCATAAATTTTCACGAAAAATACATTAAATTTAATATGAAATTAAGTTCAAATTATGTAACTTGAAATTTAATGAAATTTAAGGACATTTCTAATAGTGTATGTATATATAATTTTATAAGATTTAAAAAACAAAATTTATTCGAAAGCAAATAATCAAATTTTTAAATAAATCGTATTAATGTACTGCCTATAAGTAATTAATTTTATTAGTTCTCAAAAAAGTAAATAATTTGTATAAGATCCTCCACATAGATAGTTAGATTTTACAACAGATCCAAGATTCCTTAAAATCGACGAAAATATCATTTATATACATACATATAAACGGTACATGTACACATTATACTGTAATTAACACTAATTGTAAATGTACATTTTTAAGACTAGGATTGTACAATTGTATAATTTGTACAATTTAATGATTGATACATATATATATATATATATACATATTATTGTGAATCAACGTTAAAAAATATATTTTTTACTTGAATGTGTTTATAGAAATGCATTAGTCCACTTCGCAATCTCCGAACATCTAAATAGCTGCGGGTATTAGAGTCGGCACGCCCACGTCGGCTTTACCGATGAAAATTTGTAAGATGGTAGCTAGGTCTTTAGATTCAAGGGCATCTTGGAGCTTCGCCGTAGCCTCCTTACCACTGATTCTGTTACACGAATAGTATTGTTAGAATTGGGTCGCGCCGATAAGAATCTTATCTTTACCTTCGAGATCGCTTCGCTCGTTCCCAATCTACATATAAATCGGTAATGATAGCGTGCAGCCTGTTCAGGATTTCAGTATCCTTCGCCATGAGCGATCTAATCTCCGTCTCTTTTTCTAATAATTCTTGATATTCAGAACATAAATTCTCTCTTGGATTGGACTGGAGCTCCCACTCTTCGAGAGCATCCAGAATTTTTATTTTTTGGATTAAATCGTAGGCCGCATTCAAACGCGGAAGAATTAACTCCAAGACTCTAGATATGCTTCCTTCTGCTACCTCTGTGTAAAGATTTACGTTTACAATCATTTTACAACTTCGAAGAGAAATATGCAACAATCGCCAATTACCGCAGAAGACGTCTAGCTTTAGCTTTCGTTTCGTCGCCTCCTTTGTCAAGATATCTCTAAGAATTATGATAGTAGATATATTCTCGCCAAGAAAAAGCGCACTCCCTTTTCTGTAGTTTACCAAAAGATTAATGACGAATGCAGGTCTGCGATTTTATATTGTAAACTTACTTATATTTGCATTTAAGAATTGTGCCGATGAAGGACGAGATATATACTAAAACAGCTTCACCCTCGTTAATATGAGGCCTCTCGGGCACGTCTGGTAACGCTAAAGATAGCCACGCGTGCATCTGAAAAAGAAATCCATAAACAATTATTTCTCCCGCGATAAGATTAACAAAATAAAGAAACGTACTTCAGCAATGGTGAATTGGCCATTTAGTTTCAATTCATTAAACGGACCACTGGATGTAATGTTATCGTCTTCGTGCAGTCTGACATGCAGAGATAAAGCGTGAATAGGAACTGTAATTTTACGGCAACGTTTCGGTTGTACCTGAGAATTACCATAGATATTAATAACGTGAATCTTAGATTTGAAAGACACCGTGTAAAAAAATACCTGGGACGTTACATAAATCTGCAAGGTACCTGGTTGACCCTCGATGGATCTTAGTCGCATTTCTAGACGATTTGTATTAATCTATTTACAAATGATTTTTCATACTTTCAGAAATATTAAAATTCAAAGAGATTATATTATTTTACACACACAGAATGTTGCATTTACTTGGCATCGATAAGTAGCAAGGAGGAAATTGCCCTCTGTAGGATTGCAAGCGGATAAGCTAACCACTGCGCTATTGTTCTCTGTCTCCAGCAGGTCGATGGGCGTATCGGATTGTATTAGAATATTGTCAATCGACGCGTCTAATTCTACTGATAGGGAATACGAAGCATCTTCTTTGTGTAAGTCCATCCTGTGAATTGATTTTTATTGCAATTTCAGTTTATCCCGATTAATCTGTTTTGTATTTATAAGTAAGTAGAAATAATTTTGTTGCGGTTACTTATGATTCACTGCTAATATCAAGGGTGCTAAAGGGTCCGATACGAAATTGGCCGAATCTTTCTCCTCATTGAGTTTCTCTTGCAGTTGATGTATTTCCAGCTTCAATCTGGCCAATCCGATATCGCTTTGTCCCGCTTCTAGTAAACCAGGAGGACTGGTAGTCAATCCGAATACTCGTCCTGAGTAAGTCGTGACGAGAACCTCAGGATAATTGGTGACGCCGATTATCCCACCGACGACTGTACTGATACTCTCGCCAGCATTCTACAATGATTTATTTTTTAACTAATATCCAATTCGACGAGAACTATAGATACGATCACAATCACTCACATAGTGATAGCGCAGAATAGACGATACATCTTCGTCAGGAAACGTGTACACCTCGACGACTCCATCCTGCCGACCAACAAGGATGTCTATACCATCTTGCAACTCGTATGTATCCAACGAAGTGATTCCCGAGCCTGTCGAAGTCAACAGCCAGGTAATTCGGAGAGTTTTGTTGCCTTGGAGGATCAACAGTCCGACTCTACCATCCGCGGTACCGACCAAAATGCGGTCCCTTGAGTATATTTCTCCCTCTCTGAAACGAGATAAGTAATATAAAATAATTCATTTGAAATGTGTGTGTGTGTGTGTGTGTGTGTGTGTTGTATGTGAAATATCAATAATACCTGTATATGGAAAGCACCGTAGGAGCGCTCGGCAATCTTAAAACCGTTGGACTTCTTGTACCGTGCAAAACACGTACCTAGAAAGTAGAACTGCATCGATGAATTAGTTATAGGATGCATTCCTAGAAAATAATTACTCTATATTCGAATCTTTCTGTAAGTTTTTACTAAGAAGAAAATTAAAATTTAAATCCATCGCAAAAACTTTACAAGAATGAAAGGATATTCTAGATAAAATCGCAAAAGTATTAATGGTAACTTTTAAGAAATGAAATAAAGTAATCGACAGTTTTTTTTTTACTAAGATTATTGCATTTCTCGATTGGAGTCTGAAAGACTTTTGGGACGGATCCTCGAATTATATTCAATGAAATTACGACGTCTTACCGCGCAGTCCGCACAGGCTAGAATAGCGTATACTACGTTGCCATCTCCAGGCAAGAGCACTACATCATGCAAGGTCTCTCCAGTCAGGTACGAATCGGCATCTTTGCAGTCTCTGTACCGATGATAAAGATCACGCGCGCACGCCGCAAGATCAGGACCGAGGACGTACCTATGAAGAACATTTCATAATAATATGATAACGGGATTATGGAGTATATCGAAGGTATCATCGTGGAATTGAGCTGAGTGTAAGTGAACTTACATCGCAGAAATCGGATCTATAAGGCTGGTATCGAACTCTAAAAACAGCTTGCCTTTTCTCGTGAATCCTTTCACGGAGCTGCCGTACGCAAGGAAAATTTTATCCCTCAACATACCTATTGAGCCACCAAGAACCATCTTCTGAATTTTTGGGCCGGGCAAGGATTTAAATGACAATTGCAACTCCCCCTTTTTCATGCCTATTCAAGGATGATTTTATATATTTCTTAAATTTAGATGTCATTTAATATTGGTTCCAATTGATACATTAATATCAAAACATCTTTTGAAGATAATTACGATATTAAAGTATTTCTTGACATTAATTGCAATATTGTCTTATTAGAATAATATTATTTAGTTATTAATTATAAATATGAATTAAGAATTAGTATTAAATAATATTAATTAATTACTTATTTATTACTATTTATTTGTTAAGTTATTTTTGTATTGCAATAAGACATGCATATTTATACCATAAATATGCAGTACGCCGTCATGATCTGCAACAGCGAACTTTTGTGGTTGCTTCGTCGTCCCGTCATAAGGCGGAAATATGATGGTTGTGCCACGTGAGGTGACCCCCACTGTCGTATAATCTATCCTCGACAATGCCAATGTCATCGCGGATTAATCGATCGATTTTAAAACTCACTGATCAAATTAACTTGACTCAAATATTGTTTACCGAATCACCTTAAAATATCAATTATTTTAGTGTATCAACTTGTGCGACATCCACTAGTTTCAGCGCAAAGTAGCGATGACAGACTGAAGCGGCGGTAAAACAATACATCACGATCAATTCAACCATGGCAACGTATAGCATAACAAACCGGTTTTTTTTTAAATCGCGATAAGAATTAAAATGTCTATCAATAAAGACGCAATATTTCTCGATGAATTTTTATCTCAAAATCAAATTTTGAATTTATTTGGATTTGGAATTTGAAATATTCCTGTCCCAACAAAACCGTCTCTCAAAATTATTCGTCGCGATGAAATCTATCGATAAAGATGAGATATTTTTCGGCGATAAATTCTTATCTCATGGGTCTAAATCGATGAATTTGAATAATTATTAATTTCATGCATGTGCAATTGTGGGTTCGAAATCGAATCAAGATTTAAATTTGAACTTGAAGCTTGAAGTATCGAGAAGTATCGATATCTCGATATCATATCAAGACAGACAGAGAGAGAGAGAGAGAGCAAGCAAACTGATTTTTAAAATGTACGGAATAGGGTTAAAACTTTCGCTAGGCATTAGAAATAATTATCGTAATGTACTGGAAATCGCATGACTTACTGTTATTTCGTATGATATTCTAGCGAGTATTAGCTACGTTAGATAACGAAGTTGTTACGCTAAAATCATTAGAATAACGGTTTGAAGAAGTCTAACCTAACTAATCATGAGCAACAAGACTACAAGTACTGGTGAGTACACTGCAATTTCTTTTATATTTTCTTATCGCAAATATCTCGCGATTGATCCAATCAGTTTTCAAGTATAAAATTACATTGGGACGTCTTACATATAAAAGATACTCGCTCAGGGGAGATAGATCCCGTACAGGAGCAACTAACTGGTCGAGTACGGGAAGTCGGGAATTATGCTATCTGGAGCTTGTCCAGCTGTAAGCCAGGATTTGGTGTAGACCAGCTTCGTGATGACATCACGGAAACGTACTGGCAATCGGATGGACAACTGCCTCACTTAGTAAATATACAATTTAAAAGGAAAACAACTATTCGTGACATATGCATCTATACAGATTATAAGCTGGATGAGAGCTATACTCCCAACAGGTAGCAATACTTTTTATTGCTTAGAAATATTGTTCAAATTCTTTCCATTTGATGATACAAGTTGATACAAGTATCTCCCTATCTTTGTTATTCATTGAATACAAAGATAGAATATCAACTGGTTTCACTAAGGCCCAATTCCACTAATCTAATTATAATATTAGAAAAAGATAAAAAATAAATTGAATCAAGATTAAAGTTAATTTTACATTGGTGGAACTAGGCCTAAATAGAAAGCATTCAACAATCATTGGCGACTATTAGTAAAGATGTTTTGGCTAACTTTCAGGATAAGCATCAGAGCTGGGACCAATTTCAACGATCTACAGGAGGTGGAAGTGATGGACTTGAACGAACCAAGTGGTTGGATAGTGATCCCCATTAAAAACATCAATGATCGGCCTATTAGGACATTCATGATTCAAATAGCAGTCATCAGCAATCATCAGAATGGCAGGGATACTCATATGAGACAAATTAAGATCCACAGTCCTGCACAAGATATTCTTGGCCCACCTGCGCCTTACATCCCGGGACAATTTCTCACCAATGAATTTTTACGCTACGCCACTATTAGATAAAATTTGTAAATTAAATTACTTTAACATATACAGACATATATATATATATATAAAATAAAATTTTATTATTATCAACATTCAATTCAACATATTTATATTCATCTTCACATATTCAACATATTCTTTTATTTTCAATCTCTTATTTTATTCAATTGTTTTATTATTTATTTGTTAGGAATAAATTTATCTTCTATTTTTTATCAAAGAATTTGTAAATAAAAAATTCTGAGATTCCTTATATATGTATCGTATAGAGAGATTTATATTGGTGTGCGTGTGTGTACACACCTGTTAGAGAGTGGAATTCGGAAAGGTAAGAACTATGTGCAGAAAAACTGTAAACACGATATTATTGGATGGCAAACTGGCATTGTGGATCAGTCGTGATCAATAGTTTGAGAGACTACTTTGTGTGAATATGTTGCGAGAGTTCCTTTTGAGTTTCACGTTAATATGTGCGATACAATGCGAATATTCTCCCTCTTATTCAACAGAAAACTTGTACGCGATACTTAATCGAACGACAGAATACTTCAAAAATCTCAGTGATGGTAAAATATTAATTGCTTAGTACTTGAATATAAAAATTACTACTTTTATTTAAAAATGAAAAATTCGGCATTTTTAGCATACAATATATTAAATAGTGATACTAGAAATAATATTAACAATGAAATTGCGAAATATATGAACGATACGACCAAAGAACTTCAGAGAAACAAGCGACAAAAAAGAAGCCATGAAAATGAGCCCAGTAAAGGTGAGCAAAAGATTTTTCACTTGTGCAAAAATCTTCTAAAATTGATTGAAAAAAATTAGTCAAAGTACATTTTTATACAATTATATCAATCTGGAAGTTTACTAAATTTTCCTTCTATTCCGAAAAGCTCCTTGAACACATGCTGGCAATCATGATCAGTTAGATACTTGAGAAACTGACCCATGTCATTGTGACGCTCAGTAGTAGGAAACGAAACTTCTTGAAACTCCGTAAACTTGCGCATGTTATCCACATTATTACAATCTTCCTCTTTTTCCATTAATTTTATCAATATCTTATGCCAATTCATAACTTTAATCTGTAAAAAAAATTATAGTAGCGTGAAATATTCTCATTATATTAAACATTAGGATATTGAAAGATCATTATTGACATTACTTTCTGCCAGCAATAGTCGCAATCTTCCAGAGTTCCCTCCATACAAATTATTCCCGGTTTACCGGCCAAGCAGAATCCTGTGATGGAACTCTCTTTTGCTAAATTAGCCACGTCCCGCCGTTTGATCTTGCTGTATATATGATGGCTGTAGATCCAATATCTGGAGAAAACTACTGCGGTCCGATCTTCCGTGCCGCTTGTATTTGCATCGCTGCGTTTAATCGCCTGGTTACATACGGAAGCTTTGAGATAAGTCTCAACATTGTCCTGCAGCCACGATATCAGCGTATAGATGCAAGGCTCATTCGCCTCCTGGGCCTTGACAACGACAGAGAGATCCTTGTTCAGCAGACACTGCTGCGTTCTGTCCAAACAAGAGCCTCTCGCATATACTTCAGGCTGCTCCTTCGGGTAGTTAGTTGGCAAGCTTACCAGTAGTTCAATACATTCCTAGAGTGATAAAACCAACATATTAATGATACTGACATAAGTAAAAGTAAAACTTAGAGCAAGTTACTGCTTAGTAGTAAGTAGTTAATATTAGAAGTATTCAGTGGTCATTATTGACTTCTTATTTTTTTATTAATATTATATTTCTTATATAAAAGATTCAGAAATTTTTTTACTTTTCAATAATTATGTTTTACTAGATATGTATAACTTGAGACTGTACAACTTGAGCAGTATTAACGGGAACTGTAGCCAAAAGTAAAAATATTTTTTTTCTTGTATTTTAGGAGGGAAAAAGGTGTCAAAACTAAATGTCGTAGATTAGTGAAATTAACCATATTTTCAATTTTGATTTTTTAGTATAAAAAATGAACTTTTTTATTTTGCTAAAAGATTGAAAAATTATGAAAAGTGAGACTGAAATTATTGTAATTTTTATATTAGTAGAATGGCGTGCTAACTTCATAATACAATTTTATGTAGATCTGGCAACATTACGTCGTAAGTAAATATTTATTACACCGTTCAATGGGACTGCGATGGCATACTCCAGCCACCGTGGTGATTCACGGTCGGAACACTCGATGTATTCATTAATGTCAGCCAAAACCCCATGGTCCGTCACAGCTAGCTCGGTTGGGTAAACGGACTGTAATGCTTGCAGTTCGTTCACTTGTGCTGTCAAATTCTCTATCATCTCTTCCGGAGTAGACATGTCTCAAACGATGATACATATGATAGGACGTCGAATCAATTCGCACTTCGCTATGCTCGATTTTTGACGACGGTCGGGTCAACCGAACCGAGATGATAACATGAAATATTGTGTTCAGACGTTGAGGTTATCGAGAGATCAGCTGATGTTGGCATTATCATGTAGAAAGTTCTATTGCGCGGCTGCATTTCGGAATATGTTGCCTTGCGTACTTTTTATGTTTATGTTTTTATCGTTATATTTCTTCATTTAATTAATTTGAAACTTTGTGTGTGTGTGTGTTTATAAAAACTGATCTATTTAATTTTTTAATTTATTGCTGCGACTGAAATTATATCTCTTAAGAAGAAAAAGATGTTTAAAATAATTAAAGTGTCAAAATATTAAATTAAAAATAAAGATAATTTTTATGAAATTGCAAGAAGTTTTAAATGTAGGACTGCTCATTAATAGAATATCATTTTTAGAATTTATTTAAATTTAATACATAACAATATTAAAAGATACTGATATATCTACAAAATTAGATCTAAAGTAGTAAATAAAGTACAAGAATCTTAATATTATCATATGTATCAAATTCTAAAAATGATATAAATGAACATTTCTCCATTAAAAAATTTCCCATAATTATTTTATTTTTTAATTTTATTCTTGAATATTGAGATGAGAAATAAATTTTACAAATGCGTTTGATTGCAATTTCAAGTTTTGATTTTATTCACAGGTATAAACGTGCTGCAAAGTTTCGAAGAAACTTTATCCTTCAATTTACCGGATTTTCAAGTCACGACCTTTTTTTTCGTACAAGATGAAAATCGATTTCTCTGGTTCGCAGTTGCCGTCAATTCCTCAGACATATTACTTTATCAATTGGTTGTATGTCGTAAACTACATTCTATATTTTTTATAAAATAATAGAAAAAAAAACACTCTATTTTGCAAAACTATATAATTTTTAGAATAATCAAGCGCAACTTATCAGAACGTATTCGCAGCCCAATGGAAAACGGATAATTGTACATAATTATAATACTGGTACGCTTATAGTCGTGCAGAAAGATTTCGAAGGAATCGTCATTCTGTGCCTCAGTAAGGACGAAAATGGAACATACGAATTGCATTTCAAACAAGAGATCGAAATTCTCGAAGTGATGTATACGCATATCTGGCTCGAAATGAATCAGCTGTATTTAGGAATTGCTTCGGAAACCAAAATATCTATATTTGTCTGGCTCGGAGAGAACTTCGACAAGATTGATACATTGTTCTATGGAGCAAGGAAACTCGTGCCCTTTCAGAGTAAAAGTTTCATGCATATTGTTGTCATAGGATCGTTCACGAAAATACTCCGGTTTTCTGTGCGTTCTAACAAATTCGTAGAGATACAAAAATTACATTACGCCAACGACGTCAGTTCGTTTTACTTTAAAGAGGGTCATTTCGAAGAGCGCTTTCTAGTTTTAGCCGGTAATGAGTCTACGATCTTGTACAAGGAGATGTATGGCCGCTTTGTGCCATTTCAAAAAATCGCTCCGACGAGACAGATTCTCTCCTTAACAATGGGAAATACCGTCATCCTATTTTTAGTGGAACAGAATACCGTAGGAATTTATCAATACAACGGCTGGAGATTTTTAAGATTGCGTACGAAATTATCGAACTTTCGACAAATTCGTTCTATTCGCTCATATGACGAAGACATGCTCGTAATACAGAATCAGGCCGGAGAATGGAAATACTTAAATCCTACTTGGATGGTGAAAAAAACGTGGAAATCCTTGCTGGACGAAACAGCCACTTGGTGTTCCGAAACCAAACAACAGGCGTCTCAAAGAACTTTGAAAAAACTTCCAGATTTAAAGAGTCCCGTGATTTCGAACGCGCACATCGATCAGCTTCGTATGCAAAATGTAAGATACTGTCTCTCGATTTCTATCAGTTTAAATAAAAAATAAAATTTCATATTAATTCGATTAATATAATTTTGTATTTGATTGTTGCTAGATTAACGGTCAGAATGCAGAGGAATTGGTCCAGTTGACGGAGCGATACAAGAGTATAAATGCTAAATTAAATCTGACGAACAACCTCTTGACACAAAGAACAAAAGATGCTGAAAAATCTAAGCATATAGTCTTGCAAGGCAAAAAGCTCACAATCAAATGTAAAACGAATTGTCATATTCATCGTATAATTACAGATGGCGGGATTAAACCCAAATATGTGAAATCCAAACCCAATGAGGTCCTACAGCTTGCCAAATTGAAAGTAAAGACGCTACATGACTGGAGATGCCCCGTTCCTAATTTTAAGATAGATGATATTTTCGTTAAGAAATCTATTAATGGGATACTAATGCGAGACTTGCAAGAGAGAGCTTTGAAAATTTCAGGAGATCAAGTAATTACAGGTGATTTAATGCACTGTGCTGATTTCTTTATTACATATCCTGTATTACTCGTATATTATATTTAATATATGAATTTAATATATGAATTTTAGGTAATCATGTTTTCGTCAATTTGCGTGCGACAGACATTTTGATTCCTTTAGACATTGCGACAAGAAGCATTGAGCAAACAGTGTACATGAAAGAGGCGAGAGTAAAAGATTTATATCTAACCGAGAACGAATTCTTTTTGCCATTAAATGGTCCCACCACTGTAATGCACGGTTCGATAACTGTTACAAAAATAAGACTTACAGGACTTGTCAAAATATCAGGCAAAATAACAGGCAGAGGAATCGAAAGATTAAAGTCTTTGAAAGAGATTTTCACACCGTTGGTATTGTCTGGTGACCGTTTCCTGCAGAACGTAACATTCACCAACTTCGTTAAAGCTAAAGATATCGTCAGGTCTCATGGGCTGTCGATGAAAGAAATCTTAGAGAATACTATACCGTTAGATTCTAACGTATCGGTGCATTTGATATTATCCAGCAACAAAACAGTAATTATTTAAAAATTTGTGTTTGTGTGCGCGTGCATGACAATTTTGAATTTACTTTACATTTTCATTTTCAGCAATGGAGCAATGTGACTATGTGGGACTTTGTTACCACGAATTTCGTAACGAAGAATTCTGCTGAAACTATTGTTATTTCTGGAACAAAATACACGAATAATAGTGTCATTTTGTCGAGCGCTGCCTATCAAAACCTTCCTATTCCAAAGTACACACATTTTTTTGTTTTATGAAGCACGTATTCTATATCCTCTAAAAATATATACTTGCAGATTGACGATTCCTCTATGTGCAAAAGAAGTCATCTCTCCGGAAATTAGAACTTCTTCAATGAAAATGGGCGATATATTTGTAAAAAATTTAAATGTTTCACATGTTCTTGGAGCTCAAAATTTGAGTACGACCATTTTCGATTCGGTGTCAGATTTACACAGCATTGACTTTACAGCGAAGCTATTCACGGGTCAGGTTTTCGTAGAGAACTTATCAGCGTCAAAAATTAAGGGAATAAATCTAAAAAGTAAAAATAACTTAAACTGGTTTAAGTCTCAAACTACACTCGATATTATGTAGACCTAAAAATTGCAGTGAACGAGTGGACAGGTGAAAGTCACATCAAAGGACCAGTAAATCTTAAGAAACTCGTCGTTAACAATCTCGAAACACCAGCCTACTTCAATCTCTCTTTACCTAGAAGAGTAAAGAACGTAATTATAAAAGGAGATAGCGACATTGGAAAAATCAACGATATAAACATACAATCTTTTATGGAAAATGTACTGAACGTGGATGATCTGATATCTTTAGGACATGTAACATTCGGTAAGTTTACGTGTATTTTCCCATTAATTTGATATAAAAAAATTTAATGCGTATTAAAAAAATTTAATTTATATCTTGAAATTTTTTTGCAGCTCGTGGTTTTACGTCAAGCAACATATATGCTTCCCGTTCGACATTAAAACTTCCGCATTTAGATACAAATCTCAATTTAGGTTCAAAACAGATTTCTACTACTCTAAGTACAGATGCGATAAACGTACCTCAGACTTTTTACGTCGCAAGCAATGCACCATCTACATTTATTATAGAAGGTACAGTGATGGAATTTACTAATTATATTTTATGACGATAGGATTTTAATGATGTATTAGGTGTTGGAATTAATTCGTAGCGTTTTACAATGAAAGAATGTTATTTATTTCACATGAGCATTAAAAAATACATTAATGAAAGTACTTCCCATCACTTGTAAAACGCTACGAATTAATTCCAACACCTAATATGTAAATATTTCTACTTTAGGATCAGCCAGATTTTTGAAGGAGCCAGTTATAGAAAATATAAAGGATGTGAATCTAAAGCAATTATCTGAAAATTTATGGATGGCAAATCAGGACACAACTTTATATGGTAACAATATATACTTTAAAAATATTACTTTGACAGGAGATATCATCCTAAAGGTAAAAACATTAGTAAAACAAAAGATATCTTACGTATAAAAAAATAATATTAATAATTTATAAACCATAAGAAATTTAATAATTTTTTCAGCATTCTAACAATTCATTGAATCTAAACATGTGGGAGGATATGAAATGCAAATTTTTAAGCAAAACGGAAACACAGCATATTACCATAGCTTCATCGTTTAAGAATGTTGAAGTGCCTTCTATAAACGCAGAAAATAATTCAATTCTACAATCTTCAGACTTGAATTTGAACAATTTGCTGACTAACTCCTTGATGAAAAATACTACGCAAACTGTAGATGCTGCGTGGCGTTTTGAAGAATTGTACATAAGTAAGGCAGAGAACATTATTTTTCTTAAAAAGATGAATTAAAAAAAATTAATTATATCTTTAATTTAGATAATATGATTTGGGATGGTAAATTTAATGGAATCGACTTAAACACGGATATTGTTAGGCGTGACACAAAACGTAACGTTGTCACCGGTAAAAAAATTATATTGAGCTTGACGACTAAAAATCTCCAGGCATTAAATATGAACTTTTCGAATTTTACTAAATATGCTGTAACTAAAAAATGTCAGAAGTTATTGGTGATTAAAGGTCAAAAAACTTTTACCAACATTACTTTGAATAATTTGAGGTAATTGATATTTCTATTAAAACAATATTTTTGTTAAATGTCATTAAGAACTTTTAGTTTTTTCTCTTTAGCGTTAAAGGTACGATTATGGGTCGCAATATCGAAGACGCGTTACTAAAGTCCGGAAATCAAACGTTATTCGGAACCAAGAAAATACAAGGCCAGTTTAATGCAACATCTCTTGTTATTGGTGGTACTGTGAATGAGATAAATCTGACAGAATTAATAAATAATCAAATAAAGAAACGTAAAGCGGTACAGACGATAGAAAGTAAGATGGATTTCAGAAATGAAATTGAAATTTTTGGAAACATCACAATCAGAGGACTCTACGAAGGAATAAACTTAACAAATATTACGAAAAATAAAATAGACACAGTTTTTGATAGAATGACGGAAGTCATGACATTAACGGAAGATATAACAACTGCGTTGCAAAGTGAGTTATATATTCAGATCATTAAATAGCATTTAAGAATGGATAATATTAATTCAACAAAATATTGTTGATCATTTTGTGTGCAGATCGTGCAATTTATGTGAACAAATTTGAAGTGGTGGACAAGAATGTATTGCAAATCGTTTCTAATATTTCTAACACAGAGAACATGAATCTTAACAGTACCTGTCTTTGCGAGTCAGAGAATACGTCTTCAATTTGTAACGATACGGAATTATTGTATGCTATCGCCGGTACAAATGCCAGCGCGTTTGTGACGAAGAAATTTATACTGTTGGATGATACTATGTTTCTAGTATTAGTGTCAAAAGATTTCGTCTCAATTTATTCGCATACCGATGAACAATTTTATCAGGTAGCAGGTAAGTCTCACGAAGAAATATTTAATCACATTATGAAGAATTTTGTAATATTACGAAATAATATTTGACAGGATTATACGTGCCTGACATATTTGAGGTATTTGTGGAATCAATCGATTATTCGTTATGGATTTTTTTGCGATTGTTCGAAGAAATCTTGATATTGCGTTATCACACGTGGAACGAACTCAATCAATACGTTTTGCCGGGTTCGAGTTCGTTTGTAATCAGTAAGACGCCGAATGGTCAACATCTGTTAATACGATCCGACGGTATGTGGAATCTCGGAGGACTTTTCCATCCGGAACACATTTTTAAAATGTCTCTGGAGGGACAAATAAAGACCTTCATTTTCGGTACCGATTATTATGTCAAAGCAACAACGGAGAACAGCACGACCGTTTTAAAAGCACGATATGTAGGCAACTAGTACGCGTAAAATGTTATTTCTTAGTAATTTCTGCGGAGAGTTTATTCAAATTCGAGAAATTCGATATGTATACCCATACATAAGTATTTATTTTATGTTTATCGTATTTATAGTAGCTTGAAATAAAAAAAGAGAAAAACGCAAGATGAAAATGTAGATATGTATATTAATTGTATCTATATTAACTGCGCTAAAAATATATTAAACTGCACTGCATCAAATTATTTCTAGTTTATTATCACAAATGGATAAGAATGTAAAAAGGCGAATATTACAGATCGGGAAGGATCAATTTTTAAGTTAAATTTGGGCTGTCATAATCGTCGAAACTGTCCCCTAAAAAAAAAATAAGAAAGTTTTGCTGTTTAACATTATCTTAACATATAATTAATTGTAATGGTACGTACTTTTGCAGGATCTTTGAGGATCGTTATTTCTTCCATTTTGTGCTCGTCAATCGTTTTTGTCTCCTCGATTTTATGTCGTTTCTGAAAATCGTAATTTGTGACGTCATTCGTAATTTTGTGACGTCACTTACGTTATGCGTGTTCTCTTTAGTTATAGATTTTTTCTATGAAACATAAAAAAATTGACACGCTCGGGGAGCACATATTGTAAAATTATTCGAGGTAGTCTCGCAATCGAATGCTCGACAAGATGCGCGTGTACACCAAATGGATGATCAGCAACATTCTACGCATCATCACTATGATGTATGACGGAAACGATACTAAGAGGCATTTAGACTTATAAAGAATGTCTAAGAGCAACGATTGTACGATTGGGATTATCTCCGCCCGTACCGATTCCTTCTCCATAATCTTCTCCTCGAACCTCTTGCGTTCCTCAATTGCACTATTAAGCGCGATTTGCTCCGCGGGCGTAAGCACCAGGAGGCGCGGATCCATGGCGATCCAATCGCTCTGTACGATCTGATCCAAATGCCAGCGTTTAGATATGTCCGGCTCGAGTAAATTGCTTACAAGCTTCTTCACACGATCGGTTAGACTGTCGATTATTTTGCTGCGGAATTTCCATTTGCGCGCTACTTGTAGCTCATATAGGCGCTTTAAGTTGTCCTCGTCGAATGGCATAGACTTGTTCAACATTATGTAGAGAATCACGCCCAGTGCCCATATATCGGACATCTTTGGATTGTACGGATAACCACGGAGGATCTCCGGCGCCGCGTATGACAGTGAACCGCAATATGTATCGCTCAGAACGCGCTTGCCATGGCTGTCAATCATGTATCGAGCAAAACCAAAGTCCGCCAGTTTGACATTGTAATTTGCTGTGAGAAGAACGTTTTCGCATTTGATGTCGCGATGCGCTATTTCCATCTCGTGTAGATATTGAAGACCTGGTAAATGAATACGCATTAGGGAAAACATCCGTAAACAAATGCATGTTAAATGCACAAATCTAACTCGTCAAATTATAATTATTAATTACTTTTATTAATTGCATTTGTAATTGATCTCTTTAATAAATCGATCCTGGAATGCTCATATTTTTTTAAAATTAACACTTTGGATAAAAATTAATCCATAAAATTAAGAACTTTTTTACATTTTTCTTTTTATATCTATTTTATAGGTTGTTTTACAGGTGTTAGAATAATTATTATAATATTAATTTTATATAAAAATATGAACTTCAATAATCTATGTAACAGCAAACATTTAATTAGCATTCGGGTGAAAATTCACTTATAGCAGTATTATAGTTAATGCTGTTTCTTCAAGATAGAAGTATCACGATACCTATAGCAAGTTGTCTGAACCATACGCGAGCTTGACTCTCCGGCACTCTGCCATTCTTCAGTATAAAATTAAAAAGATCGCCGTTTTCAGCAAAACGCATGAATATAAAGTACTTGGAGCGCCTTTGGAAGATACTGTGAACGTGTACGACATGTGGATGATTCAGTTTCACCAGAATGTCCAGTTCACGTGGCAGGAACTTCTGAACAAAGTCCTTTGGTGCATTAGCAGTGTCGATTATTTTACAGGCCAGGATGTTATTCTTGTCCGACTCATGTTCTGGCTTATATTCGGCTAAATACACCTATAACGAGAGAATTAATGTTATTTAAAGTGTCTGACAGGAATAATAGATTTTTTAATTAGGATACAGACTTTTGCATAACAACCTTCACCGATCTTCCTCCCTAGCTTGTAACCCCGGGTTAGCAGTGTAGCATCCTCGGATGGTGTATGGCTCAGATGCGACATGAGATTTGTAGGACGATAGACGACATTCTACCCGCTGCATTACCATAATTCATAATTAACTGTTCTCACTTTATTCGAGGTTTAGACACAGATCGCATCGTGAATGTGAATAACTAGATGACGTTGCAGAATCTCCATTCGTGCATTCGACAAAGCAAATTATCAAGACATTTACCGTACTATTCTATTTCTTTATCTTGACGATGGTGACGAATCTTATACTAAAAATTTTGAAAAGTTCACGGTTACTTAACCATTTTGACGATAAGCTGACATGAGTCAATGAACTTGAACCAAGCTCAGCCCTATCGAAGTAATAATCGAAAACAATTAAACATCATAAAAGTAGAAAAGCAAGATAAATTTAATGAATTGATATCTGTACACAAATATAAAACGTTGGAAATTATTCATATATTTTGTTTTCACAGTTTAAAAATTGTTTAATTAACACTAGAAATGCTAATAGTTAGAACTGCCGAAGGTGCCAATTTGGTAATTTCTTATCTCTTGGTTAGTGAAAAATTATTTTTGTATTTATTATATTATTTATATCGTTAGAAATATTATATTCACATATTTCCAATATTCTGTATATCTAATGCAAGATAGAAGGGTTAAAATAATTAGCGGAGCCAAAATGGCACCATCGGTTGTTTTAATTAATCAATGTGCATTCAATTCACAAATATTTCACAGCTCAGAAGCGCACTCCAACCGATTAATGACCATTTTGTATTCCTCTTCCAAGATCCGGTATTCCTTTTCTAGTATCTCTTTGCGTTGCTCATCGGATGGTAGTCCATTACCATTCGTATACGTGCTTTTATCCCCGGTATTCTTCAACGCGCGCTCTATTTTCATCTCTTCATTCTGTTTTCTTTTAAATGGTATATTCAGTCTTTTCTTCACATCTATTCTGTACGCTCGATATTCTTCTGCATCCGCGACGTTTGTCGCCTGCAATCGTAGAATTTCATATACTATGCGAGCCTGTTTCTGTGAACAAAATATTTACAAAGTAGAGAGAAAGAAGAAAAACAAGCGATAATACAAAATAAGTCACATGTTAATAGATACCTTGTTTATTCTTAATGCATTTCTAGCCTCAACAATCATTTCATTATCAAAACCATGCTTTAAACGTTTTGGCGCAAAACTGGACAATGTGCTGCAATTTAAAGCGTCCACATAGTTTCGTAGTCTTTGAAAATCTTCGGATGGACTTTCCACTGTAAACATAGATTTATTAAAATGCAGAATCATTAACGTGCAATGTTGGTCGTATTCATATAAACATTAGAATTGTTACTTTTAGTAACTTCGAAGATGTGAAGCTTCGGAAGAATTCAAATCTTCAAAGTTAAACTTTCGACGTTGAAAAAATATATTTATGCAAATAAAAAAAAAACGAAAAAAATATTCATAATATATATTCATAAATATATTAATACATTTTTTAATGAAAATATTTTTATTACTATTATAATCATATTAAATTAATAATTGTATAATTTTTATTATTCCAAACTTCAAAGATTTTAATATCAAAGTTTT
Source organism: Acromyrmex echinatior (assembly GCF_000204515.1). The sequence goes on from NW_011627850.1 coordinate 1,201,720, forward strand.
GAAGCCTTTGAAATAAATCATCATCATAATATATGCCGCTAGTATTGAAAGTCTATAGTATACGTGATGTAAATTATAAATTTTCAGTAGTAGCGGTGCATATCGGAATACGGCTTTTGCCGAGGATTATTCTGTTACCTGTTATATCCTTAACTTCGCGCCTTCCCATGTATTCGCGATAAATCGCTTGCAACAAATGTTTGCCAAGACCTATTCTTCGAAATGGTGGTAAAATTAAAAATTGAGCGATGCGTGGCCGAATATGTTGTGGATAAGCATAATATTGGTACACAGTAGCGAAACCAATTGTCGCATATCGGGTAGTACCCACAGATGTAGTATATTTTTCGAATCTATTTTAAAAAAGAAATTATTCAATGAAGATCATGTATATTATACACATCTATATATTGGTGGAGTAGTAAGATATCGAATGACTCACAAATTAAAATACTGCCATTGTTCGTCATCGATATCAATAAAAAGAGCCGCATCTATGTACCAAAGAAGGAATGTTTGAATTCTTTGATGATATTCTTTGAATCCTTTGTAACCCATATCTGCCTTATAAATCACAAATTGCCTCATCGTGCCTTCATCTATGTATCATTCAATAAAAACAGTAATAATTAATCATTATAGCTTATAGTTATAGCTAATAGTAATCATTATAGCTTTTAAATTTGAAGTCACATGTATAAAAACAGAAATAAGAGAATTAAATACCATTTATTGAGAAAGACTGTATCAATTCTCCGTATGGTATAAATGTCTCATCCTTGGTAAGCGCCTTAGTGAAATTCGCTAAACTATAATGAACATCAGGAGCGAGCTTTGGAATGATCTTTGTTAACACTTCATCGGCTTCGACTCCCTCATGTTTTGCATTTACTTTCTCAGTATATTTCATACCTAAATATGTTTCCAAAGAGCCTGCTGAATAGAACAGCTGTACTTTCAGGTTCAAATAACCAAATATTATTTCCCTATGAAGCATAAAAAGAATAAGAATAACAAGATCCACACATATATGAAAATACAACACATATATATATATATATATTTCATGATGTGCATAATGCATCATTTATTCTTGTTCAATATTCGATAAATAACAAGGATAAATGATAAAATAAGGATGATGCATCATGCATATGTCTACATAGTAATTAATAAAAAACATAAATCTCAATAAATTAATATTATAAACAAACCTATCTCCGAATACTTGATAAGTCATCTCTGGTTTGAAGATAGCTTCTTCCGAATGCAAGTCATCGAGGTTGCGGATTAATCTAAGTTCCAGGGCTTCGTTACTGTCTGCAACTAGCTTCTTTAGACGTGCTATTGTCGAATCTTCCATTTTTGAGCAACAGTAGAACTGAGGAAAATAATATATGGTCGTTAAAACTCCGGTTCTTCTTAACTTTAAAGATTCGACCTTGGAAATAAAGATCAAAATAGGTTAGGACACTGCAAGCAAACAACGTCGAGATGTCGGCGCAAAAGGACAAATACCTGGTATTAATGATTAAACCGTGTAATGGTGATACACGGTTGGATGAACCGATTGAAACCTTTTACGTCAATCCTTGACTCCCAAACACGATTTGGCGCCAAAAGCGGCGGTTTCGAGCAAAGTGATTTCCGAATGGAACCGTTCGCAGTTACTTCCTCAATCATCGACAAAGTATTATAAAGACTAGTTTTATTTAAGTTTGCATGCTACTAAAATTTGGATGATTATCCTGTGATTACTTTATAATGTACAATATTAATTTTATGATTTATTATTAATGTTTCATAGATAAGCATTATTTTCGATTGATATCCGATATTGAACCGATTTTTATTAAAAATTTCACTTTCATTGTTATTATCCATACATGATAATTGTGAAGAAAATACAATTTCGTGACAACACATAATATATATATTATTATATCTCTATAAATATGCTTATTTATAAAAAATCTAATATAATAATAAATCTCTCATAAATTTAATACATATTTTATTATGAATATATTTTTTTAATTTTTTATGTCTCCAGTTGGTAACGTCGAACTCTTTAATTATCTCCAAGCCCATTCGATAGTCATGTAAATTTATTTAATAAAGTCGACTCTCTCTAGCATCAGAAGACACGGTAGTGTCTCGGCGCTAATTTTAATAATTTTAATACATATGTGTGTATATTCTGTCCAATTATAAAATTTTATTCCGAATTTTGGCAGAAATGATAAATTGTTTAAAGCGGATTTTATTCTGTATATCTAAATTTAAATCGTTCAACACTTACTTTATAAAAAAATCAAATATCAATTTAATTATAAATAAAGACATGTAAAAATTAAGACATTAAATAGATAAGTGTATGCATTTAAGATAAGTGTATGCCTTCTGATTAGAATGTCAAAATACTAGAAATTGAACATAATTATAAAAAAAAAACTAATCACGAAGATGATTCACATAAAAGAATAAAAAATGGTATCAATTGTATGAAAGATATTAAGTTGTTGGATGGAGCATATTTTGACATACTACAAGAACTTTCACATGTGCCAGCCAATAGCGTTTTCTCTCTCACTAGTTGTAATATTGTAACCAATAACGATCAAGCTTATACAAAATATTGTGAGTCTCTTTATGTAAGTATAATATGATACACTGTCTGAGTGTTATCTTAGTCGATAATCTTTATTATATTCTATTAGTACATTACAGTTGCAATTATCAAGACTTTAATTTATTACTGATTACTATTGTTGAATTCTTTTTTCAAAATTACATGTTACGTAAGTTTAACCAATATTTTATTTTAAAAAAGACAGTTTTTTTCAATAATACGCATTCATAATTCAAAAAATTAATTTAATTTAGAACAATTTTATATCTTGGCTCATATTACAGGACTAGCACACAGAGGACTAACACGATCGATTGTCAAACGGGGATCTAGTTCGAATAATTTGACTGTTATATATTTGTTTTGAACATAGTGTGACAAAAATTATTTCGACTATAATAATCTTGAAGAGAACGGATGATATCTTTTAAAATGTCACCTTATTTTGACATGTTAGATTGTAGAATTTAATATTTTTATTAATTTAATTGTATCATATTTTATTGAGGAAGACTGTAAGTCGAAACGTTTATCGAATTATTTTATATATTAACTATAATTAAATTATTATTATTCTAACATCTTTTTTTGTTCGTTTATTGATCGTTATCAAAAATTTTTATATTGCTTTGCAAATTGTTGAGCGTTATTATACTTGTTTTTTTTATTTATATTTTATTTTACTATATTATTTTTAGATTGAGAGAGAGAAAGAGAGAGAGAGAGAGAGAGAACTCCATGTCATTCCTATGAATGAATAAAAATGCATTCAGGATTGAAAAGGATTCATTTTAACATTCATGAAACCGTATTTCTGAAAATCTGAATCTATTTTAATCTATTTCAATCCATTCTCGTTTGCTATATCGTTAATAATAATAATGTATCGTTTTATTCCTTCTTTATTATTCAGTGAACAATAGAGACAAATAATGCATCATGCGTTTCTTCATGTGTGAACTTGACCCTAAGATGTACCGTTACCAGGGAGATGTAAACAATTCTGTATAAATTATGAATCAATTGGTCTGTTTGCTGTTCTTGCACTAGACTGCACTAGAACTCTCTTTCTCGCTTTTGACAAATATCAAACATATACCTATCTCATTTTAATTTTCAAAAGTGTACATTTGCAGCCGTAGAAAACAAACTTCATTTGTCTTTTTCAGGTGCATTCCATATATCTTTGCATTTGAAATGGAGTATGTTTATATTCGAATAAAGAAAAAAAGGAGAAAACTTGTGAAAAAATTGTGGAAAATATAGTTAAGAAAGGAAAGTGTTCTTAGATAGTGTGTTTAGATACCAGTGTTTTTAGATACAAGAGAAAAGTTATAATAATTTTTCGTAAAAAGTAGCTCTCGAGCGAGATGGCTGTATCCCTGCAAACTCGCGTTTTTTACGGTTTGAGGACAGACATTGCCAACAATGCGCATTACATCACAGATGCGGAAGTTTTATATCCAGTCGGCAATGCACTGGCCATTCACAATATTCTTCAGCGTCAGCAGAAGCTGATTCGATTACCTGAAAGATATTATGACGCAAATGGCATTTGTGTCTCGCCCAACAAGTGAGTAAATTTGATGAAGTATATGACAAGCACATTTGTCCATAAAAAAAAAACAAAATAAAATAAAGAGAAATTCATTCAACCATATGAAACCGAATTAATTGAAGCAAACTTTCATATTTTCAATTTTAATAAAAACCCTGATATATAGAAAACACAATTTATTGACACAATATTGATTTCATGTTAGCTCAATATTGGTTCAATATATCCTTAAGTTTAATAGATCTATTCTTTTTAGCTGAATTTCTTGCACAGTTCATCAATTCTTTTCAATATGAAAAAAAAGGAAAGAGAGAGACGAACTGTACAAGAAATTCTGCTAAAAAGAGTCTAATGTATCGCTAATAAATTGTTATTAGGAAAGAAACATAACAATTTACAAAGATGGAAATATAAAAAGATAATTTCATAAGGTATAAGATGTTTGTGGATACATTTTAATCTTTCTTTATTTTTTTACATACAGATTGTAATTAAATAATCTATAATTTCAGGAAATTTGTTGCTTTATCCGATATAGGAGACAAACCTACCATATCTATTTATGATATCAGCTCTCTGAAGCGTAGGAAGCTGCTTGGGATACCTTATGACGCTCCAGGAGTAACCAGATTTACGTGTATGAGTTTTACTTTCGATAGTAAGAATCTGATAGCAATTACTGGCGAACCCGATCAAACGATGCTCCTTTACAACTGGGAAAAGGGCAAGGTCGAGTCGACATTTAAGCTGATCAATTCACAAAATCCATTGGCGATCGCTGACGTGTTAGCTTGCAATCCAACAGACGCGACAGTGGTAGCAGTCGGTGGTGCTTATACCTTTAAGTTTCTTATCGTTTCTGAGACGGTGTGGCGCCCATTTGGTTTCGCTAAAGCGGAGAACCTCCTTGTCTGTTCGATGGCTTGGCTGGACGGCGACAGACTCATGGTTGGCACCGAGGACGGCCGCATGCTCTACCTGGAGAACGGCGATCTTAAAAACGTGTACAGGATGACTGATACCGTGACGATGAATCTCAAGATTCGCGAGGAGTACGTTATGCCCACCACTGCCAGCTCACAGATAACACTAGCAATCAGTGAGGACATTATGTGGCAACAAAACGTGCGCTGCTTGATCGCATTTCCACGTGGATTTGCCTACGCGTACGGCGGAGGGATCATCATACTTTTTGAAAAAGAAGGGAAACACAAGTATACGAAGAGAAACGTTTACGTGATTCCACAGCGAATGGTGAAGGACGACGACCCGAATCTTTACAAGATCCATACGATCAATGTGAATCCCAGCTTTGACCGATTGATCGTCACCACCGGCTGGTCCCAACTGTATTATGCGACGCTGTGGGGTCGAACTCTGCAGATGGATCCGGAACCACAGGAAATGCAGATCATGGGCCAGCTGTTACACCATGGTCCCATTAGTGACCTCTCCATGTGTGCATGGAAGCCGGTCTTCATGACATGCGGCGAATTTGATCACAGTGTTCGACTGTGGGATTTTGAAACAGAAAGTCTTATTATGCTGAAGCAGTATGATGAAGATATATCCAGCATCGCATTGCATCCGATGGGACTATTCTGTCTAATTGGCTTCACCGACAAATTACGCTTCATGAGCATCCTGATCGACGATCTGCTACCAATGCATGAGATCGCCATCAGAAATTGTAAGATAGTTCGCTTTAGTCACAATGGTCATCTATTCGCCGCGGTCAACGGCAACATCATACAGGTGTACACCACTATTAGTTTCTACAATCCCTTTATCCTCAAGGGACACATTGGCAAGGTGAAGGCGCTTCTCTGGTCGCAGACGGACCTAAAAATACTAAGCATGGGTGCGGAAGGTTCTATATATGAGTGGAACATGACCTCTGGCACGCGAACCAGCGAGTTTATTTTGAAAACCGTCGTTCTACACGACATTGCACTTTCCTCGGACGCGTCGTTCATTTACTGCATCGCACAGGACGATCAGATACGCGAAATCAAGGAGAGTGAGGTATATTGATATCTTTTATTTTTATTTTTAAAATTATGCGATTGCTTTTGGAATTATATCTTTTACTCAATCAGCCAAGTCGAAAATAAATTTTGTCAAATGCTCGCTATACATTTTGTGAATAAAAAAACGTTAAATTTGATGCAAATTCTGTTATATTCAATGATTCAGCAAATTGATGGCAAATATACAACAAAATCTGCTGACGTAATATAAGAACGAATTATCGACCGGCAAAAACAAGTTTGCTAAATTGTAAGAATCGATCAAAACTTCCTCAGTCTTTGTCGACAATTTGATTTTACATTGTGTTAGTAAGCCTTGGCCGCAAAACACAAGCTTAATGCGAATATAATTGATATCAATTTGCTAATATTTTTTATCAAATTTGCATCAATTTGTAAGCAAATTGCTAACATTTTGCTGACTGGAATATATTCTTATCAGATAGTACGAGAGTTTCGATTGCCTGGCAAAGAAATGCAACAAATTATCATGGGGAAAGATGACCTAATGTTATTCATAACTTCTCCCAGTGGTATCATCATTTCGTTGAAAAGTCCGCTTCAAACTCCAATAGAATCAATGGATTTCCACATACACTGCGTCGATATTACGAGGGTATCTTTCTCTTAATACAGTGAGAATAAATGAAGATATAAATTGTTCTCCTAAATCATTCTATTTCCTTCTTTCTTAGATCGCATTTTCTTACAATGAAAATTATTTGATCTCAGTTGCAAAGGACGGTAGTTTATGCATTTGGAAGTTATACTTTCCCGAAGGGAAAATCATAAAGATGAGAGATTTGCCGTACACGAACGAAGTATTAATCGGTAAAGGTGACTTAGAGGAAAAGATACATAGCATCAAAAATCTGACAGTGAGACTAAGAGAATTGGAAATGGAACACGCATATAAACTGCGGCAAATTGATATTCAGCACAATGATAAATTACGTGAGGTGCACCAAGGCTATAGCGAAGCTATCAAGGAACTTGTAGACAAAATAGATAAGGATCGGGAGGATCACAGAAATGAGGTGAATAATATGAACGTGAATATCATGAGGATGAAAGCGTCGCATGAGGACGCAATGCAACAAATGGAAAATGATTATGAGGCCAAGTTGATTACGGAATATGACAAGTATCAGGCATTTGAAGAACGTACCAATGCTATGCGAGAGAACTACGAGAAGCAATTAAAAGATCTTGAGAAACGCGACGCGGAACGATTACAAAAAACCGTGACGGAATATGAAGCTTTGCTTCACGAGAAGAAAATACAACTGGAAGAAACATTTGACGAAATGAGGCATAAGGAGCGCGTTCATGAACGTTTGATGGCACAAGTAGAGGATGACGCGGATCGTGAGATTCTCGAGATACGTACGAAATACGAAAACCTCCTATACGAGGAGAAGCAGATCAGTTTGAAACTGAAGGGAGAGGCCGGAGTAATGCGAAACAAATTATTGGCCAGTCAGAGAGACGTTGATGATCTAAAAAGGCAAGTAAATCGGGTGCAAAGCGAATATGCACAGTTTTACAAAAATATACAAGATCTTGAGAAGCAAATAGTAGATCTAAAGAAGGAAATCATCGAGAGGGACGCTACTATTCGGAATAAAGAGCAACAGATATATGATATAAAGCGAACGAATCAGGAATTGGAGAAATTCAAGTTTGTGTTGAATTTTAAGATTGATGAGTTGAGGAGTCAGATACAACCGAGAGATCAGGAGATACAGGAGCTGAAGGATAGTATTCGAAACATGGAGGAAGAGCTCATGAGTCTCCAAAAGACAAATGAAAAATTGGAGCTGCAACTACACGAAGAGAGGGAGAAATTGCGGATCACACGCCGAGAAATCGACCGCGAAATCCATAAGAACAAGAGGTGTCAGCAGCTGTTACGAAAAATTCGCATCGACATTCTTGAACTCTCGGAACTCATACAAGAACCGAACGCTCTAAAAACCGCAGTGACCAATTTATATCACAAATATAGCGCGGATGATGAAATCCTACGTAGTCGCAAAGCGGACATAGATGCGCAATACGAATTCAATAGGCAAAAGGATCAACTGGAAAAAACTATCGCGTCTCTGAAGAAGCAGATGTTCCAGGATACGTATACCGGTGACAAAGAATTGAGGATGATAGAGGAAAACAGTATGCTTATTGTGGAATTGAATGCATTGAGGGAAGAGTTGAAGCAAGCACAAGAACAGGTTTTTTATATGGAGAATCTGCTGGGATTACCACAAAAAGACGTGCGATCTACAGAAGCGAGAAAAATCTTGAAACAAGCATTTCACGGATACCAGGAGTTGCAGGAGAAATATATGAAGCAAATACAAGAATATCAGCAGGTTATTTCAAATCTAAAGAAAGATATCAAGCAATTGTTGAGCAAGATTCCTTGTGAAGAAAAGGAAGAAAAAAAGATATCATTTTGAACAAGTTTGTGACATTTAATCATTTTTTCAGGAACTTAAATATTGTAAAGTTTTTAATGATAAATTAATGTTTTAGCATATTTTTCATAATTAAAAATAATTATATATATAATAATTATATATATGTTTCTTTTATATTGTAATTATATACGTATATATATTTGTTCAAAGAAATAAGAGCGCTGTATATCACTCCACGTTTGTAACATATATTATTTCATAAAACAGAAATGAACCTCCCCCTAAGACTTGTATAAAAATAAAAAATTGGAATTAAAATGCTTATATATCTTTTGTTGTTTTTTACAGACTTCACTTTTTACTAGAAAGTGACACTATTATTGATTACATGTTCGTCATAATTACTAAGCTTAATATTCCTTAAAAACAAAAAAACAAAAAAAGTAACAAAGTAAAATCAACATTGTATCATGAATACCGATATTTTGTAAATAAATGCCTTGATTTAAAGAATGAACGGAATGATGGCTTTGCGGTTTTTCGGATAATGCGAGAATTCTTTCTTGTACGCCTTGTGCTTGCCCAGTGCCCACACGGTCATTTGATATGCACCGGCAAGCGTGAACAGACCAGCTGAAAATTAAAACATAAGACTCGTATAACCGTTTCATTTATGTTCGATGTTAAAGATCAAATAATCACATAAAATTTCAGCTATAAGCATACCTGGAAGACATGACGTCATTACAGTAAAACCGATCCAACTGCCTATCTCATACGTATAATTAGGACAGGAGACAAGTAAGAAGAGTGCGGTAAAAGGATTCTTAGTCGGCATTGGGACTTTCCTGACCGTAGTGCCTGGTGGTCTCAAATTCCTCAGAGCTAAGTGGATACTGAGATTGCCCAACTCGCACAGCACAAATATTATCGAACCAATGTGGAATTGGAATTTGGAAGGAGCTGTATATAATGGATGGTTTGTATGATACGCTACATACATAGCAAAAAGCCAATAGTAAGAGCAATTTTTGAATAGGTTATGCAACGGCATTGTTGCATGACTAAAACGGTGAACAAATATAGTCTCTAAGAGACGCTTAACGTAATGTATCGACCAGGCACCTGCTGCACACCTGAAAAAGAAAAAAATTGCTTATATATAATAAGTACAACAAAAGAAATGCTTATATAAAATATATATTATATATGAATATAGATTATAATTTTAATAAAATGTTACATAATTACAGTGACTTACTTAGCTATATAGTGAAAATTACTGGTATTCACGTTTCCATAAAACAGCCAGGGACGTTGATACAACCAAAGATACACCACCAGAGGCCCTGCATACTCCAACAGGAATACAGTCTTCCAACCGATCTGAGGACCGAGATCCTTATAATATAACTTTCCACCCGTTTTCAGCGACAAGGATTTAATTGTCTCTGAGTCTGACAATGATTTTCCCTTAGCATCCAATCTCAGACTCTGTCTATTGACGTTTGCTGCCTTTTTTAATTTATATAACTCCTGTTTCACTTCGCCTATCGTAGTGTTCGCATTTACCTGCAATAAAGATACAAGTCATGTAAATAAAGTCATAGATTTTTTTCGAAAAACAATCGATCGAATTTCGAATTATCATATTCCATTCAAATTTCACTTAATTATCCGATTTTACAGTTATTGCGCTTTACTTACATTCACGTTAGCTATCACCTTCGATGATTTCGTCGACAGTATTTCGATCTGAAAGTAGAAAACATGATAAGTGCAGTTGTCGAACTCACGAATCCTTCGCGTAATGACGATTTCAGGAATTTTTACCTCCATTTTCGTCGATGCAGACAACTCTCACGCGTAAAGAACACTGTCCTTTTATATGGCGGTCGGACTTCTTTTACAGTCTCACTAGTCACCGCCGTTGCTCCGGTCAGCTCCGATTGTTCGGTTTTCGTCGTCTGGAGAGTAACTTCTTGCGGTTAGCGCCGCATGGCGTCGTATCGCAGTCACGTGATTCCGCGCGGCCTATTTCTTTTCGATGACATTCCGTTTGTTCCTTTCCAAAAATCCGATAAGTGAGTCGCGGCGATAACCCGCGTGTCGTCGAGGAAAGTAAAATTAATAATTTTGGTAATCAAATTATCACCAGCTTATATAACAAATGCAATTATTGCCGATGATGATCCGGATCGCGCATGCAAAAGTGAATTGATTGATCCACAATTATGAGTACAAAATTTGCATATGTATGTGCACGTATTGCGTATGCATAATTTTATTACGGAATGACGCGACAATTCCATGTAATTACATACATAAAGAAAAAAAATAAAAAGAACGCGGATGAATATTCTGTTTAAACATTATTTTATCTTCCTTCTGTTTGTCCATGCTGCGCATGGAGTGATCACGCACGCTTAACGCATGATTTATGATAATTATGTATTACAATATATTTACATATAGCGTGTTATTACTAATACATTGTATACATGCATAATAGCACTTATCGATTTACGTCATAAGGTAAACGTCCCAGTGACCGGACACATTTTACAAAATTTATTATTATTAACCTAAAATATTTTTTTTTATTACAACATTCTAACTTAATTGTATTCAAAGATTAAATTACAATATTATATTTAAAAAAGTATTTGAGATTAATAATAATGTAAGAAAATATAATTAAAGTTTCATTTGTGCATATGTGTTTAATTACGATGTTTCATCATGGAAATAATTATTGCATAAAACTGAAAATTCCAAGTCATCTAATTAATTTACTTAATTCATACACGGAGGTAGACCTTTGAACCACCTTATGAACACGGTTTCTATACTAGGAAAAAAAGAACACTTGTTAAAAAAAGATCCACTTTTGAGAAATGTAGAAAACAGCGAATTTTCTACCTACTGAATGCGAAGGTGCTATTAGTTCTTATTGAAAATGTGAGGCATGTCATTTTTCAGGTTAAAGTCCTCATTGTTATCAAAAACAAGACTTTAATCTGAAAAAACGCAGTATCATCGTGCATAAATGAATATTAAAATTAATGTTATTAACATTAATAGGCAAATTTATGTACTTTAATATAAACTGCAGTTAAATTTATGATAATAGACTAATAATATTTTATTGTCAAAGATTATTGAATAGGCTATTTTTTTTAGCGTGCTGTTTAATTAAGAAATAATTTCAAAAGATTACGCATATATTGTGCGTCGAAGAATACAAAAACGCGACAAAAAATGTATACACATATAATAATGGTTATTCTACAATGTGCTTTTTGTTTCCTGTTTCTATCTTTTTGCTTTTTTTTACATCTTGTTTTTTTGCTTCTTATCCGATTGTTTTTGTTTTATGTCGTCTAAGATAAAAGTTAACGAACTTTGGAAGAAACAGGAAACACATAGCAAGAAATAGAATTGTCGATAAAACGATTGTAAAGAGAGAAGAAGCAAGAAGCAAAAAGAAATAGGAAACAAAGAGCACATTGTAGAATCGGCTTAAAAATGTATTTTGTTAGAAACAATATTTATTTTTAAAATTTCACAGTCGATAAAGTTAACTTTACCGACAAATGACAATAGATCATTTTATTGTATTTATAATATTTTATTAATTGCGTGTGGCTGCTCCACTAGTTTCTCGAGATCTCTCATAGATAGCGCATCGTGTCACATTATACAAAAACGCACCGATTTTGCAAAATGTATTTTTAAAATCTTTATAATTTCCGAAATATACTAATTAAGTTATATATTAGAAACTAAATTAAATATAGAATGGAATACTCAATTTTTTTACAGTTCATTTATAAAAAATAATTGAAAATAGAAAAGGAAAATTGAAATGCGTGCGGATATAAAATAAAGAGTTAAATTGACGAAAATCTCGATTATTTTGAAAACATTCAGATATCATTTTACATGCAAATTGTTATTTAAAAAAAATTCTTATTAATTATATATATAAATAATATATAATACAAATCTCTGGTAATAAAATTAACATGAGCAAAATAATATTCAAAAAATAGTGATATCGTTACAGATACGCGCAGACCATAATATAATAAATATTAGCGGGATCTGTAGAGTTCTCAATCGATCTCGCCGTTAACGTCACGTCGTGAAATAAATAATGCGGCCCAAAGTCACCACGATGGCTTCCTTTAAATTACTCCTGTGGCTTTTCTGTATTGACCGAAATGTTCTAGATACTGTTGTATCGTGTCCATCGGCTGATAAATTTCGTTCATTCGATTCTACAAAATTTATTTAAAAAAAAAAACTTAATTACATATCGAGACTTTTTCAGTAAAATTACTTAAAAGTTTTATTCTCAATACATGAAAAAAACGCTTTTATTGAAATATCTAAAAATTTAATTAGATATAGATCTGAAAGTAATTTTGTTAGACCAAAATAATTATATACTCTCTAAAATTTTTTGAGTGAATTCCGAAGAGTGAAATGTCAATCTTAAAGATTGAAAATGCAGTTAGTTTTTTTCAAAATTGTCTCAATTTTCACTCTTTAAAGTGAGATTCCATTCTTTAGAGTGAGATTCTAAAGAATTTAGAGAGTAGGAATCTCAAGCATGATAAGCAACGCTGCAATAAATTTTGACATTCTAGCAACCAATTTGTGCGTCCTATGAACATAATTATTTTCAAGTCTAATTTTTATATTTATTAAACAAACAAAGCCATTCTTTTCATGCACGAAGACGCATTTTTCTAATACTAAATATTTACCTGTAAATATTGAGGAGCTTGATTAGACACGGTTGAACCCAAGAATCCCTGCAGAAATTCACGAATGAGTTCCCACGCGCTCGCTGGCACGACGCAGGGTCTATACTCGACCTGGGGATCCACAAATGAAAAAAATGTATATATCACAGGATTATACCTAGTCGAGTACCATCAGATCGTGATGTATGTCAAATCAACACACGACATCGTTAGTACTTATCGAGAAACGACGACAGTGTTTGCGCGACTCATAATCAGTCGCGAGCGCGGCCGCGGCTGGATTTTACGATCTGAAGACGAAATGTCCGCGATATGGACCTCGTATGTCTCTCACGTAATCCGGCTTACGATGTGTATGTGTGCGTTGATGATGTCGCGAAGGAATCGTGGGAGGAAACAGAATGTATAATCAGGGGCTCGCGTGACGAACTTCGATGGGCAGCGATGGAAAACGAACGGACGCTTATGATAATCCGCTTGAAACCATCGTATGGAATATCCATAAGTAAGCATACTGAGAGAAATGTTTTGTATAATATGTGACTCACACAAAAACTTTCTTACTTTTTAATTAAAAAATTTTCTTGTCCTCTCAAATAAAAATTTAGAATAATCAAATTTATAACAACAAAATGTTTAATTCATAAAGACTTTATTATTTTTTAATTTAAAAATTTTGATCAAAATAAAATTTTTTAATTAACAAGTAAGAAAGTTTTTGTAAGTTACATAAAAATAATCATACAAAAAAATTTCTCTCAATGCATAAATAAGAGACTCAGTCTCCGTTGTGTGTCGTCTTCGAATAAACAGTTTGCAGCGTGACGCGGAGTCCTCTTTGGAAGAAAAGTCAATCTCTAAAAATGTCAAAAATTCGGTTTCGCACGTCGTTGGATACTATCGGCCATTCGGAAAACTTGACGAGAATCTGGATATGTCCGGATTGAACGGGGATATATACGGCAATATTGATGTGGGGATGTCGGTTTCTCATCCTATTTTCAATTCTCTCTCCATTTCTCTCTTTCCATTCCGCAAGCCTTACAGCTTCGGCTATGTTAAGGAAGCTCGGCTAAAAGTTAATATCGCTGGAAATTGGTACTTCGGTCGAGCAACTCGATAAACGCGGAACGAAGTTGGAAAAATGGGAAACGCGAAGATTCACCGAAAGATAGAAAGAGAGTGGCGGCAACTGTTATTCTTCGACTTATAAAAATTTGCTCAATAATTTTAAATCTAAAATCCAATTTCACGAATTTGTCCGGACGATAAACTTTTCGCGCGACCGTTATTCTTCATAAACATTTTTTGTAGAACAAACGTGTTATTGATCTATAATACAAGATAGTAAACGTGGAGAATATTTACACGATTGGCTGCGCAAGACTTTTCAGAAATAAATTAATAATAAAATAAAGGTATAATACATATACGTTTAATTTCTTTTACTTTAATTACGTCACAGCTGATTCATTTATCAGATGAAGTTTCTCAGGTGAAACTTGGAATTCCCGAGATTATTCTGGACCCAGGGACGCCAATTAAACGAAAATCTGCGGAATTCGCCAGCAACTCGACCATGCATGGCCGCATAGCGATTCGAAATCACGGACGAGATGACATTATTCCGGACCGAGCCACCACATTCAACGGCAGCAGGGTAAATTTCGATTCAAACGATAAATCGCGATTGCGAATCCGAGAAAGCGCAAATCGAATCGGGAATGCGTTTGTTACGCGAGTTACGCAACCCAGTTCGCTCCGCGTACTAAAAAACGGCGAGTTGAAAAATTTGTGTTAAATTTAACATTTCCACGTGTTCCAAACGATCCACTCAAATTTTTGCCTTAATTTTATACACGAATATATTAGAAAGTAACATAAATATTACGTAAAAATATTAATACAAATGTAACAAAAAATGAAATACAATTTGTACTGGAAAAAAATTGCTAAATCTTAAATTACAAACTTCTTTAAATAGTACTAAGGAAATGTTTACTTTTTATTGAATAAATATTTATTTACTTACAGTAAAAAAAATGATAGTTAAATTAAATTAACGATTTTTGTATCAAATAAATATATGTTTACATTCAGTAAATAGTTATTTAGAACTACTTAAACAAATACTTATTAAAGTTTAATATTTTTTTCAGTGTAAACAAATTGTGGAAGCATATTTTTTGAATAAAATTAATATTTATAATATGTTAAATTAACAAAAATTTTATTCATTTTTATCTCAGAATTTACGTATTAAAACATTATTTTTATATTATTTGTTCACTTACTTATAAATTGTGTTATTTTTTAAAAAAAATTTATGAATATCAATTTAACACAAAAAATTTAAATAACATAATCACATTATGTTAAATTAACGATCAAATATGTTAAAAATTCAACACAAAATTTTAAGTGGATCAATTTCAATATAAATACAAAATGTTTTTTAATGTGAATAAAAAGTTTTTTTTCTGGGTCATGAGTGTTTGCGATGTATGTTCAATGTGTTGATAAGTGATTGCAGTCAAGTGCGGGAGTCGCAGCGGCGAATAAGAGGGCGGAAGGAAGGAAGCGTTCGCCGTTGCTGGTGCAGGAAGCCGTCCGGGAGAAAAGTGTTCGTTCGAGGGTCGACGAGGGAGGTAGAGCGAGGGAGCGAAGATTTAACACGAGTCTCTCTCTCTCTCTCTCTCTCTCGCGCGCGCGCACGGGGGAGTTTCACCATTGAAATTAATGGGGGGAGTCGGGGGTTATCGTGACGTATTTGACGTCGTGGTCGCTGTACAAACGGCGCAGTTACCGATACGAATGGCTGCTGCTGGAGCATTTAAAGCCGGTGTCGCACTGGGTGTGTGTACAGGGTACACACGCGAACGTGCAATGTACGTGTCGCTGTACAGCCAGATGAATCTGTCGAAGGGGAAAGGGCGGCTGCGGAAGATATACAGGAAGCATCGTCGAGGTAACGCTGCGAAGTCTGGGTGAAGATCGTCGATGCGAAAAAAGGGAAGGAAACAACTCGACGAGATTTCTTTCATGATTCTTGAGAGTAGGGCTTGGAAGTGCTGTCCGCGCATTGTCCGTGTTGCGCCTACTTCTTGGGGTGAAGAAATGCAATCCGCAGAAATATTTATTCGACTACTTATACACTGAAAACAAATTTACTAAATCTTAATAATATATATATTTCTTTGAATAGTATTATGTCTAGTATTAAGTAACCGTTTATTTACAGTAAATAAATATTAATTCAATAAAAAAAAAAAATAGTTAAATCAAATTAATAATTTTTGTATTAAATAAATATGTTTACATTTAGTATATATTTATTTAGAAAAAATATCAAATTTTAATAAATATTAATTCATATTTATTAAAATTTCATATTTTTTTCAACATGTTCAACTTACGCGATTTATGCGAGGAAGTTAACGTATTAAGCTATTTAGACGAGTAAAACTCCGTTCGATCTCGCGAATTAATAATTCGTAAGCCGATTAAGTTGTTAGATAACGGGTATTAATGGGCAAAGCAAATACAAAAACGATTTAATTTCAGAGCATACGCCGTATTAGCGAGATTGTAATTCCGTGTTAAACGTACATAGGTGCTCGACAAGCCTCGGGGTATCGGCAAAGCGAATACAATTCGTAATGACGTTCCGTATCGGTATGCGCGTATGTATCTTGCATGTTTACAGATATCTACGCGACAAGTGCATCCGAGTGGCATCCGATAACTCGCTTTTGTGTGTGTACGTGAGATACGTTGCACGCTGATGCGAAATCTTCCCACATGTCTTCAATTCGCATAAAAACGATCTTTGATCCGACATTACTATATAATCCAATCCCACTCGTTAATTACGAAGCATTATTAGTTCATCTTATTATTACTTCATCATATTAATTATTAAAAACAAGAAAAAGCTTTAATGACAATTAGTTTTCAAATTTATTTTTATCTACTACACAAAAAGAACAATTTTGTTGAAATATCTATCAATTTAATCGTTAGATATAGAAAGAAAAAATAAAAAATTATTTATGTTGAAATAAGAATTTGTAAAAATTTATAAAAATGACTAAAAATAATTCGCTTTTTAATTCCTTCTCTCTCTAAAAAGGTTTTTTTTAAAATTTTTAAAGACTGATAATTTTTTCCTATGATTTCTTCCTACTTCCTTTCGTCTACTTCCTTTACTATTAGGTGTTGGAATTAATTCGTAGCGTTTTACAAGTGATGGAAAGTACTTTCATTAATGTATTTTTTAATGCTCATGTGAAATAAATAACATTCTTTCATTAAAAACGCTACGAATTAATTCCAACACCTAATATATAAGAGAGTACTCATACAGTCAAACAGGATTGATGTAACATCAATAGGACGATTTATCGTTAGCATCCGGACTTAATTACTCGATTATTCCTCTGTTCTCTTGATCAGCAGTGATACGTCGATGGCATGAAATATCTCGGGCGTGCCGAGTTTGACACGCGAGACACGTATTCGCCATGCGGCGCGATGAGGAATCAAAGGGTGCGTGGTGTCCATGTTTCGCTTCTAAAATATACCTATTGTATAACTGGCTATGTACATACACGATTTACGCGGGTGGAGCTCTCGTGACCGAGTTATCAATCGATAATGCACGCTCGTCGCATGAATGACAGAGAAGACAACGGAAGCAGCAGGGGACTCGTCTCAAAATGTCTCTCCCCAAAGAATTTGTTACGGATTCGGGGGATCAGAAAATCGACGTTGTTCACTTCCGGATTTGAATGACACAGAGAACAACCTATCTTCGTTTTCCGAACGATCAAAGGGGGAAAGCAAAATGACAATCGTGAGCGAAAAGCGATATTCCGAATGAGCTTTCTATGTGAAGATAAAACAGATTTTAGCGTGAGGGAATTTTTATGAGAGAATCAAGGCCGAATTAAAAATACCGAAAACGACGATCCGTCAGAGAATCGAAATGAAAAATATATCACTTTAAAAAGCTGGAGGATCAAAAGAGGACAGTTGGACTGATAATTTTTCAATGTCATTTTTAGAGAGTTTCTTTTCATTTTGAAAAGAAATACGGAGTATCACTTACTTCTACCAAGACGCCTTTGAAATTCTGGCTCATCGTCACGCTGCCCAATTTGACGCAGAAGTCGCCGATCTCGAATCGCGGTCCTTTGGATTCGATCTTCGTTTGCTTCTTACTGGTGTAGATAGTCGTCATTTTCATCATCAGCAGATCGAACAAGCCGTCCGCTATCAGTGGCACTACTTTGCTGCCCGACTCGAGGAGAGCGAACACCGAGGCTGGCTGCTCCGAATTGTGCAGCACATGCACGGTCCTTTGAACGCCTGCAAAGTGCAAACGAGCATCGTGTTTAAGTACAAATTTTGTTACATTGTTCATCAACTATATGTTAAACTGTACAAGGAGTAACAAGAAATAATAAGCATCGGATTCGAATAAAAGTGACCCTTTATTACCGTTAATGTATTGCTAGAATTTATCTTCATTTAATGTCACCAAATAGAGATAAACAAATCAAGATTTTTTTTACGCCGAATCAAATCGAATTTTATTTTTTTCTTTAGCCATTAAGAAAGTAAGAAATAAGGAAATGATAATAAGATCTGGTTAACTTGTGGATTAGACTTAACGTCACTTAACTTAATGATAAAGTGTAAAATTTGTGTTTTTCTAGCTACGATTAATCACTAAACTGGTTTCGTAGTAATTTAATGAGATAAGTAACTTTACAAGTTACTTACTATAAAACCATCAGTTTAGTAATTAATCGTAGCAAAAAAATTAAGTTTGATCAAAAGTTAACCAGCACATGAGCGTCCAGAGGAAGGGGGAGAGGGAGCTTTGCCGCTCCCCATGATCGACGCGTGTTGAATACAAACGCGTTTTAGAGTGATTAGTAGCAAAGTGATAAACAAATTTAAGCAGAACGAGAGAAAATTAGAGAAAATTCTCGTTTGAGGAAAGTGAAAAAATGAAAAAAATTAATAAGGAATAAAAAACCTACTACAAAATAAAAATGACAAAAAAATTTTTAAATATAAAAATACAAAAAAAAACCCAAACAAACGAAATACCTTCCTCAACGTACACTTACCGTGTTATGATGAGGAAGCTTTTAACTAAAAAGTGTATACATTAGTGATGGTGTACAATAAATGACGAAAAAAAAGGTCAGTCATTAACTCGATACTGTAGGGATTGTAGGGTCACCACGGAAAGAAATATTTGAATAGACTGCCCCCCCCTCCCTTGCTAGAAAAAAATCCTGCGGATCTTTCGACCATAGTAAAAAAGAGTGACGACATTATTGTCCGCAAGATTTTTTTCTAAGGGGAGGAGTCTTGCTACACATAAGGAAAAAATGTTCATAGTCCTACTGGAAATAAAAAACTAGAAGGTAGAACTAAGGAAGGTGAGTGAGAAATGTTTAACAATTAACAAACAAGAAAATATGTAGATTTTTAAAAATGTATTAATCTTAACTTACTATTTTAATTTTTAACTAAATATGATTAAAAATATGTTCTGGTATGAGAATATATTTCTATCATCACACACAAGTTTACGATTTATTAATCATTATTAATGTAAGTAATTATATTTTAAATTATATATTAAATTCTAATTTAAAGAGTGAGCAAGAATGAGCAAGAGTGAGGTCTTTGCGTGCATTACGTCTTCAACGACGGAAGCCCCATGTGCGCATATATTACGATCGCGAGGTAAAGTCAGGTGCAGCTTAAACTTCAACCCCCGTCGTTGAAGTTACATCTAGTCGGCTTCTCCGGGATCTCAATATTGCGCGAGTAATAATAATCCTGCTTAATAACTAGGCCGACAGTCAATTCCGCGATTCGTCGCAGATTGCAGCGAGTGAACTATTAGCAGCCAAGATAAGCTCGTAACGAGATTAGAAAAAAAAGAGGAAATGCATCACTGGAATGGTTATACCATTACACGTCCATTGTTCATCCGTAAAGCAGAAACATGCGACGAGTTTAAATTTACGACGTGTGAAACTCTTCTGAATATTCATAATTCGTCCACTACCACCTCGCTCAGCTACGTGCTTCGTCCACGTAATGGCAGGGTACGGGTGTAGGCCCTAACGTATGAATAATTTATCTGTTAAATTATAACGCGCCCTTTTAGCGCAACACGTCCGAATGACACGATTTTTTATCCTGCGAGGCGAACGACCGCGGACAGTTTTATGCGCTCTAATTTCGGGTTGCCGGTCAATGTATTTATCGTTGCGGTGATATTCGATCTAACGCCCTCCGGGATGCTCGGATATCATTTCTACCTATCTATAACGTCAAAATCCAACGTCATTAAAATCAGGTATAGATATGGAACAATAAAGTATCAAATAAATACAAATAATTCTACTAATGAACAACAACGCTGCTATATAGTTGGCATATTTCTGACATTTTGTAAAATTGTTATCGGAAACTCGGAACCGGGACTGTGCCGGTCAGATATCATTTCCACCTGGTACTACATCCGCGTCCATGTAACGCAAATAATTCGGCTGGCACAGGCGAAATGTAATTCGTGCTCGTACTCTAAGCAGCTTTACGCGCGTTCTAATACATACGCGGCTTTTGCAAAACGATGAACGTGTATATCTCATTCGCGCTCGAACGACCACAGATTAACGAACGACCGGATTGCTCTTACTCTCTCTCTCCATCGTCGGATCGTCCTCCTTCTCCTCCTTACCCTCTCGCTGCAATTTGCACCAACGATCATACGGTACTATGACGCGCCGCATGCCGCATACCGCATCGTCTACATCGCACGTTATGCGACGCCGTTACGCGAACGCACCGCAGGAGCCGCAAACGCAGATCCCGTCGTCATCTGCGATCGCAAAAAGGGGAGAGGAAAGACGAATAAGATATCTCTTCCACTTAGAGATTCTTAATAAGGAAACGTGCTATCCTGCAGAAGTGATGTCAAAAAAGACTTAACGTTGTACCGGATTATATCAGGTTTGAAATAAGTATTCTGGATAGTCAAATCTTGGGTACAAAATCCTTTGGATTTTGTACTCAAACATGGGATCGGAAAATGTTTGACCATTTCAACTTATAACTGTTGGATATCTCGAGAACAGTACAGTTTGAAAAAAAAAAAAAGTTTTAAATAAGGGTTATAGGATTTGAAGAGGATTATGAAATGAGCTATTTAGATTTTAAATCTAGGAACTTATTGGTCCACTGTGCGAGTTAATAAATCCCTGGACTCAAAATCTAAGAGTAACTCATTTAGATTCATAGGAGAGATTTGACAATCTAGAACACCTATTTCTTTCAACTGGTAGCGTTAGTTTTCTGATATTACTTTTGTAACGTAGCACGTTTCCTTGTAAGTCAGATCGATCCTTCTTCTCTCCACGGAACATCGGCTATAGTTCTTGAATGATTAACGGTTGAGAATAATGGGCTTCCGACAAATTGAGGATCGAGGAAAAGAGAAAGAGCACGGATGGTAAGATCTTCGGTTAATTTCAGATGGATTTTACTTGGATGGAATTTTAACGTGGAGCTCGTACAATGGCGAAAATATATTACATAATTAGGAGTAACAAATGGTAATGTCTTTTCGAGACCGAGAAAATTGTTGACCAGAGAAGTTGCTGTAGAAGCTGATTTTGTGTATCATATTTTGTTTATATGTCAAACTGCAAACTGATTTCTCTCTTCCCTTCATGTTTTTGACGAGCTACTCGATTTAAAATTATTGCTAAAATTCCATTATCCGTCTCTGCACGTGCATTCATTAATATGAAAATACGTTCGAACATAATGCGATCACGCATCATCGTCAAACGCATTACTTTGATTTCGCCAGTCATGCGACGCGTGTCAATTATCAGGAAATAATACCGAGAACAGGTAATGTTCGTTTATTATAGCTATAGCATTTATCAATCGGCCGAAATGCAGTATTTTGCTAATTCGTTTGATAAGAGGCGAAAATTAACGCTGACAAAATTTTCGCATTCATCGAGTTGTATCCATCTTAATGCAAACATTTTTAATTATATACGGACATACATAAAATATAGATTGTATTTAAATATTAATTACTTTTTTGGAGTATTTCAAAAACTCATACATCCGCAAATCTATTATAAGTTCATCACAAGCGTCAAATTCATTCAAAATATATTCTGAATTCTAGTGAATTTCATATTTTAATCAAGATTATTAAATTCAAATAAATTCAATTTGCTTATTATATGTACAAAATCTTTTTCCATAAAATGTTAAAATATTTTTCAAAAGAGAATAAATTCTTATTTAAAAAAAATAATAATTTTTCAAAGATTGCTGTAAGTACATTTTTAAGACTTTATCAAGAAAATATTTTTATTAAAAATCTTATTTTTAAAGTTGTTTTTGACAAAGAATATTTTCTTAATAATACTTAAAAGAAAAGGTTATTTAAACTAAAAGTATATTGAGTACTTCATCATTTCTCTTAGCAGTAAAATAATATTTTTCTATCTATATATAATATGCAATAAAAAAACATTCAAGCGTATATCTACACAAAACGCAAATGTAAAAATATAAGATCGTCTTAATGCAAAACAGATATATTAATCGTATAGACTCAGCCAACTAATTATCCCGTCATGTACTCTTTCTTTCGCTTACATCGATGTTTTCCTCAACGAGAAAGCGATAAAATGTCATTCGCTCATAAACGTAATTTTTAAGAATCTCACATCGCGTCAGATCGCGTTTCCCTTATCTTTCTCTCATCGACGCGTGTCCGCGGTAATTAATTACTCTTATTGAGTCGCTCATGCTCCAGGTTGCACCTGCTTTGTCGCTCGACGACCGCCGAGCCGCTGATCCAATTTCAAGCATCGAGCGCCTTGCCGGAATCGCCGCCGCTCACGAGGGGGAGAGAGATGTTATTGATGAAGCATTACTATATAAAGCGCCGCATTATTCGTGCGATAAATCAAATGTAATTTCGGACGCGTCGCAAAATATACGTCGGACGGGTTGTACGCCGTACAATGCCTCCGGAGAGCCTTATAATTAAAACAAGAGCGCGGAGAATTTGTGGTTAGAAGAGGAGATGAATTTCGCAATTATTCAGCTTCCGGTTCGTGCATCAAGAATATTTCAAAATGCATCAGTCAGCGATAGAACGAATGATTCCCGACATACAAATCGCGAAGTCAAATTTTTATATCTATACCTATGGAAATATTAAATTTTTAATTATTAGATGGAATTGCTCAAGAATTTATGCGTATTTTTAAGGGGAGTTTAAAAATAAATTCAAGAATTTATGCATATTATTTAAGAGAAATTTAGAGATAAACAAGATAAAACACATTTATTTAGTTTATTAACATTCCTTATTTAATGATTCTCTCTAATATATAATACACAAATTTTCAAAGAGCGTGACTGTTTGTCGGTAAATTCTCCGGAGATAGAATACGGTAAATACTCGCGTAATAAATTTGTTAATTAATACGACGTAAAATATTTAATGTTAAATATGAACGTGGCGTTACATTTCACAACAGGTGTCTTTATCATGTTCAATTAATATATTTAAGTTATAGCGCGACTAATGGTTAATCGATATTTGAAAAAGCGTTCAATTTAACTTAATGTGATATTATAGAAATTGGACGAGTGCATTGAAAAAAAAATCTCAATATATTTTTTTTGAATAGTAAATAAATGTTTACTTACAATAATTAAATATTTATTTTATTAAAAAATGATAGTTAAATTAATACTTTTGTATCAAATAAATATATATTTAATATTTATATGTAAAATTTATAATTAATATTTATATTTAGTAAATATTTACCTAGAACCATTTAAACAAATATTTAATAAAATTTAGTATTTTTTTCAGTGTGGGACGGATCGATGGGGATCGTTTTCTTCCCTCTCCTTTCGATTCTGCCGTCGGGGAGATTCGCCAAGAGGGGAGATTCGCGATCGCTTTATTAAAAGTTTCAGCTGCTACCCAGCGGTCTGTGCAACGGACGATCCACCACCCAGTGAAAGTTCATGAAGTCACTTTGTACATCAGCGAGCGAAAAACGATAGAGAAATCGCATTTGACGCCGCCGGAGATGCTCGCGAATCTTGATGCGTCCACATCTTACACGCGATATTATTAATAGACCAAGGTGAAACCTTGCTGATAATCACAGATTTATCTTGTCGGGTTTGTTAGTCGGAATGTATCAAGATATCTGTGAATGAATGTCTAAGTCGTACGAATCGAAAACGTTCGAATCGAAGCGTGACATCGTTACGTGAGAGCGCAATTCTCTCTTGCAGAGACGAGAAACAATGACGTGTGCAAAGCAGTTTGTCGCAATATCATAACAAATTGATGTTCAAATGTTCGGGCGGGTCAGTCGAATTGGCAGGCGCGAGGACGAGATTTCTCGATTAGTTTCGACTACGCGGGGATTCCTTCAATGACGAGAATTTCGACCGTGATGCGGTAGGGTTGGATCGATAAAGAAAGAGAGAGAGAGAGAGAGAGAGTCGGTCGCGAGTCCACCCTTTTTCGATTCCAGCCCTCATCTCCTCCCGTAGTTTGTGTGACGTAAACAACTTGGAGCATCACAAGGCGCCATTGTATTTTAGACCCCCAGGGTATTCCGATTCACCATATATATCCACCCCAATTCCAAAACGTGGAACCCAACAGGAGGCCCAGGGGGAGGCTACGAGACTTTATTGTTGAGCAATTTATCCTCCATTCAGCTCGTCGTGCCGAGAAAGAGCTTTTCACTGGGTGTGTCCGCGTGATCCTTTCCCCTTCCTTCCCCCTTCCTCCCCCTTCGTATTTTATCGAGACATTAATTAGAATCAACGTATGAAGTTGTTACGTTTACGATATTATCGCGTCCCCGTAGCTCGTTTTACGAGTGTAATTCAAGGATAAAATCATACCGCGCGTCCTTCTACGTCGTCGTTACATTCGTCGGAGAACGTCCAGTGAAAATGCAAAGTGTCGCATCGATACGTATTTATCTCGTTATATCTCCGCCGCGCGAATTAATTAGCAACTATTTATACTGGTCTCGGTCTCGGACGGCGTTCCATCGTCATGAGGTGATTCGCTCGTTCATAATCTCCTCGGATCGATCCGGATTAAGCCGTTGTACACAAGCTGGTCGCGATACGTTAAATCTCCCTCCGATTCTCTAGGTCCCGGCCTTTTATTTTCTCCCTCCAGAGAGTGTGTCTCATGTAACAGACCGCAACAGACGCGTATAATCGTTCGCTTCTAATCGTATTTGCAATCGCGATCAAATTGCGAACATAGTGAATCTAAATAAGCCGCAAATAAAAAGGGTAGTCCCATCTGAGGCACAAAACATGGTTGCCACAAATTCTTCGTCCTAAAATTCCATAATTTTTCTCGGATTTTCATCAAAATTTCATTATTTTCCCTAACTTTCAATAATATTTTGAAACTTTTTGTATTTTTGCCTTAATTTGGAACCCATTAAATATTTTGTTGAGAGTGTAATTTAACATAGCAATGTAAATATTATTAATGTTGCTAACCCTGCATTTAATTATTAAATTAATAGTATTTCAAAACTGTGTAGATGTGATGTACGCATATCAAACTTTTTTAAAATCCAGAATTTTTATTTTCCAGAAAATTCTCTAATATTTTCCTGATTACCCTGATCTAATATTTTGCAATTTTCCTGACATTTCCTTGATTTCTAGTTTTGCGGCAATTCTGATAAAGGACGTTTTTATCCAACTCTTTACCAAAGAAAATAAATACTCTTGGATATTTCTCTTTCAAAAATTATTTTATTCTCGGTACTGAAAACTCGGTTCTGATGTATCGAGTCTTTATTCTAGTTCGCGATGTCCTTATACCTAAATTATTCGATTTCAGAAAACCCCGGATCTCGTCCTGCGAGAAAGCGATATGTGCGAAACGAAGAACCAACAGCCACTTAAAAAAGCGAAGTATTACATCGATTGAAAAATATACGCCGGAAACTTTCCAAACAGGCCGACAAATGTCACCCACTTCCGTTCTTTCCTAACCGTGGGACGCCTCGACCTACCCTTTTCCGTACATTGTAAGGATCCCCGATCCATCTGAACTAACCCAGACCTAACCCAGTAACTCCACTCGCGGTCATTGTAACCCTGAGGCAGTCCAACTCCCCTTCCCCCCTTCTCTCTCTCAACATCGCGTCTCTCCGGGTTTCCTCTTCACAATCCCCCCTTTCCTCTTACCTCCTCGTCCCCTATTTACCCCCGCACGTACAAAACATGCGGATCCGTACGCGGAGGCGACGGGGTGGTTGTCAGGGGGGAAAAGGGGGTTATGCGCAGGGGGTTTTCGTGCGCGATGCCACAGCCAACCCGACGGGGTAGTGTCTAGGGGGCTGCGTTCTCTCCCTCTCTCAGTTGGCCGCGATTCATCGCCGGGTATGTACGTCCCGGTCGTCGTGCTGGCCGGGTGGCACGCCAGCAGCAGGTCGAGGAAGCGCGAGAGGGTGGACTTTGGGTCGCGCTTCCGTCGCAACCCTCGTTCTCCACCTCCTTTTCCATCGTCTCCTCCTTCGGTTCCTCTACCTTCTGCTTTCTCGCGTTGTGCTCCGAGAGAGGGTTAAAGTCGCTCTGCACGATTCACGGGGGACTTTTTTTTTCACGGAGGAGCGAAAACAGCGCTGCTCTCGCGACTGCGATAGGCACAACGCTGGTGCCAGACCGATGCGACGCGAGTGCGGCGAGCTGGTGATACTCACGCATACACAATACACACACACGCTAAACAACAACGGACGAGGTGTGTGCAATAATCAAGAAAGTAACGCGGGTATCTTCGTAACTGCATGAATGCTACGGTATAACATCTTAAAATCGTTATATGAAATTGCCTCGACCAACGCCGAGGCTCGAGATCGTACAATCCACTAATCAATTAATTCCACGATCGATAAAATCGATCAGGCTTTCTTCGATCTCGTGATGTGAATTTTTCGCTTCGAAGTGCTTTCGAGATTATCCCGTTCCCTTTGGTGTTCCGGAGTCGCTCGGAGTCGTTGGGAAATTGTGCAGGTAGCTGGCGGATAAATCGGGCGGAGAGGAGAAAATCAAACATCTCCAGAAGCGACAGTGTCATATGATCGATCGTCGACGTACGCATAATAATTGCCGAAGCTAATGTGACGCAAGTTGCACTTGGTCGCTCCATGTCGATTTAACTGAGATTCGGCTAGATTCGGTCGTCGCTCTATAAAGCGACGATCAGAAAGAATTTATTCGTGCTTGATTAAAGAAGAGTGTTTCGGATCCAGTAATCTCTGTAGAAACGCGAGACTACTCTCGGCGCGACAATTAACGCTTCGAGGGAATTTCTTGAATCGCGCGACCCATGAATTAATGGAGCATTTACATTCCCGGGGAAAATGCGAGAAGTAAATGAAATTGCGGAATCAATTGCACGCGAAATTTCGAACCAGGGAAAATCAGGATTAAATGACCAGCAGCTGATCGATTAACCATTAGGTAAACGCTTAACGATCGATTCTGTTCTCTTCCTCTCTCGTAAAAACAAAAACGATCGAGAAATAAGAAGCATCGTAAAAGCTGTGAAAATGAAGAGTTACAGAACGAATCTTTCCTGTTTGCGCAAAAACACTTAATTAACAAAGCTAAAGATACAGATGAAAGATAAATGAAAATATTCGTTCGTTGAATTATTTTTTTTATTAACCTTGATATATTAAGATAAGCATTTTGAGATAATTACGAGTATAAGAACTGCCAATACGATCAACGTGCGTCTGTGTTTGGGGCTAATACGGTAACAGATCTCGTCGAGCACGATGCCTCGGAAAGAAAAATTTCCTTTTACCGAGGCAAGCTTCTTAAAGACAGGATTTAAATTCATCCATCTGTACATCCGGCTTTCAAAAGTTGGATCTTCAAGTTTCTCTCTCGTATATCCTCAAATTTCAAAATTAATAAACGCTCCATCCACATCCTAATATCAAAATATTTTTATAAATATTTGTGGATTTTCAATAATATTTATCTTTCACGGTGTGTCGCGTACGTACACTGAAAAAAAATGTACACTAAATTTTTTAATAAATATTTATTCAGAACTAACTAGAACGTTTACATTTTTTATTCGGTAAATAAATATTTACTGAATAAAAAAATTATAATTAAATCAAATTAATAGTTTGAAATAAATATACCTTTATATTTAATAAATATTTAGTTAATTCAAATATTTAGTCACAAATATTAATTTTTTTCTATTCAAATATTTACTAAAATTTGGAACATTTTTTCAATGCACGGAATTGGGAAAACAGTTCATTGCGTCACGCGCAAACGACCAAGTGCATTCGCGTCGCTGCGGATGGCTTTAACGATTATACTCGTTACGCGGCCAAAACCGGCGATACGGCGTGATCTCGACCTCGCGAGGCTAACAACTCGCGCCTCTCGATTCCACAGAGCGTTCGGGAGGAGAATACTCGATCCGGCCGATAATGGATGGAGGTGAACGCGCAAGTACATTTCGCGGAACGAGTACCAGCGACGAGTACGAACGACGAGCAAGACGGCTTTGCATAATCCGCCGCGCGCCGACCTGCCTCGTCGAGAGAGAAGCGGAGGACGGGATGATTCCACACGGCGCGACGAGGATCGCATTTTTATTACGACGGTCGATCGCGCGATCGGTTGGTCCTCGGTAGAGAAGAGCGAGAACGAGAGAATCCCGCAGAGGAGATCTGGTCGCGTGGCACGGAACGAACGAATGAACTCTCGTCGTCGATTCCGCGAGACTGAAAAATCGTGGACTGGTCGCCGCTACAAGGAGAGGAGATCTTTCTTTTCTTTTTTCTTTTCCGCCTTCGTTCCCTTTTTACGGCGTCGCGCGCGCAATGCGGACTACCAGGGGGAAGGAAGTGCATCTCGTCGAAACCGGAGCAAGGTGATTAATCACCCGCCGCTGCGGATGCATTGACCAGTCGATGCAGCTGCACCCGCGTGCCGCGACTCGCCCACGCAATCTTCTCAGTCTCGTCTCGCAGCCGATCGGGAATGCATGAGAATCGCGCGGCGTAGGTAGGTGAGACGCAAACGACTATTCGTTGCGAGCGAAGCGAGAGAGATTAGAAGTGGCACGGAATCGTCAGATCGGGGGTCTTAGTCGTCGATCGGTCACGGATCTCACATTGATCTCGAGGAAACGCCGTGACTAAACGGTATTGGGATGATTAATGGTTTTTTGCGAGAGATGCACGCGACGATATCGATGTTACACTATATCGGAGTTTAAGACGCGGGTTTAAGGCTATGCCAGCAAAATCGTTTACGTTTGAGGCGCAGACTGCGATTTCTCTTTTACACATGTATATGTTATATAAAACAGGGAACATCACTGTTAAATCAAAGGAGCAATCGTAAACTCAATCCCTCGAAGACGTTTTAATTAATGTTTTGTTATTTTTAACCTCCATGTATTAAAATGTAAATCAATCCATTTCTGTTAGTTTCAAAGTAAATAACATTATTGACATGTACATTTAGTAAACTAAATTTCAATCAGATTTAATACATTCTTTTTAGTTAAATCATTTAAATCTATTGTTTTAATTAAATTAACGACATATCGAGTGAGATCACTTATAGAAATGATTAAAAATAACTCAAATTATGTGTAACTTAATATTAAGGATTTAACAATGATTATTTATTCGAAATTAAAATGTAACACGCAAAAAGAAAGACTTATGAGAAATTGGAACGGCGAGATGAATTGTATCAATAAATATAAACTAACGGGATTCTCGACGCTGATTAAAGAGGCATAGCTAAGAGACAAAATGAGAAATTAGTTTTCTAATTGGTTGGAAAGTTGATAGATATCGATACGAATTATTTTCGATGAAGGGGCACGGAGTGGTTTGGGTGTCCGGGCGGGATCGCGGGGCTTCATGTCGCTTTAAAAAGAAGAGCATGTCGGTGCAGTGTTGCACATCGGTCCATCAGTAACAGCTGCATCATGGACGCGCGTTGCATTGTCTCGCGTCAGCAAAAATTCACTGGCACGAGAGGCTTACTTATTGTACACCGGCGCGACCTTTTCCCCGCCGTTTTATATCCCGGTCGCGTAAGCTCCGGCGATGTGCGAGGTTTATCATACGATTTAATAGCGTTCTGGAAGGTTATTGGTCCGTACAAACTTGGAACGTTACGAGGGACTTAGAGAAGAACTCCCACTCTTGCTCTCTCTCTACCTCTACCCTGTAGATCCTTTCATTTTACGTTCGGCGATCGATCGAAGAATTTAATCTGCAGAGAAAGAGCAGACCGGCCGCTTTCTCTCTCTCTCTCGCTCTCTTTCTCTCTCTCGTTTCATTATCAATAGCGACCGCTGATTTTCCGCTCCACGGCCATAGGCGATAACATTAAGTTACGCGCTCGCGATGATCGTTAAGTTATTACAGTATTTATCATTTCCACTGACACGCCATAAATATTTTAATGCGATATGCATTATAATCTCAATGCGGATAAAAAGAAAAGCTTTAAATCTACTTTAAATTGGACCTCTTTAGATTAGGATCATTTTAAAGCTTTAAATTCCGTTATTTAACTTGAGCAGAATAAAATTCATAAAAATAAATATTTGATTTAAAATGACACGTATTATAGTGAACTAAAAACGAAAAATCGGTTATGCAGTGACTGTGATAAAGAATTGGTAAAATTTCCGCGAGGATTGCACGTCCATTGCCAAGCTGATGTCAATTAAAGCAAATGTCAGATATCGACCTTTGTAGAGTGGAATATCGAATTCCGCGTTGCGGCTCCGATACACTGACCTTCGCAACATTTGTGTCCACGATTTTTGCACGATGTATTTTTCATAAGGTGTTCTCAGTACTTAGGAAATGAAGATCTTAAATTCTCGCCCTAAATTCTAGCATGAGATTTCTGCGCGCGTACGTGCGTGCGTGCTTGCATGTTAATTTAAATTAATCGTCGCTGCAGCGACAACTGATTTAATGCGTGGCTCAATCCGGCCTCTGACACGTTCACGAGGGATGAGTTACGGTAATTCGCGTGCAAGACAGAATCCATTTACAATGGAGACATTTACAGAGTAGATACATACGCGCAATTCCACGTGGGTGTTTAATGCATCGGGGCTTTTGTGTTCCTACACTCTATCTGCATTATCGTTGCGTGTTGCGCGATTTTTCGCGAGAACATGATTTCTCTGTTCCGCGTAAAATCACGGCGATCATGCTCGCGATAACCGAGCGGTAAAATCGGTAAGATTAATGTTCGCAACACGTGGTAAGAACATACCGTATCGCAGTCCGTATTCGATTATCAGTTAGAATTAATCCAAGATCGATAATAATATTGTAATATTCTCAGATAAATGCAGTGCACAATGGACAGAGTTCTTTTCCATTTGACGGACAAATTTTTTAAAATTTGATTTCACTATGTAATGAAATGAGTAAAATTTATTTAATACGCAAATGTACAATAGTTGCCAAAAATTTTACAAATAATTTTTGTCAATTTATTTCTCAAAAATTTATATTGTAAATTATTAAAAATTTTTTATACTCAACTTAAGAACATAATATTTTAACTTAAGAACATAATATTTTAACTTAAGAACATAATATCATATATTAAATATATTATAAAATATTTGTGTGAACTTTTATTTGTAAACATTTTTTTATCTCAAAATAAGCAATACAATAAAATTATTTATTGATCGGAGACTTTTGGCAGCTACTGTATATATGTCCAGTAAATTTCACAATATTACAATTCGACTCACTGATACGTGATTATTCCTTTGTATGACAGGCTTATCCGGCTATCCTCGGCTTACGTGAGAGAACTATGGTTGCTTTTTTTTTTAAAAAGAAAATTCGTAATTAAAATTTGGAAGCACGTTTCGGACCTCACATGCAAGAGAGATAATTCGAACACGCGGACGTGCGACGCGTTTGTAAATTGTACGTCAGAGAATAGCGTCGATGGGAGAAAAGTAAACGAAAGATGATCCTGTATACACGTATCTATGTCTGTGTGAACGATAAATTTCGGATTCACGATGCTGCAGATTGCGCTTGTATAGTTGGGCGTATGTATGATGCTTTCACCAAAGTACTTTCCACTTTCCTCTCACTGAGCTTATGGAAAAAGTTTAGTTTTGGTGCCGATATATAGTCGTCGTTTTGATTTTTCGCGTGTGTAGCGATGAAAGAGGAAAATGACGATGCGACTCGAACGAATACTAAACTTAGGTGACAAATCAATTACTCAGAAATTCAATCGTCTACGACGCAACAGCTCACAGAGAAAAATGTTAAGTGTAATATGCGCTAGAATTCTATGATAAATTTTCTGGAATTGGGGAAGATTCTGTAAAGTAAATCTATAAGTAATACATTTTAATAGAATTTACTTTATCGACGAGTATTTTTTGCCTTACTGCTAAAATTTACTGCGTAATAAAAAATACAATGTATAAAGCCTTGAGTTATTCATGCTTATCAGAGAGTTGAGCATAATATAATTTACTGTAAAGTAATAATTACTGGATTTACTATAATCGTAATGTACTTTTTACTTTACACCTCCGACATTTTTACTTTCAAGTACACTGAGAAAAAAACATATATATATCCTAAATTTCAATAAATATTTATTTGAACAGTACCTAAATATTTATTAAATATAAGAATATATTTCTTTAATACAAAAAAATATTAATTTGATTTAACAATCATTTTTTTTTATTAAGTAAATATTTATTTATATAAATGTTTAGTTGGCAGTATTCAAATAAATATTTATTTAAATTTAGGCTTTTTTTTCTCAGTGCAAGTAAAGTTTGTCATAAGTTCGGCAAAAATAGTCAGAATATTTTTACTAGTCTTATAAAGTAAAAATTATTCAATCATTTGTCTCCGTGAAGGATTTTTCCTCTCTCTGCATTTCAATGGAAGACTTATAAGTTGCTAATTGCGGCTAATTAGAGTTAATGATAATATAAACGAGCAAGATGAAGTAATTAGTAAATATATAGATGGAGAACAACAAACGAGACAAATTGGCGGAGATTTAATCTGATGAGTGGTTGCAAAGATACTTGATGGTAATGTTTATCGCGCAAATATTTCTCGAGCGAAAAGGTAATTCTGGAAACGCGAAAATATCTCGTAATGAAACATTGGTGAACGTTCGACGACGGCGACGATCGATCGACATCAATAAACTCGTAATTAGACCATTCATAATGGCGGATCCGGCATGATTTAACGGATCTACGGTAGATCGTCCTCTTTGCTCTCTGCTCACAAAAACTCACGCGCCACGCGTTGCAATAGGTTTCCGATTGAGTATAATTGAACGTGACGTCGAGTAGCATTTCCCGATATTAAACAAACACGCTAACGAATATCATTCACGGTTATTACATCGACATTAAATACAATCGAAGCGACCGTGCACATCGAAATACTCTATACGAACACGGTTAACAGTATCCTGAACCGTGGAAAATATAACTGTGCACACATCATAATAAGTAGGTAATTATAACGTCAAGTGAACAATACGATTGCGGGACGACGCAATAACGGTAATAACGGTTATTGGATTTTACGATCGCCGAGCATTGTAACTTTCGCACATTCGCGAATTCTCGTAATCGGCAAATTTTTGCGAAGGAGATTTCGTGAATTTTTAATATAATAGAATTATACTCGCGACGATCAATGAGAGATCGCGAGAGATTCGCTTGTCGGCGATTTATCCGCGTCCAAGTAATTCTGATCGATTGTGAAGTCACGCGGAAGTGCCTGGTTTCATTCATGCATAAGAAGAACGGATTGTCATTTTCGTGGCGTGATTGCGGTCGTATCCTTCACGCGACGCGAATGGAAAGGTCGCCTTGGAGAGGCACCGCGTCGTAAGAATCTCCTCGTAGCGGTACAGGGATCAAAACTTTTCAGCCAGCCAGAGCCAGCCGGCGTCTCATAATTTATTCTCCCGCGAACGAGATGGAGGAGAAAAAGAGAGAAACGCTTTGAACACTTAAAAACCTGCCACAGAGTGTAAAGAGAAGAGTATAAGGGATATCTCCCCTCTTCTTTCTCTCTATCTTTGCGTCCCCTTTTTTATATCCTCTCAGTAGCGTCACAAATCCTACAAACGAGTCGGAACGTATTACTCCGGTCCGTCTGTTCGTCCCTCTTTCTTACGCGTTTTCTCATTTTTCTTCCCCCTAACTGCCGTGGCATATCGCGGCCGCAATTCGCGACGTTTATCGTCGAGAGAGAATAAATATCTAATGTAGGACTGAACCTTAGTTGGACGTTGGATCACAATAACCGTAAACAATAATTTAATCCTAGGACGAAGATATATGACGGTTATGCACTAGGCATTACGTGATGGTTACGTTGGAACGTACGTGGATTAAAAGAGGATTGCAGCTGAGTATCAACAGCTGTAGAGAGAAAGAGAGCAAGAGAGAAAGAGAGATGATGTATGTTTTTTAAATTAATGACCGACGTGGACCGGTGGAATTCCGCCGCGGGCGTTGCGGAAAATACTACGTTTCTGCCGGCGTCACGTGTTCTGCGTAATTGATGTTCGATCGATCGATCGATCGATCGATCGCTAGTCGCGCTAGATAGACACGCTGCGCCGATTACGCTTTATGGAGATCGGAAATAAATCGTTCGCGATAAAATCGACCGATTTCCTCCCAACGCGAACAATGTACCCCGATGCAAAGGCACTACTTGCAGCCAATTTTGTAAAAATATTGCATAAACAATGCGTCATCGTAAGTTTGCAATACTCGATAAATGGAATCGCTGATAACCGATTGAAAGATAGCGTGTATTTAGCTTTAAATTATCTTTTACCGTTACGTAAAAGATAATTATTCATATTACGTGGCCGTACAATACTGATTAATGAAGAGGATTACTTGGCGCTGTTGCGATATGGGAGACAGGTGAAAATTTTTGAATTTTAATAAATACTTAGTTAAATATAGTGCCACCTAAATATTGATTAAATATAAAGATATATTTATTTGGTAACAAGAACCATTAGTTTGATTTAACAATCATTTTATTTACTGAATAGAAATTTGTTTGCTATAAGGAAACGTTTAGTTGGCAGTATTAAACTAAATATTTATTAAAATTGACTATATATTTTACTCGGTGTAAAAAAAATGCAATTTTATGCTGAAAGAATTCGACGTGCCAACTCTCGCTATCGACTGTCGGTTTTAAAGTTAAATCGTATTGAAAAAACAGGACCAATGGATCGATCAAAGTTCGTACCTGCAATCGAGCAACTTATATGCATCCTCAATCGTTTAATTATTTAATACAAATCTTACTCTTCTTCGAAAAGTTACTCGTGTTGAATGAAAATTTCATTACATGTGCCGGTAAAGTACATAATAAAATTATACAATTTCATGAATTGTTATCGTCATTTCGCTTTTTTAATTGTATATTAGAAGGTTGAAACTAAGTAAAATTATGATTGAAAACCATATCATGATGTAACCATTTAATAAAAGCATAAAACGGGGATGATCTTACTGGTGAGAAATAAAAAATAAGAGAGAGATAAAGTAAGGGACAAGATCAAAAGACAGAACAAATCGCTCGACGAAATCAAACTTTGTCAAACGTTTTGTTTTAGCGTACGGGATGGCGACCCCGTGAATCAAAATCGCCAGTTAATCCGACGGTAATTACGGGTAAATTCAATCGAATTAATGGTCGTCGTCAGTGCGTCGCGTGAGTTATCGGCTGGCTGCTGCCAGGGACATGAGGCTGGACTTCGTGACCCGATATTGCGTCGACAGTCCCGATATTGGCAACGGCAGCAGCAGCAGCAGCATCATTTCGTAGTCTTGGAACGAGAGGAACAATAGTCAGCACGATACGCGAGTCGCGTATCTATCTTTGACGCCGCCGATCTCTCTAACCGGCAGAATTCCATCGCGTCGGATTGCGAAAAATATTTTGCAAGATTGCCCTCAAGACCACGAGCTTGCCGATAATTATTGGATAAACATTTCTATCAATCTTCAGCAGGCAAATAACTAGTCGCACTAGAAAAAAAATTTAGCACGCTTCCAGCAAAACTATTTACTTCAGTCGAGGCAATTGTAATAAAACATCTTGTTTACGTAATAAAAAATGTAGTTGCCTACGAAATACATTCCTTTATAAATAACAAAAATATTTGTTCATATCGACCGAACAATTTAGTTTGCGTAAAATTACAATTTTATTCGATATATTTTAAATAAGAATTTTTCTTCGGCATATTTTAACTTTTAAAATTTTTGTTTTGTTATAGCAAAATTTTAGTTCATGGTACCAAATATTTTTCTAAGTGCGATATTGATTACTCGTCTTTTGTAAAAATTCGTATAGTATTAATAATAAAATAATAACGAGATAGAAAAAGAAATTGTTATGTCGAACAAATCTTATTTTCTGTCATCGAAAGATAGCTTTCCGTTATGTAAAATGGACAGCTGATAAAAAGCGCATGATCACGTCGGCGGAATATTTCGAGGAATCGTGTCACGCTTTGCATGCCGACGGACGCGGTATTTTTTAAAACGCCTCGGACGGGCCATAAGGCATACTCTCCGTGTCGCGTCCGATTTTATTTCCGTTTCGTTACGGACAGCACGGATAATAACAGCCGGACCGTGCATTCCTCGACCGCGGGCGCGGAGAAGCGCGTTGAATTTTTGCATCGCGCCGCGCGAAGTGACGTCGCATCGTCGACGGCCAATGGACGACTGCTAATGGACTGCGACGTTTTTTCAGGCGGAGTTAAAAGCCCCGACCGGTGACGTTTTGCATGCACACTATATTTATACTTGTGCACTATTAGCCAACCCGATACGATAAGACACGGGTCGTGGACGACCGAGAAAAGATGTTAGAAATGCGAACCGTGTTCGCGTAGAAGTGCTTGACAACGATACAATCGATACAATCGAAAAAATATATATCTTAAAATATATGTGAGAAATTTCTTATCTTTCATGTTTCCATTTATTTCATTAAAAAAAAAATGTATAAAATAAATTGATAAATAATATTTAAACAATACCTTTGTAATATAACGCATTCGGTTTTTTTTCAAATTTTTTTGCATTGTTTTTTCCATTGCTTGCAACTCTTTTTTAGTAACAAAGATCGTATCTACATTTGCTTGATATAAACTTATTGTAACTATTCGTTCCAAACACAACGCCAGTAATTATGAAAATAATGAATGAAATAAAATTATAACAAGTTTATCTTTACGAAAATTATAAGAGACGTTTTAAATAAAACTATATTGTCAAAGTATAAGCATCAAATATAATTTTTCTGTCTCTATCGTCGTATATAATTTAATATATTTTATTCGCGAAAGAGAGAGAGAGAGAGAGAGAGAGAGAGAGAGAATTTCTTTCACATCAAAATATACGTAACATTTCTGCCTCCGAGTCCGCATTAAAATTTTTATTATTTGTAATATTTTCCAGCGCGAGCGAATCACCAAGCATCTCATGAATTTAACTCGACTTGGAGGAACAGTAAATATTAAATAAAAGCGTGGCTTTTGCAGTTAAAACGCAGTTTCGCTCCTGACTAGAAACGAAAAAATGCGGTCGCGCGATTCCGTGCCGACTTCGAGATGAATTTCAAGCGCAATGTTCTTCAACACTCTGGGGTCCTTTTCGCAGGGCAGCCTTTCGGACGACAAAATAAAATCTGTGCCACGTAGATGCGAGAGAATCGAGAAGAAACGAGATAGCTCGACGACAACGACGTATGACCCAGATGTATAGGAAACAATCGCAAGCAAAAGCGACAATAATGACGACGCTAGAGATAAGTGTGGAATCCAGACAATAAATATATAAGACTGATATCGCGCCCCCGAGGAAAGGATAACACTGCCCATGTGGGAAGGAGATAGCAACGTATCGATTGCACGCGCGAAATATCCTCTGTTGTTCCCGCGTGGAGGAGACGCTCGTTTCTCGAGAAACTTCACTCCTTCGTGTACCTTTCCGCGAAGACAGAGCACTTCGAAAACACCTGGGACACTTCGAATATCGACTAGCTAGCGAACGAAGAGAAGAGGTATGGAAATCGTGAGACCCACCGATCGCGACTCTGTGAAGATCTCCGTGACACGCTAATTCCTAGGCGAGGACAGTGGCCGACGAAGATACGAAGAAGAGATGTCACTGAATCACAGATATTACGTAAGTAATTTGGATCTGTTTTCAGGAGAAATGGGAGAGGATATAAAATGTCGTAATGACGATGAGATATGACTTTTATGTGGGATACTAAAATAGTGACATGTTCTATCCGGCGCTTAAGTTAAAATTGTCGGAAACGCGAATAACGAGAGGTTTCTTTTTATGAGAAATATAATGAGGGGAGATTATGAGAACAAACCCATCCTTTACGAAATTCTTATACCTAGTTTACAAGTACACTAATAATAAAAATCTAAACAATTCAGATATAAAATAAGTGTCTAATAACAGTGTCTAAGTTAAGCACATGGCAAACTAAAAATAAAGTAATATAAGAAGAACCCAAAAAAATGGTCGCATCCTCGGCACTAATTGTATGCTTACTAATTTATGCTGAACTTAATTAAATTAAGCGTCATATCTCTATAATACTATAACGAGAAAATTTTCAAATTCAAACGTTTACTCAGAAGATAAGCCGATTTTTTTCGTACTAGCGAGACACGCCCCGATTTGCGTCGTTGTATTCATTCTAATGCGGGGAAAAGTTTTTAGTCGCGAGAGCGCCGCTAGAAGAAGAGCACTCGTCGCTGTAAACTTCAAAGTCGATTAGTGGATACATCGTGTTGATCTCGCGCACGTCAAAGATGCGAGACAAATATTAAATTTAACCGCAAGATGCAAATTTAAGTAACCTCAATCATTTTCCTCTCGAAAACAGATTTTTTTAGTTATGACAATATTATATTCATGGACGCAGTCACTCGAAAAAAATCTATAAAGATATAAATTAAACATTTAGGTCTATTTTCATAACGTATGATTCAATTTCATGACTCTAGTTATTGTTTGAATTTCTGAGTGTCTTGACTAGAATGTTTGATAGATTTAATTATATAGCCCGTTTTCACAATGTAAGTATAGTTACCCAAAGATGAAAGATTACCGAGAAATTAATTAACAAAATTCATTCAAATTAAAATAAATATAATTTTGTGACTCTAAGAATAAATCAAATATATAAAAGTAAATTGTATATTTAAGCTTCCGCAGATGTTAATGTATAAATAATATAAGCCGATAAAATATAATTCGTAAAAAAATTGGAATGCACTCTCTTACCAACAAAATTAATTACAAACGTTTCAACTCTAAATTTGAGTCCTCTTCAGTGCAGAAGTCAAGTACAAGCTGCACTTTGTTCATTTCATGATAACCTTTAATTTTTAGGTAACCGCATATTGTGAAAATGGGTTATATAATTAAACCCATCAAACATTCTAGTCGAGATAACCAGAACTTCAATTACAATAACTAGAGTTTTGCTTGGAATGTAATCAGAATGCATTTTGTTCGCATCTCTTGTTGATACAATCGGAACATTTTTCTCACCATTGTAATTACGAATAGCAGTACATTAAACTATTTTCGGAGTAAGAAACTCTGCTTCTCTTTCTGTTGCGCAAATTACGTTGGCCCAGTTAATAAAGTATGCCGAGATTACACGGCTGTTTCGCGCCAGTGCTACAATGCGGCGTACTGGACGACAAATTCGAATCTCACCGCAGTACGGTGGTTATTGTTCGCAATGGCCGTATCCAGAACATAATAGATAAGCGTGGACCTCGCAGGCCGAGCGACAGCCTTGCCGCTGGATATCGACCGCTGCTGTCTCCTATCCTTCCTGTGCATCTCCCGTGGCGCAACTGCGTCCGAGAAATTAAAGCTATCCGTTTTAAAACCCCTTCATCCTCGTTGTAATATGTCTAAACGGACGGAAAACGTATCCCACGTGCGCTCGGATAATTATGAATAATTCAAGTAGTTTCTTCTTTATTACGTTTCCTTCTGCGTGCGAATTTTTTCCTGCTACTTCTACAAAATATACCATCGAGTTGTATCTCCATATCATTACATAATGTCATTAATATATGATCTACGTACATTTTGCGTAACCAATACGTTTCGTCACGGCACGCAGGCGAACGATGGCGTTTGATTTCTTTTCTCGACGCGACATCGGAAGTATCGCTCATACGCCGAGTGGAGAGAAATTATTTATGTATGTATGCATCTTGTATATCGATTCTCGCACGCCAACACGACGTATATTATTATTATTACCTTCCCGTGTTTGACGAGGAGACGCAGCGCGCATCAAGAGCAGCTGCAACGACGCGGTCGTGCATGCGGGCGGACATATAAAATATAGCGGTAAAAGTGTCGCTGAC
This sequence comes from Acromyrmex echinatior, assembly GCF_000204515.1. The sequence goes on from NW_011627850.1 coordinate 1,242,795, forward strand.
ACGTTAGAAAAATCGCTACTGCAGCCGAAGGAATAAATTATCGATATACGTCTCTTGTTCCCTACTAAGCCATCGTGCAGAGTTCGTAAAATTAAAGCGGATCGCGTCAAATTTTTTCTGAGAGATAGGCATCGATACCGGTCGAAATTTATGGATTTTCATGCCTATTTCGTTCGTAGGAGCGTTAAGGAAGCTGCGGATATGTCGAAGCTAGAGATCCTTAAAAGATTGGACACTGATTAGGTAACTTCTGATTAATTCACCGTACTTTTCAAGACTTGCTTAAGATAGAATGAGATAGATGCATAAGAAAAAATGAGATATCATTCTATCTTATGTACAATCGATCTCATTCCATCTTAAGCAGGTCTCGAAAAATATGGCGGACCAAGCATGGTGTCCAATTTCTTACTTGAGGATCTCTAATCGAGATAATTATCATCGGGATAAGGAGAAACGATGACACCGGGAAAATTAATGTTCGCTAAAAATTTGATTAGTAAAGTTGTGTTGATTAGTTAAGTTATTATTACGATTGATTATTTTATAAAATGTTTTCTGAACGAAAGAAAAGATCAGCTAAACAGTTTTCTATAAAGTTATCTTCTCTTCGTTTTGACAGAAATAATTAATTGCAACGTGAGGAAAGAATTGATATTAAAAATAGCTAAAGAGCAAATAACTAAGAAGTAATTTAAATGATAGACTCAATTGAGCGAAGAATTGCGAGTGGGAAATATCGGAGCAGAAGAAATTTCTATTGTTTATATTCTGTCTCTGTTTAAAATAGGTTCTACAATTAACAGACCGTCTACTAGAGACGAACAACAGCGGTAATAAGTTCAACTCTTTTAAGACGCACGGTGTTCCGCGAATTCTGCAGGGAGGACATCAAAGTCGTTATTGTTAGCTGGCAAGAATACTTAGCACTTAACAACAACGAACAAAGGTATCGGACATCAAAGACTCTTTGTCGGGAAAAATTATTACATAGGATACTTACATAAGTATTCATATATACGTACAGATTGTTTAAAAGCCCTGCATTTAAATCGCTGCTTCAAATCATAGAGACATTAGACGGCAATATTCTTTGGCAGGAATCCCAAGAAGTTTCAAGTTACAAGTGATTAAGAATTAATCATTCCACCGAATTAAAATCTGAAGACTGAAACTGCAGACGCGAGCGATTGAAGTATTAATTCCTATGGAGGTATATTAATTCTTAACATACGGGCTATTAAGAAGTTTTAAGTCATAAGGGACTAAAAATTAATCAATTCGCTGAATTAAGATCTGAAGCTGCGGACGATCAATTGAAGTATTAATTCCTGCGGTGATATATTAAGTTTCTTAGCACGCGGGATAGCAAGAAGTTTTAAATTATGACCAATTAAAAAATGATCGTTTCGCCAAATTAAGATCTGAAATGATTGATTGTATAAAATATTAATATCTGCAGATGTATATTAAACCTTAGTACGCAAAAATATTACTAATATGGTCAAGGACAGTGGTTCATTTCTCAAACGCACGTCAGTCGATCTCGTACGAATTGATGACCGTATCGATATTTCGCATTTCACGTTCGTGAAATCCAGGTGATCGGTGTCGAATGATCTGCAGGTTCGCGCACGTTTATTCATAGACAGCTCGGGCATCACGTGCGATGCAGACGCTCGTTAAACACGCGTGCAAACCTGCTTTGCGTGTTGCACACGCGCGACAATCCTCTGTGCCGATCGTGCTGTATTGTTCTTTTGCTCTGTCGGCCGAGACGCTTTAAAGGCAGCTGAATCATCTCCTATTCGTAGACGAGGGTGCGCGCTAAGCATCAGAAATGACTCTAATAATCATTAAAACTGAAATATCATGTTTATGCTAATATATTTCAGGATTGTACGCGCTCATCTCACCATAGTACGGAGGATAGACAATCGAAGATTACCATTTGACATTAGGTTTTGGATATAAAGTCATATGTAAAGAGATTCAGATTTGAGATACAATCTCACGTTCATTTTCTTTCTTTTCACATTTCCTTTTTATATGAAATTTCTCATTTCATTACGAATAATTGATATGTAACTTTTCACATAAAATATACTCATTTTGTTATGAATATAAATCGTGACATATAAATATTCTAAGGAAAGTGCATCATTCATGCCAGTTTCCATTAATGTAGGTTAACAATGTAAATTAATTTTGGCCAAATTCCTCGTTTTAAAATTCCATAATTGTTCCAGATAAAATTTTATGATTTTTTTCCTTATTCAATAATAATTTGAAATTTTTTGTATTTTTCATTTGGAAACCGTTAAATAATTTTTTGCAACAGCAATTTAACTAATTTAATAGTAACGTAAATTACTATTAATGTTACTAACACTTGCATTTAATTGTTGAGTTAATATTTCAAAACTACATCATAATGTACGCATATCAAATTTCTTTAAAATCGAGAATTTCTAATTTCCAGAAAATTTTGCAAAATTCCTGACTTTCCCTTGATTTCCTTAACGGTTTTCAATTTCCCTGACATTTCCCTAATCCCCTTAATTTCCATTTTTGTGACAATCCTGACTAATTTTAATCTCGTTTCGACTTACTCTTTGTCCTTTTCTAATTCTAAGAATTCGAAAAAGACGAAAAGTCAAGTTGAACCGAGATTAAAGTTAATCTACATTGGTGGAAATGGGCATTAAGATGTCAAATTTACGCGGACAAGATTGCGACTGTCGACGTCCATCGTCGTCGTTTGTTGCACTCGTGTAAGCTTGCGAAAGCCCACTCTCGGGCTTCTGCTTTTTTTAGTCCTCTCGATTTTCCGTTCGTAAGCTGATTGACGCGCATGGCGATCGGCACACTGCCTTCGCGATACTTTTCCAACGACGCGACGCGACGCGACGCGACGCGACGCGACACGGCGAGACACGACGTCAGTAACTTCTCTCGAAATGGCACGGCGCGGGACGGCGGCGCAAATATAGATTCGCAAATTGATTCACGTTTGCGCGCACGTAGATCCGCATTAACCCATTTTCCTTTGCGCACGCCCCCGCGTGTGCCATCGTCCGCTTTCGATAGAAACGTTCGCTCCGCGAGTTTTAAGTTCGCAAACAATCAAATGCGACTCACGTGGATTTCCTACAAGATATAAATGATTTTCAGGGAAAAATATTTTCACGTTTCCATCAGATATATCCGACGTTTTTTTTTTTTTTTTTTTTTTTTTTGGGTCGAGTTCACAGTACAAACTTGATGCTATTTCGAACGGTTAAAATTACGAAGCTAAAGATAAAAAGTGATAAGAAAAATAGTCACGAAGCCACATTGTATTTAAATATTTTCCAGCTAATTCCTTCGAATATACGTTAAGACACGTGATCAATCTATCGTGATCAAACGACCATGGATCGATGGAATCTGAGACGAGAGGCGATCGCTATCGTGTACGTATCCTCGAAGGGTATTATAGTCGATTGATTGAGTTCTAACGGGATTAAGTGCCGCCACAATAGAGGGTTGAATTATCAATATCGCTACGTGGCACGTAGCCGATCGAGGGATTCGCGAGGAACTTGGTCAGAACTCCGCGTGAATTTACGAGAGATGAATTATATGTATAGGGACTTCCGATGGCGAGTGATCTAACGACATTAGTCTTGCCGAGTGCGAACTTTCGTCGTTACCGTCAACGTGTCACGGCGGTGTCTACGATGTTATTGTAATAAATACTACACGCCACAGAGCTCGGGACGCTAATGAAATGTTCAGCTAACACGCACGGGAATTTGACATGTGGGTCAACAACGGATTTTACCTTTACACAGCCGTTAATAGCTATTAGACTGATAGCGTTACAGCAATTGGAAGAGAGATTCGTGATATTTAATTGCCCGTCACAATTCAAAGCGCACCAAGGATATCGAGTTCCCGAAATTGTCCCGAATTGTCTTCGCAGTACATTCTCTATGGGGCTCTCTAAATCTGAATCAGTAAATATTCACTAATATCAGCCCCCAGTATACTATCTGGGGGGGGGGGGGGGGGGAGGAAATTCTATTGAAAAAGAAAGAAGTTTGAAATTCTATAATTAAAATACTATTTGTACGTCAATTCCAATACCATAGAATATATATATATTAAAGCAAGAAATGCTACGTTTCATTAATTCTTTAGTTGAATTTCACTAGGAATTTACTGATTACTCATTAATATACTTGAAAAATTTAATGCAAATTCCTTCTTTAAATCTGAATCAATGGATAATCATTGAGATTCATCAATGAGTGCATTAAATTTTGACCAAAATACTATATTATTGTCACTGTTCTAATTGCTGGAAACGCGACTGTCGAAGAAAAAAAAATTTCAATTTTTTTTTTCTATAAAAAAATTATTCAGTCATCGTGCATTTTGACGCAGCATATCGAATGCTTTGACACACGAATATTGAGAACAACCAGTGCCAATCCCTTTATCGTAACGAACCCTTGACGAAAGCGTAGGATTTAATAGGGTTCGAGACTAATGCAATGGTCCGATAATACGGTCGGAAAATTTTGTTTGGGTCAACAACGCGTTACGCCGTATTTACGCGGCATTAATAGCTATTAGACCGATCGCGCCGCAACGATCGATCGAGCCGATGAAAAGGATATTTAATATTCCCGTCGTAATCTCGCCGCAACATAAAACGTATTATTATCCGATACAAAATAATCTTCTGGGCAATTTTTCAGAAAATGACGTCCGTTCAAACTTCGTTCAAAATGTTATTAAAGTAATGATGAGATTTCTATATAATGAGCTAATAACTTTATAAAGAACTATCTTACGATGTAATAGACAAATATCTCATGGTGCAGAAGAGAATGTATCGAGGATTGAAATTTGCGTAAATCTGTGGTGGGTATGGAACGAGTTGCGTCTCGATGAAAGGGGGGAGGGGAGGGGGTGGTGATGGTGCAGAAAGGAGGCCGGGGAGGGTGTGGGCCGCACTGCCAAAACCTGCGACCTAGATACCGATCGACCCACCAACACACATTAGAGCAGAGAGAGGGGGGGGGGGCGAGAGAAGAAAGAGAGGGAAGGGCGCAAAGGAGCAAAAGGAAGAAAAACTTAATGCAGAAATGCAAGCAAAAAAGTAAAGAGGAAAGAAAAAAGGAATGAATCTTCCCTCCTTAGGCTGCACATCGCGGAAGGAGAGAAAATTCATTTCTTTAACGCGTTTCTGAGCTAAAACGTATCTCTCTTTAAAACACGTTTTCCTCGTGCTTCTTCTCTTTTTCGATAACGCGTACTCGATGCGATTAATGCGTCCGTTGCATTTTACGTGGACGCGTGCAAGCGCGAAAATGCGGATGCGTGTTATCAGACCAGCTTATACTTTCGTGGAGCAGCGATGCATTTTACTTGAAGTGTGAAGTGGCAAAGTGCTCTTAAACGCCCTGTTGTATCCGCAGCTCTTTTCTTCTTTCTCTTCCGCATCTCACGCGAGACTTACTGGTGCTTAGAATAATTTCAAGAACGTTGGATGTGCGACGCAGGCAAAAGCATTCTCTTTCTTTCCGATTAATTGATAGGCTTTCAAGCGAAAGCTATGAAGATTCATTGTCTTACTTCTCTGTAATCATATATACGAATAATTGTAACTTGTTCGAGATACAATAAATTATTCTTGGTCGTCTATAAAGAAACTAAAAGAATAAAGAAGATTCCTTTTAATTTCTTCACTAAAATAATCTTATAAATTTTTTTGGTACTTTTTTAGATTGCTGGTAGTTATATTTAATCATGTTACAATAGGAAGTACGACTGTTCATTAAAGGATGGTGATGACGTTGATAACAGAGTACGGTCTCGAATCAGTCGTCGTTGCGATAAACTTAACTCGTACAAGTTTGTGGGACAATCCATTTATGCATATTACCATATTCTAAAGATGGTACTGGAATTATAGGACTTCGTGTCTCATAAAATGTAACGTCAGTACGCTAAAGTTCAAGATTACGTGCCTCCTACGTAACCGCTCGTATCGTCGCTCACGCAACCGTGATATCAATTCACTTGCCGAGATCGCAGTCACACAATATTCTGCAAGTTTGTAATCAACGCGCTCAAAAAAGTTATAAATAAAATATAGCCAAGTACAGCACAAAGAATAATAAATAGATACGAGATGTAATTGAAGTGTTTAAAATTATATTACTGAGAGAAGTGTCCGATATTTGTATATAATTGTATGGTAAAATAATTATGATTAAGAGCTTCGTTTTCATGATTATCACTGCTATAATATTAGCAATAATAATAATAATTTTACATTATTATTTATATACATACTTACATACATACTGGCACTAAAAAGTGACTATACACGGAAAAAAATTTTTTCTTAGAATTTACCCTAAAAATATGACAGTCGTGAGATAATATTGTATTTCGAAAAATTTTAATGTAAATCTCTCATTCAATAATATTGGGTCATTTAAAAAGTATCCGCGGTTTTTTCATTCAAAAATTGAACAAAAAACCGCGGATACTTTTTAAATGACCTAATAAAATAATCTACAATAAAGGATTAAAATAAGTGATCAATTTCACTAAAGAGAGTACATGGTAAAATATTGTGTTGTACCACAAATATCATATTTTTAGGGAACATTTTAAAAGAAAATTCTCTTCGTGTAATAACTATTATGATAATTTTCAATGCCAACTATATATTTTTTTGATATGTAGAATATATAATACTATATAAATACAATTATCATTTACTGACAATATAACAGTAACGATAAAAATAGCTGAATTTATCATTTATTATTAACAGTAACCATAAAAATAGAGCTTTGAGTAATTTTACCATGTAATTGTAGTGACAAATACCAAACACTTTTCTCTCAGAGTAGATTATGAAACCTGGACAGATGAAGTCATGATAGATAAACGTCTTCAGATAAATCTTCGTAAGTATAAAAGCGACGAGGAAAGAATCAGCCACCAAAAAGAAGCGCGAGCGGAAGCAACGTGGGATGTCGTATCGCACTTCCAGCAAGATCGAAGACTTTTCTCGTTCATGGAGAGAAGAACAAAAGCTTGTTTTTCAAAACTTATTTATCAACGTCCAGAAGAGAGAGTAAGGAGAAACACTCGCTCGTGTGAGTAGTGGCGGGACGCGAAACCCACGTAGAAGAATGGCACGCTTCTTATCATTGTTATTAAGGAACGAAAGAGGAACTCGTCGAGTTGACGCAGCGATCGTTAAAAACGTACCTCGCGCGGAAAACACGCGCTGGCTGATCCTTCTTGAGGCACGGATAATGCACGGAGGAAAATACTTGGCGCGAGTCATCGCGTCGTAAACCGACCCGTTTAATTAGCGTCATAATTTCGCTCGTGAATTGTGTACGCCCGGGCCGTTTGTAAAATATCACCGGGAGCGGTTGGCTGCCGGCCAGAGAGGAATAATGTAACAGAGAAGAGAGTTCTTACAATGAAAGAAGTATCGGAACCTGCGGATATAATCGAAAAAGATGAAAGAGCAATAATCTCGTTGATTTGTTGACAGCGTTTAAATTTATTAACGTGGTTTATTACGACGAAGGGTAATTCGAATTCGTCAACAACAACGACTATACATAGATCGACCAAGTATTCTGTAGCTTAAAGTCGGAAGATGGCAGTTTAACACACCCTTCATTGACATACTGGGTGTGAACCATCCACAAAATTATTTTTACTCTCTGGAACTCGATTTTTTTTTATTTTGTAGAATAAAAATACAATATATTTATTTAAAAAATCTCTGTTTTTTTTTAATTCCCAAAATAGCCTACATTCAATATGCAAAATAAGTATCATATCTGAACAACAATTCTGTAAATTTTTAACTTTTAATATTAAATTTTTTAAAAGTTACAATTTTTCAAAGATTTCAAAGATTACTCGTTTTTTCTCTATTCATTGAACTCAAGAATTTTTTTCACAAAAACTGTAATGAAATTTCAATCAAAAACTATATTTGATTGTATTCTACAGACCTTGAAACTGACCCACAATTTTTTCATATTGATTGGATTTTTTAAATAAGAATGTCAGTTGTATAAACATTGGGTGTAAGTCATTCAGTGTGTCAAAAAGCAAACCGAAAAAAAGAGGTGTGTCAACGAAGGGTTAACAGAGTGGATCCTCTTTGCTGTCTTGAGGGAAAACTCTTGACAGTTGTAAGATAGAATGAGATAACACGGATCCTCAACAGTCACTTAAACTGTCAATTTCCAGTTTCATCTCCCACCACTAAAAAACATGGAAATGCTTGGTCTATATATTGGTCTACAAGCTCGAAAATTTAAAGGAAGCCTGAAATAATTTCGGAGTATGATAAAGGGACACTCAGCGTGTAGGATTAAGGACAAAATGTGAATGCGACGAAGCAGAGAGGAGACAGTCTCCCTGTCGACTCCACCTTAGTATGCACATGATGCATGTAGTTTACACCGGTTATATTATGCCTACGAGCAAGTTTCCATAAAAGTAAAACGAAATTCTCGGGTTACGTTCCGGATTAGGAACAGAAATGCGAGCAGTCTCGCCATTTCTCCTCGATGAGGACGAGCCGCCCTTATCAAATCCGCTCTGCGGCAAAACGGAATATATTTATAACGCTTTATCGAAGTGTTGTAATAAATTGAAAGAAGAACGATATCGTTTATCATCTTTAATTAAGATGGCATATACGCGCGTGTGTGTGTGTGTGTGTGTGTGTGTGTGTGTGTGTGTGTGATAAAGAGAGAAAGCGCGGTCGCGGAGCGTCATTTTCTAATCGAGAAGTTCGATAAACAAGCGCGAGTAAACCTGTGTATCGAGAGACGTTCTCGGGGCTCGCTTGCTTAACTCCATCATCGTCAGACGCGATCCAATAGCAGGGTGAGAAAGCGGCCGAATGACAATCAATAATAATCGACGTCGCGTCGGCGAGGCGCGGAAGAAAAGCCCGGGGAAAGTTCGGTCTTTTCTTCGCTCGCTCGCTCGCTCGCTCGGGAAAAACGTATCGGTTTTCAGGCTAACTCGATTCGACTCCCGAGACGAGATTGCAGCCGGCGTAACTAGGTTAAGCGACGAACTCAGCAGGGGGGCTGAATATCTACGAAATATGCGACCTTGCAATATTCGCATCCCCGCACTTTTTCCTCGAGCAGCCCTTGAGAACAGATGAAGGGTCTGGCAACTTTCGGGTTCGATAAAACGTCGAGTGGTACAGTCTAAAAGAGAATCACCGAAAGGAATCGGAAGTTTCTGCAAAATTATACGCACTAAACCATTTTGCGGACTTAATCAAACTTCCCTCTTTGGGGAATTAACCGGATTAAAACTCGAAACGTCGCGGGCACTCGCCTAGCTCCACTCGTTATCGTTTTCGTAACGACGCGAGAACGAAGAAGTTCCCGGGATCGTTTCTGGTCCAATTAAATCTAGACAATGTCCAGATTACCGCGGCTCACGGACGCTCGTTACTGTATTTCGGCGAGAGATGAAAGGAAAACGGTCCGCTGTAACGAACGGTGAATTTTTGAACGGTCCATTCAAGAAAACTACATCTTTGATTGATTTCTAATGATGTAAGTAATGCAGTTTAATAAAACAATTTATTGCAGTAAAGAAAGAATTCATGTTTTAATTTGCCTTAATTAAAAATATGTGGTTCGAACTTGTAAGATTATTGCGCTCTATTTATCGCGCTTCCCACTCTAATCATTTGTCTAATTTTCTCACTGTTATCTTAATTTATTTCTCACTTACTCCCATTTATTGTAACGCGAAAAAGAGAAATTATTAAAGAAATAACAAGACGGTACTTAAACTAAAAAATATGTATCTGTTAGCCCGTTTATCATATTTATTTTTGCAGTAAACGCTGTCGAGAGAACCTCCTTCGAAGTTCTCTCTAAAAATCACGTTCGCGCAGCCTGCGCATAAAATAGAAGGGGCGGACTGACTCTACCCGAGGCGAATTGTTATCGCCTCCTTGTTCGAGGAGAGAGCTTAGACTAAGACCCTTCGAAAAAGTTCGCGAGGAGATCGGGTTGCGAGGGCGGTGCGATGTAGTCTCGCTGAATGCGTTACGAACGCTTGGAGATGCGGTCGTACCAGCTGTAAAGTAACGAGGTCCATGTATACGTAGAAGGGTTCAGTACGCGCACGTTATGTCGGGACCTGATTTATGAAACGATTTCCCTTCTCCGAGGAAGCCCGACGAGATCCAAGCATTAAACTCATCCAAGTCTGTCAACAATGTCTTCTTCTACCTGCCCTTTTCGAACTTCGCAAATGTTTTCCCTGTAAAGGTTCGTTCCTATTAAAACCGATCATGCCGAATCATCATGGTTTCTTCTTCCTTTTTATACAAATATAAGAAAAAGTCAGTATTGCTTCAGTGAAGACGAACCTTAAGACATGGATTCGTTGCAAAGAGACGACCTTGCGGTTCCAAGTTCCTCGGGCTCATCGAGATAACCTGCATACCGAGATGTCATTCCGAGCAATAAAATGTCAGGAATCATGTCTCGTATTTTTTACATCGATTTCATGTTATATTTTTCCTGGATCTCCCTCCACACCGCGTGCACGTCAATTTTATTGTGCGATCATACAAGATTGTCGTTGAAAAATTAGCTATTATACATACTGACAACCCGGATACGACTCTGACAACTAACTGGCTAATGCCTCTCGCGATACGATCGACGATCCGTATTGTTGCGACATTAATGTACACGCTTGGGAACAAGCTGCACAACGTGAATGCTCGCGTATAGAAATAACTCTTCCGCAGATCTTCATTGTGCGGTAACGAGACATCTCTCCGCGGGGGATGGAGAGATGAACAGTCGTAAAACGGAGTTACTTGTAGAACTCAATGGCATCGAGAAAGAGAGAGCAGGTGGGAAGATGTGATATTACTGTACGCCTCTGAGCCAATAGTTGGTCATAATATGAGCTAATCGAATACTAATATATAAAGCACTTATGACATTGTATTATAATTTATCCGATAACCTCTGGAGATTATTTAGCCGCTTCGGATATTGTTGCCAATTAACCCTCCACTGATCAAGGATTTCGAAAACACAATCGATTTGATGACGTGAATTGTGAAAGATTAAAAATTTATAAAAAATAAATAAAATACAATTCGATTTCTGTAATAGTACAAACTCGTTAAAGCTTTTACAAATATGCAAGAATTTCAGATTGTTAATAAAAAGTCCGGAACGATATACAAAAATCTGCATTAAGTTCAAAAATGCAACTTATAGACGGATAATGCAAAATTCCATATGATTGATGGGGGATTAAATATTTTCGCATATTTCCTTAGATAAATTGATTTGGTTTAATGTAAGAAGAGGAATCAAATTTTTCTCCGATTCACTTGTATCTGCGGCACAAACTCACAAAGTAAGTTTATTGTAAATATAATGCTCGTTTTATCGGAAGCGTACAATAGTGGTTCTCGTTTTGCTCGTTAAATTGCAACAGAAATCGAATTCGCTCCAGAAACGTCGAATCCACAAAACTGTCGAATCTATATACGTACGCAAGCGACGTGGCGTTCCTGTTTTGCATTTTCAATAGAACGGTTCGCCGTTTTCTCGGCAACGAGCGACGCTTTGCACAATGAATATTTTCTAGCGCCGTTCCTCGAAAGAAATTAAAGTCAACGGCGAAAAATGGAACCGTCGAACGCGATGCTCCTGCTGGACCATCGATTGCTGTCCGATACTATCGAGAAACGCGAGTTGCACAAGCTCGTTGTTACGTGTCCCCGTGATACACTTTTCACGTCGCAATGTATGTCACAGTTGCCAGTGTCGCTAGCTTGTTTCCGGAAGGAAATTAAATGTGTGGACGAAGAATGCGAGTTCAACGAGATCCCGGCACGATTTCAACAGAGAGAAACGCGAAAGAATATGATAGTTATCTCTCCTATAGTTCGCTTTTCGAATTTAACAACTATTTTATTTCTTACCTTTTTAAAGTTAAAAATGAGTGCGATGATAAATTGTAACACGACGTGTAGAGATGTTCTGCGGCTGCAGTTAACGATTTACGGCAGAGTCAGAGTCGTTCGAGAACATGGAAGCTGAAGAGGCTGAAATCGTCGTACGATTTCATTGAGCTTCCGGTTGTAAAACGACAGACCGATCGATCGACGACGAGGAGGATATCAAGTGACCCGAATAATCTGCCGATTGAATTTGGCTGTCATTATTTATTTAGGTGGATCTCATCTCGGCCGAGCAATCTCGAGACACTCGAGAAACTAGGGACGACGAAAGGAAAAGGACGGAACGGTGGGATCTCGCTGAGATACGGGCGAGTCAATGATCGATTTTAATTTCCGCCTGTTGGAGGAAATAAATTGCGCCTGCCTGTGTATAGAGAGATAAATCGCGTAGGTATACTTACGTGTATGTGTATACGTGCCATTCTGTACTGTCACGCTAAATGCACAAAGTGGCGGTACGTGAATGGTCAAATTACTCGAACGGCACGCGTTAGAATGGCTCGCAGACTCGGAAGTTGGATGAACACGTCGTTTACTATTAGTCTGCGAAAATATCGGTGGTATTGCAAAATTTATTCAATAAGCGAATATCAATATTTAATAAACGACGGTTTCTTCGTGCAGTAATTACTTCAACCTCGTTAATAAGTAGATTTTCTTTATTAACGTAATATTTTCCACGTTATATAATAAGATAAAAAATATTTAAAAAGAAATAACATTACGTTATATATTTCTCTACGTTTTTTCATCATTCAAAATCGACCATAGTTATTGTAGCAAATGGATACGTTATTAGATTTATTTGAAGCGCAACGATGCGATTTATTCCTTCACTGATTGGCTTTACCGTCGTATAACGAGATTATTTTCGACGAAGACTTCTCTCATAACAGCTGATATTTTGCAGAGAGGGATTGGAACGTTTCCACTCGAAAAGGGGCGCGGACGTTTGTTCTGAAGCGAAATCAGGACGAACGATCAGAATGGAGTCATCGGTGAAGGGTAGCCGGGAACGCGAAGGGTACTTTATCACGTGGAACAAGCGGTGGCGATCAGTGTAATTTTTAATTTAATCTCAACAGCGTACACAAAAAGCGGGATTGCTTCTGCGATATATGTTTTATTGCTTTGCGATTTATGAAAATAAGAAAATCTTCAATGTTTTTGCATCATGAATCGAATATTTTCTCGTTGTCGAACTATGAATGCAATAATGCGATAATGCAATACAAAATAATAAGAAAATTCCTATGAGGATAAATTTCTATAAGAAATTTAGAAGCCGAGATATTAGTTTTCATTTCCCTTTTCCCCTTATTGCAAAAATCCATTTTGCCATTCGCGTTTTTATTTCCCGTTTTTCCTGAAACAGTCGTATTTATCAAGCACGTCCTGTAATTTTATCGAGAACTACAATCTCTCTTTTATTTCAATACAACGTAAACGATTTTTTTTTTTTGCGGAAAAAAAATGTCGGAGCGCGACGATTGAAGCGGTCACGAGGGAGATTGATGAGAGCGAAGATGAAAGGATGAGAAGGAGAGAGAGCGAACAAAGGAGGGGACGGACAAAGGAGAGCGACTGAAATAAAAGAAGAAACTGTCGAGTAGAACACCGCGATGTGACTGAATTAATTATCGGTTTTTGCCGCGACCTCGCCCACTCCGTATTTTTTTGTCGGCAAGCGCATTTGTATCTCTTCTCCGTCCCACCTTCCATCTTTCGCAGCGAACGCACGAATCGCGTTTAACCCAGAAAGGCTACATACCGAACGAAGTGTGCTCGGTGCAGCTTCTCTTCCCTCTACTCGCCGCACATTTCTCATTCTACCCTTCCTGTTTTTCGTTGCTTCGATTTTTCCTGTTTTCCTTCGTTCGAAAGTAATACTACCTTTTTTATCCGCGCTTCAGATACCCCCCGTCTTTCAGAGTCCGGCAATTAGTCTACGACAATGCCATATTTTACATATTTTTAGTGAACGTTCATCTTCGAGTGGAAGGAAAAGGAGAATAATATTTCAACGTCGTGACTTTTATGTGCGTAAGAAATCGTGCGTGTATTATATACTCGATTCAAGGGCATCTCGAGGGCAGTGGTTACTTTATCAAAAGTAATGAAGCAATTAAGGATTTAGTAATAAGTCAGTCGTCACCATAAGCAACTGATCCATCGGAAAAAAATTTCTTTCTTTTTTTTTTTCTTGCCGAGGCGTGTTTTACCGAAGAGACCAACGCCAATAAATGCCGGCACGGTCGATTATTACGCGCCCCTGATTTTGCCCACGGCGTTAATTCATTTGAGCGTGGTTCTCGATTTTCCATCTTCGAAAATGCACCAATGTCCGCCCGGCGCTACTTCACTCAATTTATTCCGCCATGAACGAAAATATTTTTGCCTGTCGCCGCGAGCTGCTCGAAAAGTGCGAACCGTTTCAACAACTAAATTAAAACGCACACCTTTTTAAAAGGCAGTCAATATCCGAGCTCCGCTCGGATCGATCGAAAGAAATTTTGATTATTTTAAAATTCAGGCAACAAGAAATCGAAAGATCTAAGTATTTAACTATTACATCTCTTTGATGTGAATAAAAGATCGTTTCAATTATTTAACATATTAGCTTGATTATGAACAAATATTATGTACTAAAAGTTTTGTCGCACAAGATTAATTTACCGTTCTCACAATCTTTTCTTGAATTGCGGATATAACCTTTACGGAAATCTAAAAGAAATCCTCGCGGAAACAGCATGGATAATCGAAAGCATTATAGAAATCGTAAATCACTCGTAAAAACGGGTAGCTCATTAATAAAAGACGCTTATACTGGGGTGAGAAAGTGGCGTCCGCTACTGTGGCAAAATTGGCAAAGTACCAAGTCACGAACAATATACCTAGAAATTCCGACACGTTATCCATTCGAGCTAATCAAAGGCGGTTCGCTCGTCTTGTCTGAAAAATATCGTGATCTCGATGTAGTATACGTGTCGCCTGTCGTCGCTCGCAAATCCAAACACGAAATTGCGATTAAGCCAGCAAATAGCAACGAAGACTCACGATTCCGGATAAATTAGATTTCGTTAATCAAACCGACATTTACCGAGCACAGCGCATAGTACAGTACTGCGATCAAACATTTGTTCTAATTTTTAAACAAAAATTTATCGCATTAATTTTGATTTAAAATTATGATTGTTGGCACAGTTATCTTTATAATGCAAAAATCATTAAGACTGTGACACATAAAAAAGGTAAAGCCAGTAAAACGTAAGCGAAGTGGGCAATTACAAAGAAATCGCAGAGAAAGCAATAATGTAAATAATGACAAATACAAAATGTTGATTCGCTTACTACTTACGTTGTTTTGCGTGTCTGAATAATAGAAAGCTTGAAACTGATCGAAATTTGGAATAATTAGCCGCGTAGCGGCTACAATATTGTCCAGCCGAGATCAAAGTTCCCTTACTTCCTTTAATGTGTCATAGCTTACGGCTATAATCGCACTGTGTGCATGTATATGCATATAACAGTGCTAGCATGCATACCAAAGCGGGCGCGTATGTTATCCATCCGTAATAGCGGGTTTCAAGCCACACCGAGAGCTTTGTGGCCAAACAGGAAACAGGCCACACCGCTGAATACTCCGTATGAATCTCTCCTCGTACCTCGTCGCCCCCTTGCTCTATTCATTTCTTCCCGTATCACTTTAATAACTCGAGTAAAAAACGTTCGGATGACCCGATCGGGATTGAGCAAGGTCTAACAACGCACAGTGCGCTATTTCCCAATCCTAGAGAGACAAAAGTATTCTACGCGGGGAAAGGATTTGTTGATACAACAAATATCGTAGCTCTCTTCGTTAGTTATTATATAGCCAACGAAGGATCTATTAAGAAGACTAATCAAGAATAAAAAGTCCTTATAATTTTTTTTTTGGCTGAACAAAAAATATTTTGCGATAAATAAAATGCGAGAATATTAATGAAATAATAAATAGTGATACATAAATGTTAATTTAATAGAAATAGACACTATATAATAATATTTAATACTTACACAAATAAATAATTAAAAATTTACTAAATCTTAATACATGTTTCTTCAAATAGTACTAAGTAAACATTTACTTACCGAGTAAATAAATATTTATTTAATAAAAAAAAATGATAGCTAAATCAGATCAATGATCAATTCTGTATCAAATAAATAATGTATGTTTACATTTAGTAAATATTTATTCAGAACTATTCGAACAAATATTTACAAAAATTTAGTATTTTCTTTTCGGTGTAACTGTTTCAATAGTCTCCGAGTTCAGATGGGGCAATATTATTTGCACTAACATTGTGAGAACTCAATCACTCCTTTGTCGTGGCTTTCATAAGGGTGGCGCGCTAACGCTTAAGTGAATTTCCCTCAAGTGCGATGACAATCCTCCCTCAGAGCTTGGCGTACCGATCTTTCGGGGTTTGTGATTGCATCGGGACGAACATTGGCGAGACGGCTTTAGTTTCCGTTCAATACGAACGTCAACTCGGTTGCTCGCTAACCAGCAGAACGTTTTAAAGGATTTCCCGTTGTATTTACCGTCAAGTTACTACGACGTGAGAGGTATGGAACGCAACACGCTAAGCTGTTTGCATCTGCTTGATTGGATCTGCGTCTGCACTTCCAAATGCAGTTAGGTTAATTATCTACGTTACACATCAGTCGAGAATTGGAGCGTCATATATATGTATACGATCAAAGTGAAAACCGTAATTCCTAAGGTAATGTATTTTCCGAGAAATTACGAGAGTAAATGGAAAACCGTCGAACCGTACGTTCCGCAAGTTTGCGCAGAAAAAAAAAAAGAATAAAAAAAAAGTAGGGGGTCTAGGAATCTCTTTTCTCTCCGGAAAGAAAAAACCGTGTCGGTTGCAATAAAGATGCCGAGTACATTTATAACTTTGGGCATTGATCGCGATCATAAATATCGAGCTAATGCGATAATTGCGACACGCAGGTAGACAAAAGGAGCTCTAAGCTCCGTCTTGATTGGTCAATTTGTCCAAATAGGTGCTTTCCTTGGACGTGGGCTTCTTATTTTCACACGGAACCGCCCCGGAGCGAAGGAGGGCGAAGCTACGGAATAACGGCAATTAGAATTGTCGGACCTTTTTTCGTAGAAAGCCGGCTCTCGCGTCTCTCGGATGTGCGTCCCACCGCCCACGGCGCGGTATGATTGAACGCCGGTCCATTTAGGGGATTTAGAAATCGGACCGTTGCGACGGTCGAGAAAGGGAAGAACCTGTTCCCTCGTGATGTTTTATTGAACTCGATATTAATACCGCGTGTATCGTTCTTTCCCCCGAGATTAGACGAGATTATGTAAAGCGACACGGACGATTGCATCGCTTTGTATATTTATGTACGTGAGATCTCTATTATTATCTTGCAATAAAATATTTATGAAGTGATATTATTTACGTGTCGCTTGATGTATTATATTTCTGATGCCCAAAAAATCGACAATATTTTATCGACAAATATTAATTATAATAAATAAATATAATGTTAACTACATAATATTATATTTGCCAACAATGTGACTTTGGTATGAATTAAAATAAAAGTCGCTGCTTCTCGCGCAATCCGCAGTGACAGAGATGCGGAAGTCGGTCAAATCGATGATGGCTATCTCCCTCGTTTCGATGATGAAGCCCCCGTTTCGGCTGCACTTAACTTGATGAAAAATTTTACAGCGCAAATATCTAGCAAATATCATGGTACATAATGCAATATCGTGAAAGCCCGCGTTTGAAATGTCATTTGAGAATGGTCTGAGAATGTCTTTTTAATCTTTGGAGGTCCCCCCTGGACGTGTTTTCCTAAACTCCTTCGGAGTGTCACTGAAACGACAGATTTAGCGCTTGTACGTTGCGAGATATCTTGGGTATTTATTTAGCTGCCTTCTCGCGAGAACCTAAGAGCTAATAAATTCAATGAAAAACTGGCGCGAGTTTATTTCGATCCTCCAGATAAGGTCGCATAATTCACGATGAAAGAAATACATACGTGAGTACACAAAAGAGGGAGAGGGAGAAGGGGGAAGAGAAAGGGAAGGAAAGCACATTTTCGGCTGAGATATGCATATTACTGTGACACACGAAAAGATGAAGCCAAAGGAGTTTGAAGGAGATTCCTCGGATTTCCTTAAGCGCCTTATATCTTCATTCATTTCTTATCCAGGATGCGTTCCTCGGTGCCAATTGTCACTTGACATATTTGAGCGAACGAGTAAGAACTTCGGCGAACATCGATCAAAGCAGAATATCTTCAGAGAATAGACAATATAATTGTGAGATGCGGTTAAAATAGTTGAATGATATACGCACTAAGATATGCGTGTATTTAAAAAAGCTAATTAATGCATAATTAATATACACCTTCTTAAGCAACGTTCCATTTGATCTATCAAAAGCAACGCTGAAATTATTTCATCCTTGCTGTTTATCGAATGTTAAGCAAGAACGAATAATACTCGCGAGCGCCAAGTGGAATGACGCATCCATAGAAATAAAAATAATTAACAAATATCTTAACAAATAAAAATAAATATTCTCAAAGATATCTATAATTATATCTCTAATAAAAATTCTGATATTCATTCTGCACTGCAGAATAATTGGAAAAATTAAGAAAGGGAACAAGGGGAGGATCTAGAATCCAGATCTGCGATCAGTAAATTCGTAGCTTCCATGTGCGGCCAGTGTGCGGTTTCTGTCAATGCGAGTAGATAATTTTCTTGTTTCGGCAGAGCAAGGCAGGAAATCGGCAAAAGAAAAAGCGAACAGGCAAGCGAGCAGGCAAACAGGCGAGCAGACAGGGTGGTCCAGTCTCAGATATTGCGGGCACCGCGTTTGGAAGGAAGACAAAGCGCCGAACCTCTTTTCTTTTTCAACAAAATGTGGCCCTCGAGTGCTTGCATACGTTTTTTCAGTTTTGCAATCTAAGACGAGCTATCCTTTCCTTTTTTAAAAATAAATATGCGTCTGCGTCTCTTGTGTAACGACATTTTTATTTCGCGTTTGACGTTGGACAGACCCGCCCGGGCTTGTTGTGTGTTCAAAGATCTCTTTTTCCGAAATTCACGACTGCTATGCTTCCCGAGGTCCCCGCGAGGACCATCCACTTATTGGCACGAATAACTTCGAGCACGAGTTTGATACATTAATAATTAAACGTGAGAAATAGACACTCTTGAACCACACGTGCTTCCTCCCCTCCCCCCCCTCTCTCTCTCTCTTTCTTTCTTTCTCTCAAATGTCGATTACTCAAAAGGTTCTCATTTCCGAATGTTTTTCGCGGAAAATGCACCTGATGAGTCTTCATCAGTTCACAGACATTAAAAGTTTATCCATTATTTCATAAATGCGACGTAATTCTAAAATATTTTTTGGATAATAAAAATTCCATTGTAACATCCCATTAGCTGATGAAATATCCGAAGGGGGAGATTATGAGCTTGTTTTCAAATCGGCTTTAAATAGTTACAGATTCATAGATGCACGGTCGTTTAACTGTCATGCAAATTAAGATTGCCAATTGCTCGCTAACATGATTATATTGACGATTATACTCGATCCGCCTGCTTATCAGCGAGTTAATGTGTCACGCAGGATCCACATTGCATTCAATTGCGATCTGACGTGACCGCGAAGGGATCATTGGGGATGCAGATTGGATCAACAGTCATCAGAAATAAACGCGGAATGGCGCTAAAATTTATACTACGTTCGCTGAATATTTATCAAGCGTTTAATGAACGTTATATAAACGTGACGACTTAGAAACCATCGGGAAAGCAGCGCGCTTAACAGCAGAACAAAAGGAACTTCGCGGAGAATCGCTGACTTAATTGGCGGCATTTAGCATAATAGCTACGGCAGGTCTGACCCCATAGTTTGAACGAGTCTTCTTTCCCGCATTGCTGTTGTAACCAATTATTGTGCGCACGTCCAACAATGGGCTCTACTACACAATATTAACGGCCGGACATGGGCGATAGGCATGGCGCGAAATATCGCGTAAAAGTTCCGACGTGCATTTCCACCTCTCCGTTTCGCAAGCCCGACTTTACATTCTCGTCCGTTATTTCAACCGAAAATACGCGCAGTCATTCGTCCATTATATTATTTTTGGAATAACCGTGGAACTTTTCCCTTTCTTGCACGACGCAAGGTGTATATGTTAAAAATATGGCGTAATAAAAAAAATTTATAGTAATATAAATCAAGTAAAAAATATTTAAATTTTCAATTTTTGTTTCCTCGGCAATATCGTTATGATAAAGTAAAGACGTGGGACGGAAGGAAACAAATTATAGCACGATAATGCTGAGAGAAAAGAGAAAGAGGCGCATCGCGCGATTATGATCGACCTCCCAAGTGTTTCCGAATAATGTGGCATAAAAAACGGAAAAGACAAGAGGCCCGATCCTCGTCAAAGTCACGCACAGACTTAAAGCGAGGGTTAATGGAAACGTTAACGTCGACACGAAATGCTGTCTTCTTTCGAAAAGAGTTTCGGGCGTGATATCTTTCTTTTTTTGTATGTTACAAATTATACGGATGCTGCTCCGCGGCAAGAACGGCATCCCGAATTCAACGTGCCATATGCAGAAGAGATTTGTAATAATTGCTTCGTCAAGCGTAAGATTTCGTGTTTAAATCTTTCTGATAGCTTCTAAAATATCTATGACGTATATTTTATCAATATTTTAACATCAATTTGAAAGATTACTTTGAATTAAAAATTTAAAATTAATGATAGCAAAAAAATATTTGTCATACAATATACATAAAATATATATATAATTCGATACATGGAAAAAATGATTTTGCTGAAGTAAATAAATTTTTATGAATACAAATCTGAAAATAATAAAAAATAGATTTGCACAGATATAATTGAACGATTCGCTCAAAACTCGTAATGTTTCGAACATTATTACAACTCTCTAATTCTGAATTAATGAAATTCAACTGAAAAAAGAAAAGGAATCTGAGTATTATACAATTGAAATTTCGATATTTACATGTCAACTCCAACCATTTACATATTAAAGCAAGATTAGCTTGGTTAGGTTATTCCATGTTTCATTGATATTTTAGTTCACTCTAAAAAATTTCACTCTAAATTCATTGATAATCCAGTGACATACTTGGAACTGAATCAGTGATTATTCTGATTCAGATTTAGAGATAACAAATAAATTTCGAATGGCAAAGAATTTTAATAAATCACCGATGTGTACGAACATAGAATTTATTCTACGTACAATTCACAAATATTAAAATACCGAGTTAATTGTATCACAGTGTAATTGCAACTATACAGTGATATATTAATTCATACTCTTGACCTGAAAAAGCCTGTGTTCAAATTACATTTTAATCAATGAAAAATTCAAAACGTGATACGAGGTATATTGGCGATTGATAGAACGTTAATTTATTATTACGCGATTTAACCAAACAGTTGAGATTCAATAATATCTGTTCTGTCGGGATATATTTGAATCGTCGAATCTCATCAAAACTTGTATCGTTCTCTTTCAGTCTCTCTATATTTATGGGATTTCATCGAAATAACTTGCGCACGATAGCGGCAGAGTTTATTAACCGATTTCGTGGAGCTCTTCAAAACAATTCTGCTCCAATATCATCGATAAAAATTCGCACGAGAAGCTCATCAGTTTCGTGTGTACGGATTTAAAAATACGTGCCGGATCGTCACGGACATACGATCGTGTCGCACGATTACAGTACGAATGCACTTCGCTCGACATGCATAGCGATTCATTGTTCCCGTTTAATTGGTTTTCGCTTGCAATACCTACAAAAATCGCTGCGCGAAACTCGCACCATGTGTTGGTCTTGATTGATTCCCCCCCCCCCAAAAAAAAAAAAAAAAAAATTCATTCTTCCTCTGGCAAGCTCTATCTCAGTTGGAGATCCAGGCGATACTACGAATACGAGGTTTCCGAGTTTCCACGAGATTGGATTTCCCGCACATCGAGCGAAGGAATATGCAGAAATGCACGGATAAAGATGGGCGTCACCGCTACGTCTCCTCGTATAGATCATTTCACGCTCGAGATTATACGTTGTGTCGATACAAAAAAACAGGACGAGACGGCTCGACTTGATGCGACGCCTGGATATTCTCATTTCGATGAGCAGCGTAACAGGACCTCTCAGATAATTCATCTGTCGCGCCTCGATGTAGACGTGAAGTAAAAAGCAATTGTCTCGAGTGAGAATAAGAGACAGAGAGAGAGAGAGAGAATAAGAGTTTTATAAATCATATATATGTGTGTGTATATTCTTTGACTTTCAAAATGAATTGTCACTCTGAAGAGCGAATCTCGCTCTTAAATATTGAAAATTGAGCCACTCTTTCAAGATTGGCTCAATTGTCACTTTTTAGAATGAGGTTCCACTTTCAAAGAATTTAGAGAGAGTGTATATATATATATATATATATATTTTTTTTAAATAAATATAAATATTAACAAATATATATACTAAAATTTACTGTACGCTAAATTGTCATGAACACACTTTTAATATGCAAACTTTAACATGTGCTGCAGCATATATTTTAATAATGTTTGCCTCCAAAATGTTTCGAAGTAAGAGACAAATTAAATATTAACTATTCCGTAATGGAATGAAATTTCCAAGGCTTGCTCCCCAACCTTCGCTCTCTCGAAATAAGCATCTTTCACTAAGGGCGAGTTATTCTGTAGCTTTGTTTCGCTGTTGACGAATTCGTGAATTCCAAGTGCTCTCGGAACGGGTGTCATTTGCCCTGGCGCGCCTTTCGAGAGGAAAGTTTATTTTCGATCGTCGTCGCGGGACAATCGTGGCGGATATGCCTTCGGCAACCGGATTTAATTAAAACTTTTACGACAATAGAGACGACGATAGTGGCGACGACAAAAATAGAGGAAGAATGAAATAGAGGAAGACCTTACCATCGACTAATCAATCGACATCGAGGTAATCAAGGAAAAAGTATATGCTTGAGTGATCCTACCGAGTTAGAGGGAAGGAGAATCAGAATTAGAATTCTCTCATTTATTAGATGCTCTGGAATTATCTTAAAGCGTATAAGCTTCATAATAAAAAAAGCAGTAGTACTACAATTACGACGTAAGATGCGAAAAAAAAATAAAATAAAAAAAGAAAAAATAAATCATGACAGATAATAAAAATTTTAAAAATATATATATGTGAAGGGGAGAAGAGAGATGTGTACAAGAGGGAGGAAGAAGGCAAAGGGGAAGGTAATGAATAAGCGGAAGAGTTATAACGAGTCGCTCTTGTGCCGCTATAACTACGACCAAAGTGCAAACCAACGCAAGTGCGTTCTACATGCATGCGTGTCCGTACGTGTGCGTGTGCGCGCATGGTGGGCTGGTTAACGAGCATAAAATTGGTGGCGATCGATCGTGAAAAAGATCGAGCGGAAAGCTCTCCGGTGCGCGGCGACGGGATTTTTTTTATCCGGAAGGGTCGACGAACCGTCTCCGTTCACATCGCGAAATTGCAGTTCGCGCCGTCGACCATTGTGGGGGAGGGTCAAGGGCTCGAATATTTAACGGCGGGCTCTTAAACAGGCAGTAAAGTGGCATAATGCGCGTCTGTCGGCCAGAAGTTGATCGATGATTTTCTTGGGACAAAGGGCCATATCGATTTTATTGCCTCGAACCTACTTCGACGTGTCTGGGACACGCAGCATTGATTTTGCATATATTCTTTTGGTTATTCTTTACCGGCTGAAAATGTCTGGCGTGGTTGATTCTAAATGAGTCCAGGGGAAAAGGAGAGACAGTGTAAAATAAAATGACATCGCTGTGCCAGACGCGGAATAGTCCCGGTCAGCCTTAGCGCTCGCAGCATGTTTTTACATCGATTTCATGAAGTTAAATCGTTATTTAAATAGCAAATTATACATAAGAGCGTTGAGAGCGACACAATAAATTGTAGTTATTTCATTGAGAATAAGCTAATCAAACGTACGAGATAAGAAAAACTAATCCTTGCGCGTAAGAAAGTAAGTTAGTAAAGCGGAATAAATTTCTCTTGCTGCGCATAAATTTAACATCCGTTAATTATTCGAGGTAATTCTTCTCTATCTTTTTAGACACAATATATATATAAAAAATATAAAATCGTAAGTTTTATGTTGTAATATTATTTGTAAGACAAATGTAACATTCTCACGGATGAGCAGTGTAGGCAATCAATCAAATTTGATTCCAAATATTGAAAAAATATGGCTGCGAACATTTCAGAAAATAGTGACATGTCATTTTTTACGTTATATAAAAAAATCACAAGTGATGGAATTATATATGGAAATATAAAAATGCATTTATATAGCTGATTATATTGCATATTGAATAATTACAACGGTTTAGATGTTCGCACAAAAAATATTTCCCGAATTTCGCAAGTTGAGTTCGAACTTGATTGGCTGGTCCAACATATTACCACCATATACAATGTTGCACTTGTTTTTTTTACATCATGGCAAATTCTATCTATTTACTGAAATCAACACAAGTTTAATTTTCCTTTGATATTTGAAATATAACGGTGTCAAGAATGCACCTTCTCGACAGTGATTGCAACGTGAACGTAATTCAAGCAACGCGCAACACCATCGTGTGGATTCGTTATTACGACATTGCTGTTACATGGTCGTCTATTTTCCCGACTCGGGAAATTTAGGAAATTTACATAGGCGCCCGTCAGAGCGACGTACTGCCAAGTATTCTTCGGTTCCCGTAATAAATAGTACAACTTCATCTCGCACGCCCCTAGTAAACGTCTGTAACTTATGCCGGTAACTACGCGGACACGCGTCCTTTGACGCGGCAAACGGCTTTGAAGTCGAGAATCCAGGGAACTTTTCCTAGCGCGCGATCATTCGTTTCGTTGGCAGGCTAGACTCGCTTTTAGCATCAGTCCTGCAGGCTGGAGACAGTTCGTCGCCACCGCGGCACGATCGAGATCGTGAACAAATGGAGACACACAGTAAAACAAATAGATCCTTGAGCAAAGAAAAATCCCTCAGCATTTTTTCAAACCGCATTTTTCGATTCGCTTCGTTTTATTTATTTTTTTATTTTTTTCCTTTCTTTACTTCTTGTTTCTTTTAATTTATCTTGTGATAGAACGACAAGTACGATACTTGTCAGCCGAACGTAATTTCGGACGGGGCGACAAGCTAAAAGTTTGGTCTTTAGGGAGAACGAGACGCATAGCAATTAATATTCAGCAGGCGCGCGTTGCATAGTCACACTTTATAAACGTCACGTACATGGAAAACGTCTACACGCGGAAGAGATACCAAAACAGGAAGGAGAGCCGAGGCCTTTCACCCCTACGATCCTTTTTCGACTGCTATGCAATTTAAAACGGAATGGCGTGGCTCTCATTACGAGATAACAGCGTTTTTTTCGCTTTGCGATTCATGCAATCGCGAAAATAACGGGAAAGTATTTCATTAAAATTTTATCAAATGAAAAATAGTCACAAATCGTTCGCAAATTATCTTTGGACAATTAGGGGAAAAAATTTATTCGCGTAATATATAATCATAGGTCTCTTATTTTTTGTCACATGGAAAGAACGATTTTATCTAATGTAACATCTAAAAATTTTGCCAGACACAAATCTGAGAAAATAATTTTTGTTAGACCATCAAAATAATTATTAATGAAATTTAGAGTGTACACTAATTCGCCACAAGGAACGAACTTCAACTTTGCTAGTAATCAGATTTTTTTTCGTTTCTAAACTGCAATCAAATCACTATCGACGCGGATTTCTCCCTAACTCTTCTACACAGGAGAACGTAATAAATCACATGCACTCGTGTTTCACGAGATGCACATCCAAGCGAATATAACGCTATCCACTTAGGCTAAAGTACCGAGTTCTCCCGGAGGCCCGGAACAAGTTTAAGCGGGGAACGAATTTAAAATCACGGATCTCCAGAGACTCATCCCTCATTCTTTCGTTCCCTCTACGAGGACGAGAAACGAGAAGGAAAAAAAAAAGAGCTGTTAGTTTACGAGGATAGTAGATACACGTAATACGAGTGCAAACCAGCTGCGTCGGTCGTGATAAGACCCTTGTCACGTTTCTTCCGAGTCACAAAATCAAATCAAACATCAGCCAGCGCGAGTCGCGCGTTTAAGGGCGCTGAAAGCGTTCGAGAGGAGAGCCTCGAGAGTTCGTTCTTCAAATGCGTATAAGGAGCCCGTTGAGATGTTATTACTACAAATATTATCTTTTGGGACGTCCCTATTCTCTGTTATGCTCGCGTAGAAGCACAGATTTCCACACGCGCACTTTCGGGACCTTAGTAAGGACTTTCTTCCGCGGGCGACCCTTTTACTTTTGTCGCCCTTTCACTTCTTCGAAGAAAGTCGCTCTCCGGAGATGACGAAGTGTTTAATCGTCCTGACCGATTATCCTCAAATTTCTCTCTCTTTCTCTTCGCAGTCAAAACGGATTCAGTCAAACCTCGTTCTCTAAAGTTACATCGATAAACCTCTTATAGTTATT
Source organism: Acromyrmex echinatior (assembly GCF_000204515.1). Next base: position 1,269,504 of record NW_011627850.1, read on the forward strand.
TCTCTGGTGGAGACATTTGACCATCGCAGACGGACTTAAAATGAATAAAACAGTAATTATGATAAATATATATACGAATGAAGAAAATTTTCTGTTTATATCTTTCCTTTTTGCTAACACAAACCGGTACTCAGCTGGCTATCGATCAAATTGATTTATCGATCATAATCTGTATCTCTCTACAACGAAGCTAATCTAACTTTACAAACGTAAATCGTACGCATCTGTGAATATCGGGATTTTATATGGATTTGCGTGCATTATTATACGGATTATTATACGGATGGTGCATCGACTATTAATAAATCAACAGCGCAATGCCGTTTCACGTATTATGCATCGTTGAACAAGCCAAATACGTATTTAAATTTTCGTCTCAGTTATTATGAACCTATTTCGCGCAAATTGCGTTTTCCCCTATTTCGCTTTATTTATATATAATTATACATTTGCTTTATGAAGATATCGTTTCATCGAAATAGCGGATTTTACTTATAATTAATCGTAAATGTGAAATGAATTTCATATCGTAATATAAAATATAATATATATATATATATCAATTGAAGACACACTGACTAGATATATGTATTTTAATATAAAATATGTGTATAGTTTATACTCGTACAGGACATTTAATTTAAAATATATATAATATTTTGTTGTTACCAACTATGTGACATTCACATACCGAAAGAAATTGCATTCATTTTTCAGACGAGCTGAAAAGCTTTATCGCACGGATCGATGGGCGCTACGTGTTTTTCTTTGGAACATACCTATAGCAGAATACAAAAGCGACGTAATCTTTCGAGAAAAAAAGATTGTAAAATCATAATAAATACAAAACAAACATTTTTTTTTCTAATGCACAAAATTTCACACAAAAGATATTTAGAGAAAAAAAAAATAAAGGAAATAGAAGAAAAAAATAGAGGAAAAAAAACGAAATTAAATCGTAAAATATCCTTTCAAAAATAAGACATCTTTCTACAATGAAGTCATAAAGTATGCATTTTTTATTGAAAGAGGATTGTCAAACGGTCCATTGAACGTGCATTTACGATGCATTTATTTGCGCGGCAAAGCATCTGGAAAACGAGTCTAGGACTGAATGGTCGAGCGAAAGGCACCGTTTTCTCAACATCCTTGGAAACGTCTTCAGCGTCGGAAATCGCACGTCTATCACCTCGTACAGGACATTTTGCGCGAAGCGCGCGATGCGCATACATATTTGTGAGCACTATTCAGTGCTCTCTCCTTTTCTTGATGATCATCATTCAACAAACGTGTCACGAGTTAGAGTCATCAATGGAATTTCGTTTCAAAATTCCTTCGCAAATCGATCGTCAATTAAAGTTCTGAGAAAAATCACTCCTGACCTCCATATTATAAAGCTTTAAATCACTCATTGATTTCAAGATTAATTAATCTAAAATTCATTAAAACACAAAGATAAATAAAAATAAGCAGCTTTTGACAAAGATTAAAATCTTTAGTCGTGAAAACGTTCATAAAAAAGCATCGTAAAAAAATCCACACGAGGTTCCTTAATACCTTCAATTAACGAAGCGAAAGTGATAATTAGGCATGCTCAATTACATAACCGTCGAGTAGCGCGATAAGTGACTCTTAATAGAGTCGACGACGGGGGATGCCCACATTTTAAATTCGATTACAAAGAAACGCAAGGAGAGTCCTTCCTGTGTCCATAACGGCACGCGGCCAGGCACTTAATGCATATGCGAGTATTTGTCAATTTGCATTTATATTTGACCGACGCAGCGATGCGGACGCTACTACGAACGGCGCCGCGGCGCGCATCGCATAAATGACCGCGTGCATTTTTCCGATAATCGTCGTACGACCTTAATATCGCTCCAACCAGAGTTTTACAGACGGCTGGAGGCTCGCCGAAAATAAAATCAAACCGACGAGACCGGTAAGATCAAAGTTCGCCTAAAAAATCTCAATAACGAGACGAATCGAAATGAAATCCTTCGCGAGAAGAAATCTCTTCCATCCGCTTTCCCGCAATTCAATTTATGTCTTCTGACAATTCATAATACTTATCAAAATTAATTCAATTACAAATTCAAGAAAAGATGAAGCTTCACATTTTAATTTTTAACGTTAGAAAAGAACGATTTTTCTGAAGTATTAAAAAATTTAGAACGCAGAAAATAATTTCTTGGATTATCAAAATAATTGTATAAAATATTCAAATTGATTGCTAAAAATGTTAAAATTTTTCGCAGCATTGCTCATCATGCTTGAGTTTATTATTTGGTTAACTATCTCTGGTCCAACAAAATTATTTTAGATCTATCTGTATCTATCTAAATTTTTAGATACTTCAGCAAAATCATTCTTTCCATGAGAAGTGGTTATGAGAATATAATAATTATGAATATAATTATATATTTTTGTCAGAAGACTGATGCATAAATTTTCAAACATTATTTGAAAAATATCTTATACATAAAGATACCTTCCGTATAGACAGATTCCTTTACTTCTTACATACTTTAATCCACTCTTTAACATCCGCATCCATAATTCCACTTGACGCATATTCTCTCGAGTGATTCACTGCGGAGACAGCACCCGTAAATCGACGCGTGTATTTCTGGTATGACTTTAATCGGTTCGTAATAATCAGTCGATTTATATTCCGGTACGCTTCACGCCGTGCTCGCAATCGGCAAACACTTTATTGAAACAAATGAAAGAATCAAGGAGCGAGTTGATAATTGTTGGAACACACACGTGGATTATACGTAGGACTGACAATAAACAACACGTGTATTTAATTTGGCAATTGTGCAATTAACTCGTAAACAGATTATTACACAAAGTTAATTTTTTAACGATGCTTGTAATCGAGTATTGGCATCACGACGACAAAACGCCGTCGTTTATATGAACCATCATTTTTCCGTGTTAAACCTCTCTCACTTAGATTTATTCACAATCTAAATATAAATTCTTTTATGTTCACTTATTCACTCTTTTCAACGGAAAAGCCGCAGTTCCACCTGCGTTTATTGAACTCATTGCATTTATTACAAAGTAGTCATGAAATTCGACGGATAACTAAACGACGTGTAAAAATTTGCAAGCACGTAATTTCGACTCCAAGGATAGACTTGAATTTATTTCTGACTCAAATAAGAGAGTTTCTCCACCCCATGATGCTTTTTCCTTTCATCCTTTCATTCTACTAAAGATATGACTGTGGAATAAGGAGGCGACTTTTTTATTTGATATAAAAATCCACGCGCTAACCCTTTCGTGTCGCTTTTCAATTCTTTTAAGATTCTTAATGCGCCGTGTCGCGACGTCCCGTCTACGAACCCGCGTTCCGCGCGACAAATCCTCGCAATTTGTCGACGAAAAAAAAAAGCGCGAAATAAATTCGCACCCGAAAGCTAGTTTGGTATCGCAAGACCGGTTTTTTTTTTTCCTTTCGTCGACGGCGCGGAAAAGGACCACGCATGCTATGCGTATCGCCACGTGCATTACACGCGTGGACATTCACAGAGACAGTTCAGCTCCTCCTCCTTCCCTCTCTAGGAGGAAAAGAGAAAAAAAGAGATTCTGGGGAACACGAGGGAGGAAGAGTGACGACGGGCGGGAGTCGGAGGGACCGAGACAGGTTCGACGAAGAGAGCGAGAGAGCGCGTGCTGCTCCGAAGCCCTATAGCCGTCGGTCGAAAGAGAGCTCGGTGTTCAGTGCTACGATGGTCACCAAGCGGACAGGTCGCAGCCTCTCTCAGCCTTCTCCGCTACGGTCCATGTGACGGTCCTCCTCCATCCACCGTCTATCCACCTCTCGTCTACCCGACCGGTCGGCCGTTCGTCCAACTGTCAAGCGAGCGCGCGCGTCTCGCTTAATCGCGTCTAATTAAGACGAGCCGAGCGTTTATCCGGAGCCTCGCAAGTGCACTGCGTGCGACGCACTGTCATTGACCGTCTGTGGCAAGCGCGCTCGCCGTAAATCATCAAGGCTCTCACCCGCGGCGAAGATAGAGAGATAGAGAGAGAGAGACTGCCGCGTAATTGTGTCACGGTTGATGTATGGATTTATTTTCGTCTACGAGATTCGCCGTCGTTTTCATTATCGTCTTCGGAGTTATCGTTAGAATCGTCGTCGTCGTCGTCGTCGTCGTCGTCGCTCGGTCGACTCTCTTTTATCCATAGTGAAGCGATACGATTATCGACTATTCGCAGACCCGACGCGCGCGAAAACGGTCGAGATAGAGCGTTCTATCGAGGCGACTCTAAGAGCCCGTGAGTGCGCTTCATACGAGATCAAAGGACCGATAAGTGAAGCTAGAAGCGGATAAATGAGAAGGAATATCGTACACGCCGACGGAAGAGATGCGCGATTATACCCGATGATATCCGCGAGCCGCTGTAAAGAGATCGGAGCGCGTGTACTTCTCTCCGCCGGCGAGGAAAGTTCGCACGTGCTTCTGCCGCAGCCTCCCACCTCTCCGTGCGAAGCACGTGGTTGCCGCCAGGAGACTTCTTTCCACACGACGTAAGATCAAAGCGAGATTGTCGTTTTCCTGTTGCGGTTTACGGCGTTACTTGCGCGTTCATTGAAGACATGGATACGAAGGCGGCTTTAACGAAAGATGAGGTCTTCCAGGTAATTGCGATCAAAATTAATCTTCAATTTTTTTCAGTATTAGATCGTTAAGTAAAATAGATCTGTTTTCTTTGACTAATTATTATACATTTTTGAAAAGTGAGATGGATTATGTGTTTGATATTTGATGAAAGCGAGAAAGAGAGTTTTAATACAGAAATCTACAGATCTAATTTCTTCCATAAAAAAGAAGAAGATCCTTTTAAAACCATTCCGACATTTGTATTCTAAAAGCAGCAATGTGAACGGCCTCGCCAGACTGCCTTGGTTAGCTGCTAGGTCAGCCGTGTAATTTCTGGGCCGTACGTAATTTAACGCAGTTGCACTTACGTCATATGATTACACGGTTTCCGTGAATATCCGTGTTCTGTTGTTTGTTTCGATTGTCTGTTCCATTAAAGGGAAACGATTGTAATATGCGTTCTGCTTTCTGCTGTTCGCTTTGATATTACGAACGCCAAAAGTGTATTACGCTTTTGAATAAACGACTGTTATTTTGGATATTTCACATAAATACGTACATTATTAGATATCAAAGAAACAATGACAACCCAAGTTCATGAGTTAAGTGACACTTTGTTATTTTTAACTTCCTTGTGTCAAAATATAAATCAGTCCATTTCTGTGGTTAGTTTCAAAGTAAACAACGATCACATTAATACACTTATGCATATATATATGTTACATATGCAAGTACATATTATAGCATATATGTAATTCAAGATTGAATTATTTAAGCAATGAAGATCCAGCTTCGACCGTTGTATGCATTTAGTAAATAATAAACAAAATTTTAGTCAAATTTAATACTTTTTAATTTATTCATTGATTATTTTAATTAAATTGACGACATATATGAATAGCGACCTACAGAAACGATTAAAAATAACTTAAATGGGATATAATTTGACATTACGAATTTAACAACGTAATGATTCTCGGACCAAGGATTTTCCATTTTAAATATTCGATTCGACTGTGACTTAACTGTGTAAAACGGGTTGATAAAAACTTATGGGACAGTCAGGAACCAGGAGATAAGAAGAATATATTTATGAATGATATTCTGACAGCTCGTCACTCTAGACCGGTGATAATGTCCCGAGTTCAGTTATCTGTTAGGATTAGTGAAAGTAACACAAGAATTAATGTTGAAATTCCATTTTTTAATTACTCGCGACTTCTGTTTATGTAAGTATGTATCGTATTTTCATAGATATTATTGATATTCGAATGGGAGAAGAGGTCGTCGACCTCTAACCGAATCTTGTGGCCACTTGCGTCAACACTGATCGATTTCAGTTCGAAAGCAGACGTGCCTCTCACAATGCACGCTACTCATATTAGATCACGCGCAGACATACAAGTTTTAAACCTTTTCGAGAAAGTCTCGAAAAATAATTATGCAAGGTATTCATCGTGAACAGGAATCAAAATAGAAATGTACTATGCATTAACTAAAAATAACATATATACTCGAAATAGCAAGGTGTGGTAGTAAGTATTTAAAGAAAGTACATGGCGTGAAAATAAATACGTACAGTGAATTTCACGCCTAGAATTTCATGCTGTAAATCAGGAACGTTACTTTACAAGCGAACCCATATTGCCTCGGTCAATTACGTCATGTAATTAATACGGCCTGCGCTACGGTATCCGCCTAGCTCGTTTCATCTCCGGAAGCTGCTGAATTCCCGCGGCGATAGATGTCGGCGGGGATCTTCATTTTAAGCGAATCTTCTTATTTTATCGCTGACTTAAACACAGATCGATTCGCGATGAGAAATTATGCGCGATAAGGCACGCTCTCATCTATGAGCATATCGAGAAACTTGTGTGCGTTGTCTATGTACATATATGCATACGTACGTGACATTCTTGTCGTGTAATCCGGTGAGTTGACATGTGCTGAGTTGCTTGAAAGATCTTTACTTATTTCAATAGATTGTCTTGTCGGAAGTATCACTCAACGAGTACTTCCTATGATAAAAGACTAAAAAAATGTAAATATGCATCGAGTCCATAGATTTACAACTTCTTATCTGTATTGCTTTTTGTCCATACACGCGATATTATAGCAAATTAATATTTACTCGTTAACAAGCGAAGATCTGATTGATGTAATAGATTCGATATCGCGTTATTATTAATACCTCAGGCTACAGTTAGGAATACATTACTATCGCAATGTACATAAAATTTTCATTATAATCCCTATAATTTATTAATATTTCTCTCTCTCTCTCTCTCTCTCTCTCTCTTCATATTAGTCTAAAAACTACAAAAGCTTATTGTATATCTCTCATACAGTTTTCAATTTAATTATCTAAATAAATTTTAATTCTACACAGAAAGTATTATAAAATTTCACGTGTATTTTTTGCTCTTTCTAAATATATATTTTTTAATAATAACTTTTTTGTTCGATTAAATTCTCGTATTACGTAAAATGAGCGGTTTTAACAAAAACACACGCGGCATTGTCGTTTAATATTCTGAAATGGGCTCCCCCGAAAAATTTCCGTTTATAACCCTAATAACAGAGTGATGTTTGCAAACTGGTTGCAGAAGAATAGAATGCTGTTCGGCGTAATTCGTACCCTCCCGTGAAAAGTGGAGCACGTGCTTTCGTGCATTTTTTTACGAGTCGAACAAAGAAACCAAATTTCTATATAGTCACCCGGATGGTAATCAAGTCGAATCCTTTTTTTTTTTAAATATCATCAATGTTTACATTCGGTTTTTTTTTTCAAATTTATGTAAATTTTTCAATTCGCTAAAAATATGACAGACGAGAAATCACTTAAAATGACTAATGTGTCAGTAATCACAAGTGTACGAGTGCCATTGTGTGAGAGAAGAACGAGGACCGAAAGAAGAGCGCTTTTATTAATTGATACGGTCTTTATCTCCGAGGCGTGACCACCATGAATTAAAACATCAGCTGTGAACATCTCGCGTCGCGATAGATCACTCGTGATGCAAAAGGGAAAAACTTTGCGCATCACGCAGCGCGATCGCGGCGCAATTTGCCAATTTTATGCACACTTCGCGAATAATGATCGAAAGTAGAACACGTGACCGCGGCACGGCATTGTTCGCAGCGTGACAATGGAATCGGATGTTTTGTTGGGGATAATAGAGCGCGTGGCCTACACGCTAATGAAAGGGTTGCACCTTTGAATACATCGAATGCATATATACCGGCGTATCTAGGGCTCAGCGGTGCTCAGATCGCGTATCCCAAGCCAGCCATGAAAGGATCCCGGGGCCGAGTCCACGATCGATACACGTTCGACGTGTAGGCGACACTTTTCCCGCCCTTCTCAAGTTTTGGACGATTTTATTTTACCGCGCTCGCTCGGATTTCATTTCACCGCGTAAAAGTATTATAACGACGATTTACTCGCGCTTTAATGATGAACGTTCACGTCTCACGTGGAAAGTTTTAATTTTCCCGTACACTTGGGCCGCTCCTAATTTTTCTTTTATTACTGTCTCATAAGGTGACTTGATGCATAAAAAATCATCCCTATTATGCATATCAGCCCTGCGCATGCAAAGAGTAACGATGCATGAAGGATTATCTTTACTATGCATATAAACGTCAATTACTCCGGCGGCGCATATACAGGTCCGTGGTTCCTGTTTTACAATAAGAAATATTCAAGGCTCGAGGTCTGTGTATCAGGGTCACGTAATGCATATCAATGTCGAATGAGCACCGTCTGGACGGGCGTACGCGGTACGTCTATTATAACATAACCCTCTGAGAGCGCGCCGAGGCCAATGTCAGAGTTCGAATGTGTTCTTTAAAATGCCCGTAGAACAATGATGACCGGGGGTGTCCGGGGACGATGCAGAAGTGCCACTGCACATTTGCAAGTCCCAATTGTGCGTACGCATACAAATGCATGCGCCGAGGTTTATATCGCGTACAATATCGAATAGAGGAAATCAAGAGTGCGATTACCATTGAAGAGGACCGAGAACCTTTCTCGCTACAGTTATCTCTCACTGTCGCTATTACTCATTGTCGCCACTACGTTGTAGGTCGAAGATGCAGTCGCGGGTATTGGAACAAACGCCAAGAGAGGCCTAGTTAAATCGTTCCTGACCGGGTTATACGTTGAAAGGGAAACATCTTATCTTTCGGACATTAAATATCGCGGTAATAACGCGATAAATAATAAATCTGTATAATAATTTATGTTTCTCGATGAATATTATACACATTAATAACGACATAAATGCATAAGAGTTTTTTTTTCCAAAACTATGTCAAGAAAGAAGTCTTTTAATCAAGATGTAAATATTACGTCTGGCTCGTGTATCTATTAAACATTTTGTTAGCTCGCTTCCGTGATCCAAGTGATAGGATAAATGATGTTTTGTACGAGACATTATTTATTCACGGCGTCACATATTCTACGTTCCACATTTAGAATATCCCGTCTACGGAGTTGTAGTGAATGACTTCCGTTGCTGCATAAACATTCGCATTATGGGAACACATTTCACTTTATCTCAGGCTTGATGGGAATCAAACGTGTAGGACGAATGACAACCCATCTCTTCGAGCTTCTAAAGGTATGATGTAATTTGAATAAAAAAAGATGCATCATAAGTTCCTTGCTAATTAATTCTATTATAATTACAACATTTTAATTTTCTAGCAATTATATTATAATATAAAAAGGTTCTAATTAAACCAACAAAAGGATCATAAGAAGTTTGATGAGACCGAACAGAATTTTTGGTTGTCATTGATCCTGCTATTCTTATTGAGCTTTTTTATTAGTTTAATTAGAAATGTTCGATGCATTCCTAATATTTCGTAAAAGGCACAATCGCATTTCAAGAAAAGATAATGTTTACGTATAAGATTTCCGTACTCCAATAAATCTGATCTGAAGAAGCGGTTACAAGAGAGAAGTAGGTGTGACCTGCAAATATTTGCTCGACAAGGGAAAAAGGGTGAATATCCACATAGTAACCCAATGCTCGGTATTTCTCAACAAATGTAAGACAAGTTGCTAGATATCGGATTGTTCGAGCTTTTTCATCTTCTTAAGACGTTTTTGCATTCATAGCACGAATTCCTAAAATTTAATATTATTTCAGTTTATCTGCAAATATTATAAATAACAAATAAATAGGACGTGAATACATATTATGCATAAAGGCTAAAATATGCGTTTTCGGGAAATAATGGATGATGAGATTAAACTAATTACGTTGGATTTCACATTGCCTGCGTCTGTTAATATTATATCATCGAAACAGCACGAACGTCATTTACACAATTCTCTCGTGTGTCCCAGTTATGCAATATAGATATATCGCACTATCGTTATCTTTTATAATACCGTATCATATTTCTCTTTCACAACACCGTAACGTTCTTTAATATTTATCTATATTATATTTTCGTCATAATATTTATATTTAACTGCATTCATATGTTTACGTTATTTTATTGGACATATGAGAAACAGGCTCCAGTAACCAACGTAAATAGACGACCTCTTTTCTAGCCCGGGACTAGTTTCGAATTAACGTCAAGGTACTCAAGACGCTTGATAACTCTATTCAATGCTGAACAGTTGTTTCGTATCCATGGTTAGTCAGCGTGAAGTGTAAATTTATTTTTAAACACTCAACTTGCAGACGTGACGACTAACTGGAAGTTTCGGACATAGTTGAAATTCCGAGTCATTCGCGCGCTTGTTGTAATACAGTCCGCTCTCTGTGCGGTTAAATCAACGCTTCATTATAGTGATTAGATTGAAACACAATATCTCCTGCCGAAAAATATTCCAGATATTGCGTCACTTGATACTCGACATCGCAATGGTTTATTATCTGCTTATATAAGATGAAAGATGTATGTAAAAGTTATACATCGATAAGTATTGTTTAAAATAAGATCATCAGCAAGAACTTCGATTTAGAATTATAATAGTAATATAATTACTACTAATAATTATACTTTAAAGTATGACTAAAGTATAATTTTGATATATCTACTTTCCTACAGCGATCAAGTATTTAATTTTCAATTTAAGGACGACTATGTTTCACGTGGGAACAACGTAATTGGAACTCGAACAGCTCGATTCCAAATATCGTCTGTTTGAACATGTAAAGTCGCAAGATGTCGAAATAGGACACCGATTCGAGAGACGAAGGGTCGACAGGTCAGAAACGCTCCCCTGTACTCGTATGTGGTTCGTATAAGGTGGTTACCGTAGAAATGCAACGAAAGGAAGATGTGTCTCCCCGTCGACAGAGAAATTACATCGCGTTGCATCGTATCACGTGCACAGTAAACGATACTTCAAAGTATCGCGCCAACAAGATGCAAAATGAACGTTAAGAGACCACGAGATTTGACATAATTCGTTTTAGAGATACATTTTACATATTATTGCAATATCTTGAATTACACAGCGAGACACATTCCGTTTTATTTATGTTGAAAACGATCCACTCAGGTCTTTGTTAAAATTTTATATTGAATTTTTATATTCGAATGTTAATTTAATACAATGTGATTATATTATTTAAATAGTTTGTGTTAAATTGATATTTCTTAGTGTCAAAATAACACAATTTATGAGTAAACAAATAACAGAAATAATGCAATAATTTCAAAACCTAAATTATAAGATGAATAAAATGTGTGTTAACTTAATATATTATAAATGTTCATTTTACTGAAAAAATATGCTTCCACAATTTGTTTACAAACTTCTATTACATAATATTTGCGTAATTTTCTAACATATTCATCTTGTTAAATTAATACAAATTTGAATGGACCATTTGGGACATGAAATGTGTTAAACTTAACACAAATTTCTCAGTATACGATGAAAAGCTCTCATCGACAAATAGATCAACAAGAAACAAAAAAGATCGAATTCTAAAATCCAACGTCGACTGCGTAGGAAGTCGATGAGGAAGTGTCGCGACGGTGCGACCTTTCGCGAGTGCGCTATCGCGCAAAATCGGAACAGGACCCCCGATGAAATACGGTCTGTGCATCCTTCGTACCAACTCGACTCCGATATCCGTCCGATACACGTCAATTCCGTCGCACCGATGAAATAGCACGCTAGCTGTTACGTCTGGTAACAGCGTATAAGTCTCCCAACGCGCGATTAGTTATCAGCGGCGGCCACCGTAGGCACAGGAGAAAGAGAGATCCACGAGAGAGCCTAATCGAGCAGGATTTATTCATAGATCGCCACGCGCCACGTGGATGGATAATTCTCTCTCTCATACGCGTGTCTGGTGTCCACCTCCTTGTCTTGACTGATTCGCGCGGCGTTCTTCCACGTGCTTTCTTTCGCCGTGAAACCAGTCGTTCAAGCAGGCCAACATGCAACGAAGTTGAGATAAATATTGCCGACGACCGACACGCCGCCTGCCGTATGAGTGAGATGAGAGAATTATTATCTCCTCGAGAGAGAAGGTTCAATTGTACGCATCAATGGATCGCGAGTTACAGAAGCTGTCTAGAAGCGAGTACTAGATTCAACATGCGTGGCACGTGGCGTCGTAGATTTATTCTTAGCATAGACTCCGAACGTGCCACCTGAGATTCCTCTCTGAAGCAAAATACAGACGGACTGTCCCAAGAAAATTGTTATAAATAGAGAATAAGAGAAAAAAATATATTCACGTATGGAAATATACAGGGTGAACAAAAAGTTGGGAATATTTAGCCAGTACTGGCTAAATATCTCGTAAATAAAACATTTGAGAAAAAAATGTTTCATACAAAAGTTGTAGGATTTCATTTAATGCATCAAAAGGTAATATTCATTTGACTTTGAGCGTACAAAAGAGTCCGCAGTTATAAATGTTTTATGGGAATTCTAATTTTTTATTCGACAATCTTGTAGCTGACATTAAAATCTTTTAATGCTATAATGAATCGTTTTTTTTTGTTAAATACTTTCCGAAGTCTTTACGTACCTGTACTTTTTGATAAAAAAATTAAGATATCTCTAAAAGCTTTCTTTTATACCTGTGTTTAGTCAAATAGGTATTGCTGTTTGATGCATTTGATAAAACTCTACAATTTTTGAAATATTTCTTCCTCTATAGTCTTGTTTTTAAAATATTTAGCCGGTCCAATATTTTTTCGTTATCTTGTATATATAAATTATACTATATTAATAAATTATTACTATATTTGACATTTATTCATATTTTTAATATTTTTAATTTTTTATAACCGTCCTTTAAATATTTTGATATTTTCATTAAGTTTCAAATCATCATGTTCTCTCTCCTTTCTCTGTAATTTCTGTGATTCTAAAATTCATAACATTTCTTCACCTCCATATGCTATATTATTTCAGTGTCGTCTAAATTAGGAGGTTTATTGTTTTGATAACAGCATCTCTCTTGAAGCTATTTCGAAGTAACATTCGTGCTGTGTCAACCTCGACCCCTTAATGATCCTTATAACTGAATGGTGAGGAGAAGTACGAGGAGATGAGAGGATGGAGGAGACCTTGCGCTGGGAACGTGGAAGTGAAGAACGAAAAGTGTTTACCCCCCCCGTAATACTGGAGATCGTGACTTACATCGAGTTCTGGTCATTACCCATGAAGTTCAAGCCTAAATGTATCGTGTATCCCGGGGGATTACGGGGTAAATACGCTTTGAGCGTTCGAATCCGCCTTCGCGTCGATTCATAATTCCATGAGAATTTATTACCGAAGCAAACAAGACGAGACGCATTCTCTTTCTCTACTTTGGCCTTTCTCCCTGTCTTTCCCTCTCCTCTTCGCGTTCCCCAAAAGGTTCATCCGAATTTAAAGATCGCAACGATTTTAATCGTCATCGAAACAAATTATGGTAAATTATGGCGAAAATGAAGATTAACAGTAATTCACGTTGAAAGTTTTACAATTACTCTTCTCCGTGCAGCAATTATCAGAAGATGATTTAATGCGGAACTAAAAGAATTTATCTTAAATACGAAAAATCTTATTTTTCGAAACAGATTCGATCTCAGTATTTAAATATTTTTTTTTGTGATTTTTTTTATATACATATCTGATTTTGCAAACCGAAAAATGAAATCTTTTTCAGTCTTGAAACGCAATTATAAACAGAATCAGACAAGTGATTTAATAATTTTTTAATAAGCATCTTTATGTAAGAATATTAATAATCTGAGACCTAAGATGAAAATCTTAAACCTGCGAATAATTTTTATTGCGAAAAATATTGTCTCGGTCTGAAAGAATTAATTTCTGGTAATTGAATCAGCCCACCCTCGGCGATAAATAACAGTGCAGGACAAAAAGCGGCTATTTAGAAACAGAGAATCTGTATATGATGGCGTATCGCAGCGTACAACGCAAATGATGCGCGTAACGCGCGTTTTATCGGGGCGGTCGTTAAAACGCCAGCTGGAACCAAGTGTTTTCGCTCGAGCACACCTCGTATAAGCTGCGAAAAAGGGACGGACGTGCATAAGTTACTCGAAGTCATCTTTTCGCGCGGACCTCTCGACGTAATGTCGCGTGCGCCAGCTATCACCCGCGCGACAAATGGCCGTTTCGGAAAAAAAAAAGAAAGGAAGAGAGCGGACGGACAGGGATGAAATATGACGGACAAATTGGCCGGTTGCTTTAGACGGTCGCCCTTAGATATATATGGTATTCATAGCTACTTGACCCGAATGCGCGCGCAAAAGGCGCGGGATAGCGAGCTGGGCGAAGAATAGTCTAATAGAACGTAAAGTATAGAGAACGTAAGTCGTATTTTATAGCTCTCCTTCGGTGCATCCAAATCTCGAGTCCAAATCGAGAGTCGAACAGACGAATCTGCCAGCTGTTTTCCTTCTCTCGTTGTCCCACCTTCCTGCTTCCTTCCGCTTGCTGTCACTTTCCGCGCGCGCGCGTGTTTGTTCGCGACGGAAACAAAAATCAACCCTGCGAGAAAGAATATCGCTGCCCGGATCAACGACTCGCAGGAATGGAGTTCGCGAGAAAGAGTTTTGTACATCGCGTCAACTTTGCTTCTCTTTTTCGACCGAATCGACCGAGCCGAATCGCTTTCAGCTGTGAACGCGCGAACACGTAAAAAAAAATTCCCTCTGACACATCGTCGTGCTGACGTGATGAAAGAGATAAAGGCGAGGGAACGATAAAAGAGCTGGCAGGAGATTCAACGCCTCCTCTCAGTGAATTTAATTGTCTGCGAATCTCTGCGCTGTTATTATGAATTTCTTTGATTAAGTACACTGTCCTACATGGCGTTTCAATAAATTTAATAATAAATAAAAAACAATTTAAAAAAACAAGTATATCGACTTTGCATTTAATTTATTAAATTAAATTTGCGTAGATCAATGTTTTTCAATCTTTTTCAATTCGGGACATATAAAAATAATAACCAAATTTATTGATATTAAGGCTCCTGAGTAGTCATCATGCGATTCAAAATCACAATCGGCGGCCTGGCGAAATGTGACGAAATCGGTAGTCACACGCACAAGCACAAACCCATGTAATGATGCACTAAAAGCGAGCACATGTATATGGGCTCGTGTTTGTGTGTGTATTACAGCGCCTCGTCACGATAAATGGCTGAACTTATAGGCGTGGAAAAGTGACGTTATGACGACGAAATTTGTGCTGCATGCCATTTCATTATTATTTGCTTAATTGTGAAAATGTGACGTGTCTCGTAATTATGGAAGTCCTAAAAATGGGCAGAAACTGTAGTTATCTTGGAATTTGATACATAAAAGTGTATATTTCATTCATTTCAACAGCTGTTCAAACCGTGTGTTTCTGCCCGAAATTAGGCTCACTTTACCTGCCTTTTACGATCATTTACTGACTATTAAGGGAGAAAAAGACAGTTTCTACCCATTTTTACAGGTATTTTAAAACACTCTCGTCATTTAGATTTATCCAAATTGTCTTTATTTACAAATGGCTTGCAGCATAAATTTACGTGTCATTCCTCGCTCCTGACATCACGATTCCAATATGGCCGCCGCGACTCAAGAGCCTTAAATGCACATATTTCAGCACTCAGCGGATCTTTATTAGATACAGCCAACATGACATTCAAAAATAAGTAAATATTTTAAAGCTCTTATTTTTTTTTATTAACAATATTAAGTGAATTTTAATTTATTATATAGGATTTCTCTTATTTAATTTGATTTCTCATCGATCCAAATTCATATCATTCTTTTATCTTATTGTTTAAAAAATTATTTTATTGCAATGACGATATCGTTTATTAAAATATTTAGAGAGTAAACACAATATAATTTAAATAATTTTTGAAATATTTTTTACTTGCTTTTTAATTATTATATTTCTAAATTTTTTGGCTTCTTTTACTGTCTCTAAAATTTTCACGACACCCTTGCAGCACCACCGGTTGAGAAACCTTGGCATAGATAATCCCAAAATATACGGCAGACCAATTAAAAAAATCTCGACAGAGAATATTCAGAAGCGCAGGCAGTAAAAGAAGGTTGTGGCCTTTTAATTTCGTCGATTGTGCGAGTGTTACGAAATTAATTGCCGTAGAGACACCGAATCGCTAAATTTTCCCACGATAGAGAGGAAAACATTACGGTTTTATGGAAATAACGATGAAATAACGTTGCGAGAAACTCGAAGCTCGCGAGCTGAAATTAAACTTTCTAATGAATGAACCGTAGTCTTGGCTGAGTAATGTAACGCGCCGCAGCAGTTGCGTGTATATGCATGTATAATTAATGGCCACGAGTTTAAAGACAACTTTGCGCGATTAAGCAATGCGAATGCGAACGTTACACCTCGCTTGAAGAACGGCGAAATGCCCGACCGAATTTACAGAACTCTCGTTAAATTGCAGAAGTGTAGTTTTTAATTCCGAATGTAAAGCCATGATTAAAATTTGTTTTCTAGAATGTTTTTTACAACGTCAGGAAGTATCCTCGAATGCGGGATGTTAAATGTTTTTAAAAGGTGGAATCCTTTTGAGGCTTTCTTTCATGTCATCCGGCTGCGACGAATGAAAGGGTCTCTCGCTTAGCAAAATTCCAGCAATTAAGTGTATTACGCGCATTTTATTTCAACGGATACACGCCTTTCGCGAGCAGTCACGAGTTTTACATGAAGAGCGGCGACCCGCGCGGAGCAACGAATGATATCTCCGGTGTTCATTCCGCCGCCTTGTGTTTTTGTACAAGGCAGGAACGCTTACGTTAATGAAAACCGTCCGTAGAAGATCCCCTCGTAAAAGCTAGTAACGAACGCTAAAGCAAAAAGCGTTGAAATTAAAAGCTGCGACCTCTCGATTCTTGACATTTGCCGTGCCACTGGATGCATTCATTAAAATATTTCCGCTTTAATTAGGACTGACGAAACATTTTCTTTGAATCTTTAATTTGGACTAGATTTTTTTTATATTAAATTATTCGTTAAAATAAGCAAGTAAGATTATTCCATTACAAGATTCCATTAAAATTCGATATACGGATCAATTTAGCGAAAAAGATGGTAATGATACTTTATTTATACAAAGTAATATTTTTCGCAATAAAATTATTTATAGGTTTCATGGTGCTTATCTGTAGCATCAGATTATTAAGATCTGCCTATGAGCATCAATATTCATCATTAAATTGCTTGATTAAAAAAATTTAATTTGTAATATTACTACTCTAGTTCTATTAGAATTGCGTTTGAAGAACTAAAATTAAATTCGGCGCTCAGTTCCAGAATTAGATATGTAGTGTATAAATTCACACCGAATTATTTAAGCACTAAAGTTTCAACTTGACAGTTTAGACCCTTTATTTTCTATTTGTTGTGTACTCGCATTAATTAAAAGACACTTTTGTTTAATATTATTTATACTCTCTTCTTTTTCGCTTCGCGAAAGAGATACGTGAGCGGAACGAGAAATGACAGTAGAGAATAGCGTGCGTTGCGCAATTCCATTATAATTTGCCGTAATTGTCGCACGTGAATTAGTGCAATTACGAGCGGTGTACGGACCTGAGTATCGTAGATGTCTCGGTAAGAAATGTCGGAACACGCGGATCGATACTGCACGAGAGCGTATAAAACCTTTTGTCCCACACTAATACGAGCGACATGTAATATGTTCTCATAAACGTCACGTGTGGATTAATCACGTCTCTATTTGATGTTTACATTGCAAGTGATATACGTCGAGTAAGTACAGTCGCTCACTATCTCATGATTCGTCGCGTGTATGGCAATTACGGAGACGCTGGGCTTATCTTTCATTAAAAATCGTCCCCTACAGAGAGTTTAATCTCCAATTATTAAATTGCCAAGTTGGAAATTAATTACTTCAAGTTGGTTACTTCAAGAAAGACCCAGCTACTTTGGCGCAAGAGGAGAATATCGCGGGCGGAATTAAAAAGATCCCCACCTTAGGTACTTGGGTTTATATATCGTTATACACCACAGTGTGCACTTAAGCCCGTATATCGCGTTATTATTCCGCTGCTCGTCCTCGGCGCAGTGATAAAATTCTAATAGCGCGATTATATATACGTAGCCCGATTCTGTATGTATTTCCTCTCGCCGGCGGAGATCGTCCTACACAAGCGGCCTTCCTCATTTATTTCTCGTTGGTCGGAACATGGAGCTTCTCACCTTATCGCAAAAATCAGTAATTAAGTTACGTTTCTCCCGGTACCCTCGAAGAACGAACGCGCGATGGAAACGATTTCGAAACGGCAGCGGCCAACCCCTTTTTAGCTCGCGGCATAGCTGTTCTTCGTGGCGAGAGCGCGCGGCATCTCTTATTAAATCTCGGCGCGAAATTATTATTAAGCGTGCACTATCCGTAGGATCCGCCGAGTACGATCCTTCGAGGCGCACGTTGCACAGATTTATTCGCGACTACAAACGTTCTAGGCTATACGTCCTTCGCGAAGTTTCACCGCGCGAGATTTATTAATTTCCGGATTATCCCGCCCGCGATTTCCGTCGTACAAATGCGATTTCAATTAATCAATAACGAATACAATTTCCTTCGAGGCCGAGGTAAATGCGATCGGTATTGAATTATAAATTCAGAGACGCAAGCAGCAGGACGAACGTTTTCGTCCAGGCGTAGCTTTTACCGCTTCGCGCTTTTTCGCGCTCGCCGTTCAATTATAGCCGCGCAGCGATATAGCTATGCAAAAAGGCCCGTTTTACTCTCGTTATCTTTGGTCCTGCATTTACAAAGAAAAAGAGCGGTCAAAGCGAAATTTATAGTACGAAGCGTTTTAACGACGTTTTTACGCCGCTCCGCTTTGGAAAGATAAATTGCGGAGCCGGCGCTCGCGACTCGTGCCCGTTTTTATCGATATTCCGATATTCCATGGAATATTGTATTACCATTTCAAAACGTAACAACGAAAATGTGATATAAACTGTCATTATTGTTGTGTGAAATTATTGTTCGTACAAAGAAAATCTCACGTTTCACATTTCGTTGGGCGCGCGATAATCATTTTTACACGAGTTTTCACGAGAGAGTACTTTCCATATATATACGAAAGAAAGCGTCAGCCATCCTTCCATCCTTTCATTCTTATTCCCGTTCCCTCCTGCGATAGGATTTTTCACGGCGATACGAATGGGACGGAAGTTAGTGTTACATACCGCACAGTTCGCGAACTATCTGCAAACTCTATTCCGACGTGATCGTCCTCACGTGGAATTCCCTAGCGTATCTCGAGATATTGATTTTGCGACACGATTTGCCGGAGGATGCCCACAGCGCTGCACACTCCGGGAAATAAATCCGCGAATGGAATCTAGGTGGAGGAAACATGAGAAATCGCATTTGCTAGATTCTATGAGACTTATCTGCCATCTTGTCGATTATTGAAAATCGGCTAACTCATTCGTCACGCTGGTGATGCCATGCCCAAGGAGAGAAGCGATAAAAAAGGAAGGGAGGGCAAAGTGAAATAGACTAATCGGAGATTCGATGACGGGGGATAAAAAAAAACCGCAAATTCCGTGGAATCTCAACTCGCATGAATAATCATCAAGAGACTCGCATTAAGTGGGAAACATTCCCATCGTTCGCCATCGCCTTATGCTTCCTTATTGATTTTCGCTGATGTACTCTGCTATTAGCTCGTACCGTCGCTTCATGCTAACTAAAACGATTATACGCTCGTCAGAGGATATTTGAAACATTTTCGCACTTTATAAAGATGTCAACATTACTAGACAAAATTTCTAGTTTATGCAAAGTATAATTTTTTTCTTAAATAAAAAAAAGAATCTTAAATTTGCGTCTCTCAGAGGATATTTGAAACTTGCTCGTCAGAGGATATTTGAAACATTTTCGCACTTTATAAAGATGTCAACATTACTAGACAAAATTTCTAGTTTATGCAAAGTCTAATTTTTTTCTTAAATAAAAAAAAAGAATCTTAAATTTGCGTCTCTCAATTGTATTGAAACAAATGTGATAAAAAAAAAAAAAAAAAAAAAAACATTCAAAGAATGTCATTTTGATGTATCAGAATTTTTTTTCAATACAACTGAGGCAAGTTTTAAGATCTTTTTATTTTTTATCTCACCAAAATGCCATTCCTCTCGAGTGCTTTTGTTAGTTTAAACATCAGAATATTTTTTCAGTGTATAATTAAAGCACATGAGTTTCAAGATTTTTTTCTTGCTTAAGAAAAGTTAAACTTTCCACAGAAATTCTGTTTACCAGATATAACCAGAAACCCTGTTTGGTCTCAACAAAAAATACATTCTTGTTAAATTCTTTTGTTGATTTAACATTTTTCTCGGTGTATCAATAAGAATATTTTCTTTGTCAAGCATTAGATTTTTTATAAATACATGCGTTTTAAATCTCATGTAACAATACTCGTGCGAGCGTTAGTTGAATAGGCGTGCAATATTTTGTTAGACAGAACCAGTTCATCGTAAATCACGAAAGGCGTGAACGGAACGACTTTCGGTATAACTCATGCGATTGTGCAATATCGAAAAGTCCTCAAGTGTCATTGGATATCTGATGTCGTCTTAAATACACACGCCGTTGCGAGCGTTGAGTTGCAAGCAATGACAACCTAACTCGAAGTCTAAACTACCGAAGGAATCAGATCCCGCCGTCAGGTGTGCATAAATAAACAATGAGAAGGATACGCCTTCGGGAGATCCGCCTAAGAGATCCATTCTTAATGAAGAAAATACTTGACAATGATTTAGATACCGTCATTTTACGGCGGCCTGATCTAACGACTACTTACTGACGCCTGACTCTATATTTTATGTCTCAAGGTTACTCGAGCGTATTACAGCAGCCGTCGCGTACGCAAGTGTAATATATTCATAGCCTGTAATGAGACTATAATTAAGCTGTACCATGGAATTATATAATTAAATTTAATGAGTGATTTAATTTATCAGCGTTCGTGCATATTGATTAATCATCGTAATCTGCAAAAAGATTGTAAAAGATGTAAGAGAAAGACTTAACGCAGAGCATCTCGCTCGACTTTAATGAAAACGGAGAAATTTTAGGGTGAGCTTTTTAAAAGAAGTGAAAGCTTCGGGAGTTCTCTAAAGGAAATTCGCCGGTATTAAGGTCGACGTCCATATTGATGAAAGTCCTCGAACAATAACGACCGTCGATCGTTAAATCCGTACGAGCGTAATAAAGCGACCGTCTCTGATACGCATAAATCCGGATTATCGCGCGTTTACTCCCACGTCTTCGCCAAACGATCAATGCATAAAATGTGGGTAATAATTTTAGCCACTAAAATACAACATATCTAAATAACTTGCACTTCCGTGTATTTAATGGGCTCTAAGCCATAGATATCTTTTCGTTATTCGATTCAATGAGCTTGACACGATAACCAAGATGACAGCTTTAACAGAAGCAACATCTCTTAAGCTTAAGCCACTCGGCTATTGCCTAAATGACTTGTGTTTGAGTTGGTAAGATAATACAAATGATTGACGGTCCACTCCCGTCCCCAAAGGGCAGTTAATGTGATCAGCAGACTGGAAGAGAAAGGGCGGGAAAGCGTGCTATCAGCAAAAAGAAAGTTTCGTGATGAAAATATTAGTCATATACTTTCTCATCAAAGTGATTTAGAAAGATTCTTGGAATAACTCTCTTTCTCCGAAGAGAAAGAGAATTATTTCAAGAGTCTTTTGATTCTAGGAGTTTTAAAAAGAATTTAAAATGAAATATGCGTATAAACATAGTACGATTGGAAAATAACTGGAAATACGCGAGTCAAAATTAAAGTAAATAGGCTCGTACGATTGCAGCACAATTTAACAGTATCGTGGCTTATTTCGAGCTTTTTAAATAATCTATTGACTGAAGAACTTTTTTCTTCTCATCTTAATATTTCGAAATAACACACTATACTGATTTATCAGAACTAGACACATCGCCACTGTTATAATAAGTATTATTTGAATAATTATTCGTTAAGGAGATTATGATATTATTCTTATCACTAAAGAAGGCTTTGTAAGTCAAAACGTTTGTATATTGAATTAATTGTATTCTTATCTATTTAAATATATTATTTCTAAGTCACCTGTTTAAAAATCTCGAAATAACGATACTGTTAAATTGCAAAATAAAAAAAAACCAATTCGATGGCTGCCTTAGTTATCTGTGATATTGATTGCCATTTGCATTTTGTTGCAGGTAACAACGATACCCGACGAGGGCGAGGACAATTTTAAAATGCCCAGAGCTTCCGTGGTACACATGACGTCGACGGCAACGAGGCCGCATCACATGTCACAAGTATATATCATTAATAAATACTGTCATTAGTTCGTTAAGTTTAATAATAAACGATTAGTTAATCAGCTAATAATAGAGGATCATCTTTACATCTTTAAATAAGATGGCTATTGTATAGCATGTACTTATATTTTAGAAATTTGTTAATGAGACATACAAAAATGGAAAACACAGAAAGAACGGTTTTACTGGAGTATCTAAAAAAATTGGACATTTGTTAAACCTTCAAAATAATTATTTGGAACATTTAAGCATGATAATTTTGCAAAAAATTTTGACATTCTACCACACTGAAAGAAATGATTTTGTTATAAGAACAAATCAAGGGAAAGCAAATGTGACATTTGTTAAAAAAACGATCGATTTGTTACGATTGTAAATTAATTCGTCTATGAAACAAATAATCAATAGCTAGCAAATAAGAAGCTCATATATATATAAAAGTCGTAGACGGTTGCAAGGTCTCAAATCGTAAGAAATTAACCAATTCTAGTTAAGTATTTTTCCTTATATTAGACTGTGCTTGGTCGGTTTCCTACGACTTAAGATTCCACGATCATCTACGAATTCTATGTAAACGAGCCTAAAGTTTATCCAAAAAATAGGTTAGATTCTATATAATTTGTTTCTGTTACTAATAATATTGGTTGATATAGCAGACTAGCAGTAATCACAACAAAATTTGTTGTCACATATTTACCGATCACCGGTTAAAAGTACCGGTGGCTTGTTAAATTAAGAAAATCCTTTCTCTCAGTGCATCATCAATTTAAATATTCTATTATTTTATTGGTCCAACAAAATTGTTTTCAAAATTGTATCTAACTGAATGTTTAGATGCTTTAGCAAAATCGTTCTTTTCGTATAAAGCAGCGTCTACAATGAGATTTTAAGGGATGAAACTTAAGTTTCAAGCCTCAGACTATCTTAATTGACCAATCATAGTCGAATGTGAGGAGAATATTTGATTATTTGGTTAATTTCTTACGACTTAAGGCTTAAAGCTTAAAATTTCATTTTAGACGCCGCTTAAAAATGGTAACTAAAGAACAGTTCGTCGAAAGTGCTTTAGTGTGACTTTAGTGTGTCTTTCCCACGATACCTAACTATACTGAATTTACAACGATCATAAGTATATATATATATATATATATTCAGCGAACGCGTAATGTCCTTCAACAATTTATATTTCTCCGCCATCGGTAGAACGCGGTTCTTAAATAATCAAGCGAGATAGTGAGACGAATCTTTTTATCTGTGGTTGGCAAGGGGCCATATTGATATGCAAACACCGAAGACGGCACCGAGCGTAATTGAGTGGTCCGGTTTAAAATGGATATCGTGTACACGGAGGCCTTTCGGGAGGGCAGGAGAAGACCGCCATCGTACACCCACATATACCGAGTTGCACACTTAACACAGCATCCGACCGACCATCCTCATAATCGTATAAGCGGGAAGACGACTTTTAAAGCTCGTTTTTCCTCTCCCTTTCTCTCTAGCCTTTACCCCTCGACTAATAGTTTTAAGCTAATGGCTCCCTCGGTTAACTTCGATCCGACACTCTGACGCACATCCCCGCGCTTGTGGAACTGCTCCGAGTATTTCGCACGGCTTGATGCAAACGAGCTTTTAACGTCGTGTCCGAGAATGAGAAAGGAATAGCAGAAGGAGGAAGAGAAGTGTAAAAGAAGGGTGAAAGAACGCCCAAAAATAATATCGCCAGAAGCGTTTCCGAACGCAAATTTCTTACGTTCGAAAGAAAAATACGCTCTCGCGTGAGAATATGTGTTTTTTTTAGCTCGTTAAAAACTGTTCGCCATTACTGCGATATTGCGAATATGCGGCGGATCGCGCAGATAAACGCGCCTCGTATATTCTTAACGCATCTCGTAAACCGTAATTAATATACCAAATTCTCCACCGTCGCTCTAAGAAACGGGAAACATATCGGCGCTCGTTACCGTGCCCAACGTTTTCCTGAATGCGCTATTCATCGCGTGGCTCGATAATTAGTCGAAGAAAGCGATTCAGGCGAGCGCGCTCGTAAACTCGTGTTCATTACCGCTGTTGCTGTTCGCGCATATCGTATTATACGAATAATTAGGATTGATGACGTCCAACTATTTTCCGCGGGGCCTCTGAGAATATTCTCTAAAAAAAGCGGTAGTTGCATAAAAATTATTATAGAGATTAACTCTCCTGGCCTGTTCAAATTTATACTGTGAGAAAAATTTATCTGGTTGAAAACGAATAAACTAAAAAGTTCTAATTGTACCAATCAAAATTTTATTATGACGAACTAAATTTCTAGTAGATTTAACCAGAAAATTCTGAGATTCGTTCAGGTTCAATCAGAATTTTAATTAGTCCAACCAGACATTTTCCTCACAATCTGTACTCCATGTAATCATATCGTTTGTGTCAATATAATTAAAAAGCTCTAAAAATAATAAATCTTTATAGAAAAAAGATCATAAATTAATAGACGAAGTCATCAAAGAAAAAGTTTTTTAGTAAAATATTGGTAAAAAATTACATTCTCAATAGATCAAATAGAATAGACTAACAGGATTATAAAAACATCCTGGTGATAACTAATAAATCCAAAAGCTGCGTACAATGCAATTCGCTTTTAACTGCGAGATATGTAAATAGTTTGAATTCTCGCGACACGTCGGCCGAACTTACAGCTCGATGTACTCTATCGTAATTACAAATCTCGAATGGAAAGTGAGAATATAATCGTAAATTTGTCCCTCTTCGAAGTCAAGACTTTATATTCGTATTCCAATCAATCGATAAGGCGCACAAAATTATGTCTCGGATCGCATTATAATTTTCGCCCTCAGTCATTGGGCGTAGATGAAGGAAAGAAAAAGTCTAATTGCAAAGTGGCGCTTGACGTCCCACGCATTATTGTCGACTAGAGAAACAACGGTATCATGAGCCTCTCTGGCGAGACGATAGAAAGGTTACACATGGCGACACGTCTAATCGCGCACTACGACCGTTTACGCTCGCTGCTCCTAATGGCGAGAGAGATAATTGAAAGTGCATGCAAATTTATGTGGGATCGGCGGCGCCGCTTGAAATTCCTTATCGAATATACGCTCGTCGTTCCGCACGTCACGAATATGAGTTACAAGTCATTACGCATTAAAACTGAAAAACGCAACCGTTTTTCACAGAACACTACTATTGTAGCTTCTTAATCAACGTGTTTAATTAATTGGTCACATAACAATCTTGGCCGCTTACAAGATTCACAGAACAGTACAGACACTCGCGAGACGGAAAAATAAATTTTGCTTATAGCGGAAAAACAAATTTTGCTTTTCGAAGCAAAAAAAAAAACAATCAAACGTAAGCTCACATTCAAGAAACATGAAACAGTAATCGAAGTGGATCCGCGCTCGATTATCACGATTTCATTCAATGTCATTTAAGCACAATTAATATATATCCTATCAAAAACTTAAAACGGAACTATCGGCAATTTCGTTGTTCGTATTACACTATAAATTATTGTCGATATCGATATGACTCGTATTAAACTTTTACTTATCGCAATGTTGACGTTATAAATTATAAACGCCAATATTGCGATGAGCAAAAGTTTAATACAAAATAAGTATCGACGAATTTTTATAATGATTATTGTGGATAACGTGGATTTATGGATCGATGTGAGCGCGTTGTATTTTGTGGTGCAAGATAAATGATACTAAGTTGTCTAACAAACGCTATCGCTTGCAAGACTTATAGTGGAAGTCGAAGCAAAAAAAAATAATAAAACATCAAGCTTATATTCAAGAAATATGAAACACACAGTAATCAAAGTGAATCCATGATCGATATGATTACGAATTCACTCAACACCATGTAGGTACAATTAATATATATATATATATATCCTAACAAAAACTTAAAACCGAACTATCGGCAATTTCGTTGTTCGTATTACACTATAAATTACTGTCGATATCGATATAACTCGTATTAAACTTTTACTTATCGCAATGTTGACGTTATAAATTATAAACGCTAATATTGCGATGAGCAAAAGTTTAATACAAAATATTGATGAATATTTATAATGATTATTGTGGATAAGATGGATTTATGAATCAATGTGAGCGCGTTGTATTTTATGCAAGATACTAAGTTATTTAACAATAAACAAATAGATTAGCTAATAACACGAATTAAAAAACTAAAGTCGTTCAAGTTATGAAAAGAAAGTTATCTCGAGCAAAAATTTGTAGTATGCAAAATCGAGAATATCATACATTACAGAATATATTTAATATTAAAAAATCGAGAACGACGAATATCTTCTGACTTACCGCAATGCATTCTCATACTAGCATAACAAATAGAAATTACATAATATTTTAATTTTATACTTGCATGAATTTAATACCGTCATTTTCTCATAATAGTTTTCTGCAGTCGTTTGACCTATTTCTAAAAAGATGGGAATCGGAATACCAATAAGACAAATAATGTCGCATTCAGATTAGAAGATCCGTGCATCGCAAAAAGTGCATGTACCGCATAAAGATACGTTTACTGAACACAAAGAAATAGACACGTAGGAACATAGACTTCGCGCAGATATCTTATGTCATCATTCGCCGTAAGATCGTGGATGCTGAGCGTGCATGCGGTGACAAAGATAACACTGGAAGGTCTTACATTGAGATTTAAATTTTAATGAGTCAATGAAAAGAATCACGAATTTATACCCGTAGAAAAAAAAACAACATCGCCATTAGATATTTTCATCACCATAAAATCATTATAAAATACTGAATCTCATACTTGCACATTTTCTTCGCGCGAGTTCATTCCTCGCAAAATTATATATCGTTGTTTGGAAAAGCGATATACGCGCCCATAGTTTCATATAAAGAGGAACTTACATGCGTCGCGCGAAGGATGCGTATTATAGGCGTCGACATATATGGATACGCGGTACTTTGAAATTGAATCTGTATATGTGCAGATGTATACATATGCATGCACATAAATGCGGGGCCACGCGAAATGTTTAGTATTCCTCGTGAGGGTCCAAGCCCAGCTTTCAATTTGCGGCTAGCAATTTGTTCGCCAGTTGCACCCCCGTGTAGCACAAATACGCGATGCATTCTGGATGTATGTATGCATCGTAGCAAAGCATCATAGTGCGCAATGGACGGATTTATATCTAACGTTACGGTTTCAACGCTGTTCAGAGTGCTTCTCGATTAGGGGACGTTACAAGATGGAGATTCGATAAAAGAGAACTCTATGTTTCTATATCGATGGATTTTCGATAACATGGATATAGCAAATTGAATGCTTTTAAATTGAAAACGTGCGCGCAATGCAGAAATATTTCACGAGGTGAACGTAGAACGCATTGTGGAAGTAACGACTCCTTTCAACGTCGCCGGACTCTGTGATATAGAGCGGTACGCGTCACACAAAGAACGCGGTAAAAGGAATACACAGGCGTAAATTTCAGTCACTTGCCAACGTAAAATAAACGAAGTTGACGTTCGCACCGCTGTGTTATACCGCGTTCCTGCATAAATTCTTTCGCGTCAACGTAAAAAGACCATTTCACGCGTGAGTTCATTAGAGCCTGTTTATCTTGATAGGTACTGGCGACCCTGGCACTATCTATGGGAACTCTCTCCTCCGGTTTGGCCAAGGGTTACACCTCGCCCGCGTTAGACTCCATATTGGATAATCAACCGCCCCATCTTTATCAATCACCCAACAATGACACGTGGTAAGAATTCGAATGTTTAATAACTAGATTATATAGGTCTGTTTTCTATAAATAATAATAAGACTCTTAATATAAAAACAATAATAATAAATCAAGATATTAAGGATATGTAAGATTCAAAAGTTGGTGCGCTTCTATTTTCTATAATTAAACTAGTGTATACTTTTGGAATTTAAAGTGGAATAGTATATGTTTGATTATTTAACAAAAGCCAAAAGGAGTTCAAGTACAGTCTAGTGCAGAAATAATAAACAGACCTTATATTAGACGATTCCATGACAATCAAGTTTAAATGGTGTGGTTGAAACATAAACATGTAATCTTTTGGCCCATTTTTTTACATTTATATCATTACTCAATCTGGATTTAAATATGTAATATCTCATAGCTGTTAATATAAACATATTTTTATTTGATTCGCAATAAAAAGAAAAAAGAGCATATTTTATTATTTTCATCATCGTAATAACATTACCAAAACCAATAAAATTACTTGTGTAATTTATCAGTGATAGAGAGCACCGTAAATTTTACAAATAATTTGATCAGTTTTTGTTATTATCACAAATGAAAGTAATGAAGTATGCAGCATCAAATATACTCTTTTTCATCTTCTCTCATTCAATCGAATGAAAAAGATGTTTATGTTAAGATTATACGTTTATGATTTAGCGCCATTTAAACTTGATCTTAGGAACTCTTATGGAATCATTTAATTGATCTAATGATGCATGTAAGAAATTCACTGTTCCGTGTTACACGAACAAAAGTTTCGTCTTGTTAAATAATATCGGATTTCAATCCGAAACGTCGACATGGACAATTATATCCACGCGGTGGCTTATTCGAGCATCACGTTCCTGGTTGCTAATTCCGGGATGCGTTTACTGCGACGACAACATGCAAACTCTACTGGGAAGTAGAGCTGTTCACAAATAATACTCGACAACTGAGACACGGCTGCCAAGAGAGATTACGTTTGCACCTGACGTCTACTTTGGCATTCTGAGAACAATACCCAATACATCGAGAGGGTCTCCTGGACGCGTCTGAATTACGCCAAGAGTTCAGACAATATAATGCCGCGCGATTTTAATCACATTTACGCTTTCTTGTGTAGGTTGGCTTTTTCGGTTACGCAACAGGAAGCTTCGTGGGTTGCATCGCTGTCCATGCTGGGCGCATGGTTCGGTGCCATGATCGGTGACTGGATAATGCGGAGAGGTCGTCGTTTGGCCTTACGCATGACATCCTTGCCTCTGGCAGGAGCCTGGGTCTTAACGGGCGTCGCACCGTGCGTGGAGTTGGTGTACGTCACGAGTTTCATCGGCGGGCTTTGCTGTTCAGTCATCACCATGGTGGCGCAGGTAAAAAAAAAAAAAGAGATTCGATTCGATTGATTTAAAAATTAAATCTTAGTCGACGCATGAGCAAATTCTTTTGGTACTTTTGACAGGTGTACATATCGGAAATCTCGATGCCGGGTATTCGCGGATGTTTGTCAGCGATGTTGAAGGTGCTCGGTCACGTTGGTGTCTTGCTGTCGTACATAGCCGGCACATATCTGAATTGGCGGCAAAGCGCACTACTAGTGGCCGTCGCGCCGTCAATGCTCTTTTTGGGGACCCTCTTTATACCCGAGACACCATCGTATCTCGTACTAAACGGCAAAGATGACGAGGCTGCCAACAGTTTGCAGTGGCTGCGCGGAGAACACGTTGATATAAGACACGAATTGCAGGTAATTTTCAAAGTTTATGAAAAATGAATAACTTCAAATCATTGTTTAATCCATAATATCAAATTACACGGCTTAAATTGCTTTTAATCATCTCTATAGGTCACTGCTTTTACTCAATATATCGTTAATTTAATTAAAACAATGAAGTTAAATGATTTAACCCAAGAAAATTAAATTCAACTCAAATGTATTAAGCTCGACTCTTATTACTAATTTATTATTTACCCAGTGAATACGTTAATATAAATGTTGTTTATTTCGAAACTGAAGATTGATTTACATTTTTGAAAGTCATTTACAAAAATAGCAAAAGGGATTGAGTTACCATTACTCCTTTGATAAACTGACAGTAAATAGAGCGGCTGTCTTCTCATATATCTTTCGACGCAAATCAGCGAGCGTCAATCGCAAATAATGTTCGATATAAATTTGCAATTAACGATATGCCTTCAGGTCATCAAAACGAATATTCTGGCTTCGAGGGCTAAGCAGTACGAGCTAAGTTTTAAGAACAGCATGTTTACACCGAGACTATATAAACCCATTGCTATCACGTGCGGTCTGATGTTCTTCCAACGATTCTCCGGCGCGAATGCGTTTAATTATTATGCGGTACTTATTTTTCGTCAAACCCTAGGTGGAATGAATCCTCACGGAGCGACCATAGCGATCGGATTTGTACAGCTATTGGCTTCTTTACTGTCAGGTACATTAAATAATTTCAAACAATACTCAGTATATTACTCGATAATACTCAAATAATAACAATAAAATTAAATTCCATAATTAATAAGATTGTGATGTGAATAAAATAAATTATTCTCTTTTTTATTAGATATATCTGCGTTTATCATACTTAATCGAATTCATATCACTCGCAGGATTTTTGATTGATATAGTCGGCAGACTACCGCTTTTGATAGCCAGCACCGTTTTCATGTCATTGGCGCTCGCCGGTTTCGGCAGCTACGCGTATTATGTGTCTCAAACGCAAAATCTTGGCTACGTGGACTCGGCGGTGGTGGGCCAACATGACTGGATACCGCTACTCTGCGTACTCGTGTTTACGACCGCTCTCGCCCTGGGCATATCGCCAATTTCTTGGCTATTGATTGGCGAACTATTTCCGCTGGAGTACCGCGGCCTCGGCTCTAGCATTAGCACGAGCTTTAGCTACTTTTGCGCGTTTTTCGGGATCAAGCTCTTTATGGACTTCCAGCAGGTGAGGAGGTTTTCATTTTCTTTTTAAAATATTAACAAGTTACTACAAGTTACTACAAGTTAGACTTTAAAGACTGAGTTAGAAACTAAGTTCGAGATTCTTCGAAGTAAGATTTTAAATGAAAAAATTCATAACAAGGATGGTTTTCATGGCGTTTTAAGTAACATTATTTTGCTGGAGTAATTTGCCCAGATATAACATTTTATTCATACAACATTATTCTCTACCCAATTAATCAATGACGAACTTCTGTAATCATGCAATTAATAACTTAAGTTGTGAGAACTTCTTCTCTTTTTAGAGTCTCGGTCTACATGGAGCCTTTTGGTTTTATGCCGCCGTGGCGGTCTGCGGACTGTGCTTCGTAGTCTGCTGCGTGCCTGAGACGAAGGGCAAGCAGCTGGACGAGATGAATCCGGATTATGCGCAAGCACGGTAGTATAAGGCCTCGCTGACGGGGGGTCTCTCGAACTTAGAGAAGGCGAACAAGCCTTTACCGGGTGGTGCTTATCCGAACGAGCACGATCCGCGGGATCTCTACCGCAACGATCCGTCAATAGCGACTTCCAGCATCGCGATGCCGTCTGCGCGCGTCGCTCACCGCAAATTGTCGGATTACTGCGGTATCTTCGCCGAGAAGACCAATAGAATCGGTAGAAATGTGGAGAGCTTTATGCAGTCTCGCGGTTTGCTACCGATTCGTCGCTTGGTCGACGAAACACCGCGTCGTGACGCGCTCGGGATTAACGGCGACGTGATCAGGAACGACCCTCCGTCGCGAGTTGATCGAGAAATAAGCGAGAACCGTCGTCGCCAGTACGAGAGTCTTGATTACGAGCGGCCACGGAGGATCGGCGGTCAGAAGAAACGCGTGGCGTACTCCAACAGCACTTATCCCCGGGACCCAATGCGAGCAGACGCGAGTTACGTTCGTCGTTTCAACGCCACGGAGGCACCCCGTCGTGCCAACAGGCGCGAGTACGCAGAAACGGATTACGACGCGACGGACACCTGGAGACGAGACTTGGACCTCGCGAGGGGAGGTCTCTATGTCTCCAAGCCGATTTTAAGAAATGGCATCAATCATAGTGGAGACGAGAGGCTGTATTACTCGACTCTACCGCGGCGCAGCAGAACCATCAACTTTAAGGATCAAGCACGCGACTCCCCGGAGGGAGAACGACGGCGCACGTATCCGAAGAGCCTACAGGATCTAACGGATTTAGAACTCGATGACGTCACGTATCTCCCATCCGCCCGCGATGGGAATGATACTCGAGAGGAGAGACTCGACGACAATTATCGTCGACGTAACAGGTATCGTCGAGAGGAGGGCGAATTACCCTTCGACGATGATTATCTCAAGCTCTGCAGAAGCCTGTCGAGATTAGATAAGTATCCGCGAGGCAGTAGATATGGACCAGGTCAAGTACACTATGAGAGAGAATGCAGAACATTCGGCAAGGATACGGTCGCCTTTATCTACTATAAGACGTGCTATTTATGATCTAAAAAGAAAAGCGATACAAACGAGTGGTCGGGGGTTCTCTCATCGATAGACCGTCCATCGATATCCATGGCTCACGATCTCAAGCAGAAATGCGCATATGGCCGATATTGGTCGTTTCGAATCTTTTGTTCCGGATGCATTTAACGAGCAGAAGTATTTTCTACTCGATAAAATGGCATAGGGTTTTGTGTTGAACTGACAACTACAAAATTTATCAGTAGTGAATCGTATTACAGAAAAAAATCCCTTCAAATTCATATCTTCTTAATGATAACATATCTTTATCAGGATGTAAAGAGGATACTTGCGTGAGGAAAAAAAGATCTGTATAAAAAAACAACCGAGTAACCGAATCACAAATTGCCTTCACGTCTGGCTTTAATAATTAAATCGTTTCTCGACTGATAATGAAATTGTATCATCGAGCTTTAAATAGTAACTTCTTACGTATAGTAACTTCTCTAAAAAAAAAAAAAACATGATATCACTTTTTTTCAGAAATCATCTTACAGAGCTAGATAAGTTTTTTTTTTTTTAAATAAACGACATAAATTTTTATGCTCATTCCACACTAATTATTCAGTATCGTATCTCTTTGAGATGTTTTTGAAGATATAAAGGATAATTATAAAAAATGATCAAAAACGATACCAAATAATATCTAAATAAATACTAGCATCAGATTAGATCTACGTAAAATCGCACCGTGTAAACTATTTTATGCTTATCGTATTATGTCCAACTTTATATTAATTTCCGGAAATACGGTTTTTTTCGGATTGAATTATATTATTTACTAATAAATTTTTAATATTCAAAGCTTATTCAAGTCAAGAGGCAATGCTATCATACCGTACTTTCCAAGAAAGCGCGACAATATTTTACGCGAAAAAATGTGTATACCACAAGTAAACAATTTAACAGAGTCCTTAGAATAGGCTCGATAGACTGCTCGTAGACTGCCAAGCTAGTCTTTCTGTAAAGTAGTCAGTATATGCAATAAGTTGCAATAATTTCTGCAGCTATATTTTCAGCCGTTAATGGTGTTCGAGCACCATTTCTTTCGAGAATATCGCGAATAAACCTCAAGAGAAAAGGTAAAAGACAATTACCAACGCTAAAAACGATGTTTTTACAGCTAATGTGCTGCAGGGACATTCGCGTTATTAAACAAGTTTACGACAATATATAGAGTATACTTTTGCGGACGTAAGCAAAATACTTTTTGCTAACTTCAGAATATCGAGGCCTCGTTGCATAGCACAGGCATCATTGACTTAACTACGACAATATCGATTTGTAGATATATCTACATATGTTTCGTATAAGATGCGTATTGTGTACATTGGTTATTGTATATTATATACATATATCTCTGTCGTATTCGTGGAACTTACGCAATTAGTGACGATACGATGCGATATAGCCGATAAACAAATTCCCGACAATACCACAAATTGCTAATTTCGCGAAGCCGGTAGAGCGAAATTCGGTACTATTAGCTTTATGAAAATATTAATGCATATGTACTACGTGTAACGTTGAAAGCAGCTATACCTAACACTAAATATCTGCGGGATCGAGGGTGAGTTCCTCATCTGTATAACTAATCTTGATTATTTATCTAAGTCTTCTGCTTTCGACGATTTCCTGCATTTCTCAAAAGTGTAGCCATTCGAATGGCGGAGTCGCGATTATAGACGAAAGTCTCCATAATGATGTACGTATTTTATATTTTTATATAGTTTGTAGAATAACGTTGAGAGAGAGAGAGAGAGAGAGAGAGAGAGAGAGAAAGAGAGCGATTCACATGACGAAGTATTTGTTAGAAGTTGATTACACTTTGCGGATCACAGCTTGTATATCTGTGATAATCCATGCGGGAAAAAAATTTCCTTAAAATATCTATCGAAACTATATAATATCAACGAAAAACAAAATGCCGAACGTAATATAACGAATTTGATTTGAGAGACAAATACAATACGAAGAGGAAATTTTTCGTCGCGTGGGTCGCGCAAACAGAAATTATCACATCTGTAATTATCTATCGAACCCGTGAGTCATATCCCTGCCATATCCTATACGTAACGAAGTGTATGAAAGTCGCGGAAGCACATTAAATCCCTGTACTTAAATATTTCCGCGTGTTTCTGTAGACAGTGATCGATCGATACGATGCGGGGGAGAGAAAAATCTGCGTTTGCGCAAAACTATATTGATTCGTAAAAAATACATTCCATTTTTTATATATATATATAAATTACACGTATGCGGTACGCGAGGAAAATAATGTTGCCAACGTCGAAATCGTAAATTCGTAAAACGACATATCACGTATAAGAGAAATAATATTTTGGTATCGGCATTACTGTCTACAAGAAGCGAGTACACGCACTTTCCTATCAAGAAAAATATCTTGCTAAATATATTACATAAAGTGTTTTGAAAAAATATATACCAGCATATCCTAATTAATACTTTATTGTGAAAAAATTTTAGTATAATTATTATTTTTCATTTTTTTATATTAAATGTAAGCGTTGGTGATCAAATTATATTTTTGCTACAAGAAATAATCAATTATCTAAAATATGAGACTATTTATCTAAAATATAATTTGTCGAATTAGTAACATATTTGAATGTTTAAGCTAGTCATTTTACAGTGGTATATATATTTTCAAAGCATTGTATATTTTATGCTCAAGGGCTTGGATACAGTATTGGGTAATGTCTATAATTAGTTTTAACGCGGTGCAATGCTCGTGAAACGAGTGTACATAAGATATACGATTAACTTCCGAATTTTACGTAAATCATAAAAAAAGTTCTCGATAAGATTATATCGTTCTTAGTATATACCGCCGAATAAGCGAGCTTTACTATTTGCCGAGTGGCATATTATATATTCACAGCGACCACCTTGCGTCAGATCTTCCATGTAATAAGAAAAAAAAAGAAAATCTCTCCTTTCCCTTGTAGGTATGTTAAACTATATAAAACAAAAATCTGCACTGTGCACTCTCGTGAATTGAAAATTTATCGTAACATGTAGCGGTAATAGTGAAATTCAGGATCAAGATTTCGCATTACTGCATGTTTAGGGTCACGATAGTTCCGATAAAATGTCTGTATATCGCGTACGCGGATACGTATGTGTTCGTGTGCAAGAAAACTCACGAATGAGTGGCGTGTAATTGCGGGTGACGATGACAGCTTTTAGATGTACGCCACGCATGTAGATTTATCCCTTTATTCCTCTTTTATGCGAAAATGGCAAACATTAGAGGTTGACAAAGACTATAACTCGAGATTGAAATATTAATCTGCATTAGCAAATTAAAAGTACGTACTTAGCACGTGCAATCAGATTACAGCAAATAAGGATTCAATCTAGGAATTCGAATTTATATACATATGTTACTACACGCGATATATTATATTATCTGAACGTGATGAAAAAGCTTTATGGAAAGAATCACGTTATAATTCTACTTAACGACAATAAATTCACTATACAATTTATCGACAATAAATAGTTCAAATGGGAATTAGCGCTGGCCGTCGCTAAGATGATTAAATCTTATATTATATCATCACAGATACTAAAATTATGAGGACGTATTTTCAATGAAGGAAAAAAAAGAGAAAAAGAGAAAGAGAAAGAAAAAGAGGAAAGAGAACAGAATAAATAAGAAGAAATAAATATATATGCATACACCGATCTTGTCTATAACGAGCCACGTTTAGCTTCGCTTGCTAGATTTAATATTTTTGTAATGATGCCTAGGAATGTATAGCTGATGTATTTGTACCTTCATAGAGTTAACATTTAGATTATACTCTCTATAAATGTTGCATCTTCAATGCGATGCAACGGAGAAATCAACTCTTATATAACGCGATGGAATATAATATTGTATAAAATATATAAGAATGATTTCTGTGCAAGAAGTGAGACAAGACTGTGCGTCGGTTTCTCGCGAATACGAACTCGAATTCTATCATCGAATATAGAAAATATCGATTCTCCTACGCTTTCTCTTCGATGTAACGAAAACACCAACGGGAATTCTTTGATTTATTTCAGAGGCCGGCCATTACGTTCGTTAATTAAAATAATATGAGGTAGCACAAACGTGATCTTGCCGATACGATGATTTATTTTAGGAGGGTAGATAAGACACCCTCAACAATACCGTGTATTTATGTTACGTATAAGTATTGTACTTAAGTGATTTTTGTTAGCGTTTGCGTTTACACTTCTCTAGAAATAATAAATGACGTATCGAATATATACAATCGCTAATAACACTTCTGGCGGAACCAACACTTGCGTGTTTGTATAGAGACCTATATACAAATGTATAAACGTCAAAAGAAAAGACGAATTATGAGAAAAAATAAGTGTTTTTATTAATTCGTTGCCTGAATCTCATAAATTCTTTAAACACTGTTGAAAAAACTATAAAAAAATTAAATAAATCTCTCACATTTGAAAGTGGAAAAGTTTTTCTGTGAAAATTTTAAAAGTTTTATGACATCTAAAGTGTTTTTAAAAATATCATTAAATTGTATGCGAAAATCAATATTTTTGCATGACTAGAATAAATAAGAAAAAGAAAAAATTATTTCAATTATTTTTTTTTTAAATATCGTTTAATAATTTTATAATTCGAATAAACTCATTATTCGATTTTATTATTTTTTTTAATCGTTTTGAGACTTACATATTTTCTGTTTTACTTTATGTCTTCTAAAAGTTTTCAACAATTTGAAAACTAACACAATATCGATTTTTAGAAGTCGAATAAAATTTATGTGTTCGATTTCTCAAAGTTAAAAGCAGGATTGAAAGTATCAATTTTATCTTTTTGCGAGAGCACGTATTTTTATCCGAAGGCAAGTTCATTGTACGAATAACTCTGTTGCGAAAAACTTTATAAAATCTGCTTTTTATAGCTGAACTAGTGTACACTTTCTATACTTAAAAGATTTGTTCTTTTTAGCTAAACTTCTTGTGCATAGCTCACACATCTTGTCTCTTTCCTTCAACGCGAAAAGAAAATAAACATTCTGCTGAACGCAGATCATTCAATGTAAAGTAAACAAAGCAAGTCGCAATAAATAACACGTCTAAAGCCTGTGGCACAAGATGTTATTTTCCCGCTGGATTTCTTGTGTTTTTTAAAGAAAATTATTGAAATTGCATCACACAGAATACAGAATTATTCCTAGTAATTTACAAAAACGCACACAGGAAAATATGCATCGTATGCCGCAGGTTTAAAAAAATCGCTAGAAAAGTCACTTGCATAAACATATGCATAAAGAAAATCATCCAATCGTATTTTACATTTGTCTTTATGACAGAAATGTGATTGGATATTTTTCTTTATGCATATGCTTATGCGTTGTATGCAAGTTTGTGTGGAATGGCCCTAACATCACGTAGTACTCAAAGGGTTAACAAAAATTACACAAATAACAATACCAAATAACAAAAGGCATCTTTAAACGGCCAAGCAACGGCCATCTGTGCCAACAGTCGCGTACTAACCGATACAACAACCGAAACTTGAACATGAAACCTGAACATGAAAGTTTCGAATCCGCCAAACTTGCGGACAAAATAGCGTACAGAAAACGCACTTACCAAGCTGCGGCACCGACATGTATGTCTCGCAATCCACCAGGAACTGCCCCACCTGCACCGCGCCGAGAGCGACGATTCTCTTCGTCAGGAACTCGATGGTCTGCGGGCCGGTCCGGTTCTCAATCATCGGGTACTGTTGCAACCTGTCAACAGCATATGCAAATCATTCACTGCTACAAACTCAGACGAGCGTTGTCGATTACCATTTATCCCGCAGCGGCACGCGTGCGACATAACCTAACTTCTGCGCGTCTGCCGGAGAGACGCGACGCATGCATTTCTCTTTCGTGATTGATCGTGCGACGAAGAATCATGTGAATGTTTAGAGACACGAATACTACTTACACGGTGACACCCATTCTATGAGCTACGTCGTTATTACACAATGAGTTTCGAATAGAACAAACGTCGCGAAACAGACACTACGTCACTACCCGGCGAACACTTGTCGCGTCTTGTTCAGTCCTGTTGTCTTCGTGTCAACTGCAATTCGCGCGCGATTTAAAACATGTCACGCCGGCGCGCCATCTGATTTTCGAATCGAGAAACGTTTTACCAAGCAG
>NW_011627850.1:1308473-1342266 GCF_000204515.1 Acromyrmex echinatior
TCCATTATTTATTATTTTAGGTCGAAAATATAATAGTATTATTAGTATTATTTATATTAATATATTTTAATATTAAAAAATAGAATAAGTAAAAATTAATAAAAGATTAACTAAAAAATTAATGTTTATAAAAATATATTAATGTATTTTTAATATTTTCATTGTTTTTTTTCAGGTTTAATTACTCCAATTTTTAGTTATTTATATTCATAATACATATTCTGTATTACGTGTCAATCTATAATAAAACTAAATAATATACATACAAAAAATTATCATTAAAAAGTATATAACAAAATCGAAGACTATTGATATGTTATCCGCCGAAAATTTGTACATAGTTCGTACATAG
The DNA here is from genome assembly GCF_000204515.1 of Acromyrmex echinatior. Next base: position 1,308,826 of record NW_011627850.1, read on the forward strand.
TTCAACATGCACGTTTTAGAGGCGCCAGTAAACAAATTCCACATAAACAAACAAGCAGCAGCGCACTTAGCAGTTCCGCGATGAATTAACGAGGAATAGCAAGGAATGGTAGTCGATCTTCGTCAGTCTGTTTCTGTTAAATGTCAAACACTAGCGAGGATCGCGGAATAGCGATTTGTTCGTGACGTTCTCGGTTGTAGAGATGGCCGCGAAAGAGTCGATCGTTGTCGAATCGATCGATAGCGGCATAGCCGAGCCCGGGATCGAGCCCGGCGCCTCCACGGAGACGATGCTTGTCACCACTGATAGCTTCGATGAGTACGAGCAGGAGATGAGCGGCAGCATCGACAGTGACAGGCAGATGAAGGAAAGTATCACCAGCACTATCTCTGAGATCCAGGAGGACGTTGTGCAAGACGATTCCACGACGTCCACTACCGCCGATCCGGGAGAATCCGAGAAAAACCTTTCCTTGGACGACGCAGAGATGGTTAGGCTTTTTTTGTACGGAATCGCCTGTTTTTTTCATAAATTTGGGTTGCACATCAATATTGTACATTAAACCGGATGAATTGTCACATTTTAGGATGATGTCGCACATCGTTTGGGCCAAAGTAACCTAGACGGAGACCCGTTGCGTTGCAAAGCGTGGCTGGCACAGAAAAAGCATATTTTTATTTTAAGTCAGGCGGGGAAACCGATATATTCTAGATACAGTTCAGAAGACAAACTAGTCACAGTTATGGGAGTCATGCAAGCTTTAGTGTCATTTGTTCAAGCCGGAAGCGATATGATTAGATCGGTACATGCTGGCGACACGAACTTTGTTTTTGTTGTAAAGGGTCCATTGATCTTAGTAGCAGTGTCCAAAACCTTGGAAAGCGTACCTCAGCTCACTTTACAATTAACGTACATGTTATTTAAAATGATATCCTTGCTTTTTAATAAAATATCTGATACTTATACATATTTAATTCCAGATATGTATATAATCAGATAATCTCTGTGTTGACACAATCTCAATTAAATAGAGTATACGATCAAAGAAGAAACTTTGATCTACGAAGGTTATTAAGTGGTAGCGAAAGACTGATAGATCATTTATTGAACTTTATGGACAGAGAGCCTGCTTTCTTTCTAGGAGCCATTAAATGTTTGCCCTTACTTCCTTCTATGAGAAGTTCCATTACACAGACTATCATTCAAACTTGTGCTAAGATCAAGGTATAAAAGCATTTATGGAATATGCTAAACATTTGTGAAATCGGAATGAATTCAAATGTTTTATTAAGAGAAATTTGTCTTTCAGAATTTAGTATTTGCCATACTTTTAGCTAACAATCAGTTGGTTACACTAGTTAGAATGAATAAATTTTTCCTGCATCCAATGGATCTACACATAATACAAAATCTGGTGGACAGTTCCGAGTCACTCAAAACTGCTGAGAGCTGGACACCGATATGTCTACCGAAATTTGATTCCAACGGATACATGCATGGTCACGTATCTTATCTGGCAGAAGATTGTCAGGCATGTTTATTGCTACTCACCGTTGATAGGGATGTATTTTTTGTGCTATCGGAAGCCAAACAAGTAAGAATTATTGCAGAAAATAAAATTGATTAAATAAATTGAAAAATCATTTATATAAATGTCAATTTGATGTTAAATGTTTGATAGAAAATTGTGGAGAAATTGCGGCGAACAAATTGTCTAGAAGCAATAAATGAGTCCATGAATAAACCGACGGTAACAACTGCTGACATTGGGTTACCCGAGATGCGACACGTTTTATACAAATGTAAAAGCACCGCGCAATTCTGGAGTCCTGGACTTCAACCACCTTACACAACGGATGATGAGATAGAACGGTAAAAATTGATTTTTTTTAAATATATGGTTGAAATTAAAAAGGACATGTAAGAATCAAATATAAAAATTCAATATAATAATCTAAGATATTATAATTTTCTTACATGCCCTTTCTAATTTCGATTGTTTTTGTGTATTAAGAGTTCTTCATCCTTGTTTAATTTAAATAAACGATGTAACATCTATATGATAAAAAAATACATTTTGTTTTTAGATTATTGGGACTTTATCAGTGTTTGCATCACAGATTGCATTCTCCTAGTCGACCCTTGAAACTTATATTTCAACAGCTAGATAAAGAGACAATGTTAGCATGGGTAAGTAAAAATTTATATGATCTATTTGATCGCGAAATTTTTTCTTTAATTAAAAAAAAAAAATTATTTCTAGGTGGCTTCTGGTTTTGAATTATATGTAACATTTGAACCTCTGGTCACGAAACCAGATGCTATCGAGGCAGTGAGTAAGCTATTAAAGTGGATAAAGAAGGAAGAAGAGAGATTATTCATTCTAAACTCTCCTACGTTTTAAACATTGCCAAGTATTTTGTTTTTACAAAATACATAGAGAAGCTAATATGTAAAATTGATAGAAATATTTGTCGATCAAATTTTGAAAATGTGTGAGAAGCATCAAGGATTCCAAAGTAAAACATCTTTACATATACGTTCCAAAAAAGGCAGGAATATAGTTATTCGTCCATTATTAAGCATTGATATATAATCGATATCGCTATTTTGTTATTTAAGAAAGCAATTGTAATATAACACAAATAATGTGAAAATGTACATACATTTGAATATGTTACAACGGATGATTCCGGGTACACGTTGTAGTTTTAATACCGAATTCTTGTCATATACTGACACTAAAAATATACGAGCATTGATAAGAGCATATAAGAAAAGTTAAATATTACCCATTCATCTCTCATATAAAATTTGACCAAAAGATTTTCCATATCGTCGCACTTCAATCTTAATCTTAATGTCTAGTTCTGTCGCGTTCTCTTCTACGATCACGGTCCCTTTCTCTTTCTCGTTCTCTCTCCCTCTCTCTATCATCTCTTCTATGACGATCTCTATCCCTATCCTTATCTTTGTGCGACGTTGAATGAGATTTTGGTGATTTGCTACGTTTACGTTCTCTCCTATCTCTATCTCTGTCTCTTTCCTTCTCTGTTCGAGAATGCCTTTTATCTCTTTCTCTATGACGATCTCTATCCCGTTCATGTTCATCCGGTCTCTTGCGTGGTAATTCCTTTATCGGTGGAATCTCTTCTTCCTCTGATGATTCAATACCATCATCCATATCATCTTCCAATGCTGATATCTTCGCTTCTACATAAGATAAATAAATATATAATAAAAAATTAGTTTAGGAATAAAAGTAACTAATGTAGGAATAAAAGTAATTAATATATAGAAAATACTTAACATACCTAACTCATTATTTTCTTCTAAAACGTGCCTCTTTTGAATTCTTGGTAAAATAACATCACAACACCTTTCATCTCTAAGAAGATTGTCAATGAATTCGTCCATGTGTACGAGCTCGAATACACCCTGTTTATTCTGAATTCTGAGCTTTCTGTTGTCATTGAATAACGGTTCGAGATATTTATAACAGTCTAAGGAAGAACCAGTCAATCTCATGTACAGTGCACCCAAAGCCCGAACATATTTAAACTCTTCGTTCTTTATAAATTCAACTATAATGTCCTTTTCAGGTTGTATTTGGAGCATTTTTAATATGAGGCAAAGAAAAGGAGTAGGCTTCACATTGCCGCCATAAACTCCTCCTAGAAATCTAAAAGAAAAAATATAATTAATTAGAAAAAACACTTCTTACACGTATTAACATTTATTTCTGTAAGTTTATCCATTAAGTACATAAAAAAAATAATATTATTAGTAAAAGAAATTATTGTGTAGAGGTTATATTTTAGTTTTACTAACCTCAACTCCATTGCCTTGTCGACTAACAGTTCGGCTGTTAAAGCAAAACATTCTTCTTTCCAGTATTTAGAGTCGTATATCCGAGATCTGATAATCTTCTCAATCAAATATTGTGGATTTGTTCCGCGAATAGATTTAGCATCTTTTACCGTGCGATTTGCCATTTTCGAATTCAACTACTTACATTCAACCAATTCGACTATGACAGACTTGCTATCAATCTTCAGTTGGAAGTCACCAGAGGACACTGATTTGCCGAAAATGTATTGTATTTTGCGCGAATAATAAAAAACTTTGCATCGAATTCATTTCTGACGCACGAATTAGGTAAAAAAGAATAAACAGTGCACAGAGATTATTTAACGCAGAAACTGAATAAAAAATATTTTTTTATTAATGTGTAATTATTTAAAATATTTTACTTGCAAATATTCGATAATTCTATATAGAAAAGTTTTGAATTAAAGAAAGATATTAATATTATTTTTTATGAAAAAAATGTTGTTTTTCTTTCAGAACTCTGAAATATTTAGTATTCTACTGTCTATTATAATAAATCCATTATAAATGTACAAATAAAAAACTAATATATGTGCATAAATAATTTTATACGATATATTTAATATATTATTTATATAATTTCCAAGGAAGATATATATATGTGTCAAATTATTTTCTCTTCGCTCTGAAGATTCATTAAAAATCTAAAATATATTATGATTGATTAACAAAATATTAAGTATAATACATACATATATTTTATCTTAACTAGAGAAAATAGTTCTTCAGATTTGTAAGTCTAACGAATGAACCCGTTATGTTCGGACGGAGAAATCCGACAAAGCAATACACAGCGGCGTGCAACCTTTTTGGTGTCACCTTTCTCTTTACGGCTGCTTGGAGTCCATGAGGGGACCCCTCACGACAGTCTCCTCTCTCCGGAGTCTCACTCTTTCTCTGTCTTTCTCTCTCTCTCTATTTCCCTTCCTCGCACCTTCACCTGGCAACCTGGCTCACCTGAACGGCCATCTTGAAGCGCGCCGTCGTATCGCGTTCCTCGTCTTTCCACCAAGTCGCATTTTCCGCTCATCCTTGTAGCCGGCCGTTCGTCGCATGTGCCGTAAGCTGCATGTGCAAAACCTCGCGACGTGCAGCAAGGCACCAGTGATCGCGCCGGTAACGTTTTGGCACTTTATAATCGTGCCTGGCTTCCACCTGGCTCGCTTTCTTTCCCTTCGCATATTCCGATAAGGTCCTGACATTGCTGACGTCATTAGTGTATACTTTGGAACTTATCCAAGATTCTCAAGGAAGTGCCGTCTCTGTTACGGTAAGTTGGTTTTTCTGCCGGGCGAAAATTCACACGCGCAGCCAAACTATATTTAATCATCATTAGTGAATAATAGTCGCGTTATTTATTTTTTAGGTCTAGAGATAACAAATTAGATTTTGGATACGTGTACATACATGTATACATATACAGGGTGTCCCATAATAATCGTAACAACACTATTTCTAAGATTATTTTAATACAAAAATTCTAATACTTAAATGTTGAGATTATACAGTGCAAAAAGAGATTATACAGTGTTTAAAATGTTTAAAAGATCTCAATTTTAAATATTTTAATGTTTTAAAGCCGAACATAGTGTTTATTGAAAAAGTTTAAAACTAAAACATCTTTAAGTATTTAAAAAACGGCAGACAAGAATAAAACATTTTAATATCTTAAAATTAAACACTTCTTTTATGAGTTTATAAATAATATTTACAAACATTTAAAGATGGCGAATAATATCACTCCAAATTTGCGCGTTCAGATATGGTCCACCACAAAATAAGAACTATAATCGTCGCCTCTTGTTAATATTAATAAAAAAAAATATTTAAAATTTTATTTAAACTTATGTCAATTTATTCAAGATTGAAATGAGCATATTATAATCATGATCAAATTGAACAATTATCTCTTAGCAAGTGTTATTTAATCCCTAGATTATATAAGTCTTGAATCAAAATATAATTTATTTTCTTACTAATATTTTATTTAAAAACTTTTCTGACCGATATTTGATGACTTCGTTTGCAATATAAGATTTTTTTCTATGACAATTTTTTATTTTTTAGATCTTTTTAATATTGACCCAAAAATTATGATTGTATAGTAAATTTCAGCAGAATTAAAAGACCTTATTTTGTTAACAGCTTATTCCACGTCCTTCGTTCCAAGGCACGTCACTCGAGCGAAAGAAAGGTATCATTGATGCTGACCTAACAATTGGTGAACGTGCTTGAACGCGCGAGATCATAAATGTCACGGACGGCGCAGCCGTTGGTTTAACGGATACGAACGTGCGATCTTTTTATTAGTGGGACCGGTGATGAAGAAACACGCTGAGAAGTGAATAGAAGATCCGTATTTATTGTGAAACAAAGAAGAAAGACAAGCTCCTACCCGATTCTGGAGAAAATCATCTGCGGAGGGAGAACGACTTAATCGCAAAATCCTCGTTGTTGTGTGTGGCTAGCGAAAGTACGTGAAGTATTCTTTGTTCGTGCAATAAGTTACCTCTGAACGAACGCGCGTGTCTTGCACAAGGCGATCCCATTGTTGTCGAACAATTGGACTTCGTGGAGAACCGTCGTTCCAAGAACGACGACCTTCTGCCGCGGGTGTGATAACCGCGCGAGTCGGCGCGAAGAATCTCTCGGTCTCTTCCGCAATTTAATCAACGGTTTATAATTCCACAGTCGTCTCTCCGTTTCGCCTATGGAATTCTCGGAGTTGATGTTATGGTCGAACGATTACGCGAGGAAGAATCACTGTTAAACGACGTGCTGGTGGTTGGGACATCGAGTTTGCGTTGACGGGAAATCAACTATTGTCAAAATGGGTTCAAAGATCGAGTACGTCGAGTCCTCGCACATGTATGCGACTAATTACATCCGCAATTCCAAAGCGATCGGCGTGCTGTGGGGTATCTTCACTATATGCTATGCCATTATCGGCGTCGTTGCGTTTGTCACTCCGGAATGGCTCGGCGATCTAGAGCATGAGAATCCCGGAAGATTCGGTCTGTGGACCAGGTGCAGCTATGGTGGAAATGGTACGTTTGTATACTGCGACTCTTATTTTTATTCAAGAAGGACAAGAAAGTCAAAATAATGTCAATTTAATATCATATTAATCGATTATTAATCGAATTTATGTCATTTTTTTTGTCATGATTCAATATGACATTATTTTGATTTTTTTGTCTCTAAATTCTTTGGAATGGAATCCACTCTAAAGAGTAAACATTGTGCTAGTCTTGAAAAGGAATGGCTTAATTTTCAATTTTTAAGAGTGAGATTTCACTTTTTAAAATGAAATTCGTTGTAAAAGTTTTAGAGAGCAAGAAGAAAATTTTTTTGACTGATTGCAAATCGCTCATTTGTTACAATTAAAAAATTTATTTTTATTGCCATACCAAAAATAATAAAAAGACTATTTCAAAATCATTTCGCTCATTTGCTACAATAGAAATATAATTCAGAAAATAAAATTTTCTAAAAAAAATTGACACTTTTAGTTGCTTGCGAAAAAAAAAAATATTAAGAAGAAAGAGAAAAAACATATCTTTATTTCCTCTATAATTAGTTATTACATTAAAATTACATTTTAAAGTTAATATTACCAAATCTTAATGATTCAAAATATTCAAACTTATTTTTTATGGAACTTTGTTTTTTTTTAATCGTATCGTTGTTGCAGCAAATAATCTAATTTATTTTTGGTATGACAAATAAAAATAGTCCTAGTTTATAATTTAAAAAAATGTATTTTAAAATGTATTTTATATATATAATTAATAATCTTGATATTTCCTTATAATAACTACAAGTCCACATTCCAGACTGAGGAATAATTATTTAAACTACATTATTAATTCAAACGGTTTCATAATTACATAGGTGAGTTAGGCGAGGAATGTATCGGCCGGCTGGACGACCTGTCGACCATCGCTAACGTTCCTTTCCGAGCCAGCACGATTCTAGTCGGCATCGCCGTGATAATCGCGCTACTGGCGATCTGCGCAATGCTCATGTTCTTCTTTTGTCAAAGCACCACCGTGTTCTACATGTGCGCTTGGATGCAAGTGGTGTCAGGTAATTATCCAGTCCCTCCTCACGGAAAGTATCTCTAAATCCGGTATTTATAGTCTGTTCTTATTTTAAGAACCGTCTTAAGTAAGACTATCTTAAGATGCTAATATAGCTCACCTTCTAATTGGCTCACGACAACTTAATACTATTTTAAATGTAAGAATCGATTATGAATATCTGCCTAAGTGCCAAATGATAAGTGCGCGCGAGACACTTTCCACAACTGACGCGTCTGCTTTAGAAAGCGCAACATTAGCCAAGCTGATCCTCGCAGCCCGTTACTCACAATCTCAACCGTAATTCCTTATCAGCGAGATGCAATTGCAAATTGCGCTAATGCGCTGAGCCGGATCCCATTTGCGCGGGGCCGGGAAGTGAAGTAATCACCCTGTTTAACGCGCTTTATTGTGAACTTTATCAGTTTCATCTCTGACTGTGGAGATAACGATTTTAAAACGACGCCGGTCGCTGTCGGAAATTGCTCTCATGTCATGGTTCCGCGCTTGCGAGAAAACTTTCGCAAAAATCTCATTTCGGAGAGATTTCGTTAAACTTGTTAAATATGTGTGTCAAATAATTAAAAGCTATTCGCAATTTCTCGTTACTCGAACATGCTATTCGTGAATACCGCATCGATCTTTTTATTTGGTTAGAAAGCGCACAGTAACCGCAGAGGATTGTCCAACGTTGCTTGCGTAACGGCTGAAATAATAATAATGGTATTGCAAGAATAACTGCATCATTGATGAATGACGTGTCATCAGAGACGTCCACGTTGGCTGAATCGTTAGAAGAGTTACTAGGCAGTTTTATACATATTATTTTCTTTTCAATGCACGTATTATTTCCTCTCTTCAATATATATTTAAATTACAAAAAGGGCATTCTGAAATATTTCTTCTCAGAATAATATAAAATAAAAGACGTTACTATACAATAAATCTATTCCTCTTAACTGAACTTCTTGCACAATATAATAGATCTATTCTTTTTAGTTGGTCTCTTTAGACTTCTTGCACACTTCTTTTACCTTTCTCTCTTTTCTCTCTACATTAAAGAAAGAAGAGAAAAGTTAAACTATGACGCATAAGAACTTCAGCTAAAAAGAACATGCATGATATTTTGCTCCCAGATTTACAATCAGATTTCCTTTAAATCAAAATGCAATTGTGTTCTGCTTAATATAATTAAAAACGAATAAAACACATTCACGCCGAAACACATCGATACTTTCTCTAGATAGCTTTTGCATTATCCGGATGCATGTATAACATTTAGCATTTCCGGGTCGCGATTTCTAAAGCTCGTTGTCGAGAATACTTCATTTGTCATTGGAACACGCGGTGTGTTTTTCTGCTTCACAGTGTATCCCGAAATGCGCGCGCTGTATATTTCATAGCATCTAGGCATTCGAAGGTTCTTTTACAATTGTAATCGTGGCTGATCGTCGTCTGTGGGTCCTTAACGAGTCCGGTGGCGACTCAGCGAAATGTGGAATAGACCGTTATAACGTGCCTAAGCCAGTCTGCATATACCGTTCGTCAACGCCTCTATGATTAACGTAAACCAACTGCAACCGTCGGTCGAGTCGATATCGACTCGCCGAATATTAATCTATCGAGAATTTCTCTGCAACAAGATTGCATTCTAATTCCGATCGCTAATTTGTATCGAAATTAATTCGTTTTGCAACTAAGTCTAGTTCTTTAATGAAAACATAATAAGATATATATTCATGGTTTGTAAATAATATTTCTAAAATATGCATTTAATTTGCATGTTTAGTCGGTTAAAGTTGTCAAACCGCGTTTTACTCATTGATTGCAAATGAAGTAAATTCTTCATTCACTTTTTACACGAATAAATTCTCGGTAACGCATAATAACGCGGTTATTCATGAAAATTGTACGGTATGCGCTGGATGTTGACTAACAAGTTGACGAGTATATAATTTTCATTTAACGAACGTCCGACGAACGAACGTAACTTACACAAGCCTGGCAGCAAAGTTTCGGCAGTGTCAGCGATTCGTTGCAAGTAAGCACCGTTGAGTCACGACAGTGAAAGTTATACGCCAAGTCGCGCTCATTACATAGCGTGAAACATGAAGAGGCAAATGTATCACCATGAGAAACTATATAAATGACATTTCAAGTACATGGATTATAGAAATTATCTGTATACATAGAATGTAGCAGCGTTTATCGTCAACTTAAAGGCTCTAAAGCTGGAGTACCATACAGGAAGATTGCGATATGCATTACAAAATCGTTAGAAAGTGTAAAGAGCAAATAACACGCACAGGATATTGTATAACAAGCTAAAAAGAGCTAAACAGAATTAGCAAGAATAAATAAATTCAAATTATCAAATGAAAGACTACCAAAAGAAGAAGTTTATAAAATGCGGATAATGAAAGGTAAGAGTGAAAACTACTGGTTTTCATTCATTATCGAGATAGATAATAAATGGAAAGTATAGAAATACAGAAATACGGAGTGCAATGAAATTATTGAAACCGAGCTCTGTGAAGACAATCATATCGCGTCTACTGTATATGATTCGCGCATTAAAAATCGCTCGTTCGCCGGGAAACAATATCGTCTCGGCTCGCTGGTAAACGTAGCGAGTCCCAGAAAAGTTACGGTTGTTCACAAGTCCCTTTCACTACCGGCCTCCGCATAGCCACCTGCACAATTACGTCCGTATAAATGCGAGAGTACGCCTCTACTGCATGTAACTGCGATAATAGAACTATAAGGATGAAAATAATTGAACCATAAGTGAGTCTGTATTATTAAAGCGTATTAGATTTGCCGCCGTAATAAGTCCTGACATTGATTTCTTAACGTAGTCTTTATCGTAGAACTTTTTTCACGCTTTTGCGCTGTATAATTATCTCGAGAAAGCGAAAAAGTTAATACACGAATTGCAACGCGAGTAATATTAATAATCTCTCTAACGGCTTCAGTACAGTGTCTTTGGATATGTAAATGGATTTTATGCAATTATAATTATAATTTCGGGTGTTTTTTTTCCAGCAATCTGCATGGCGATCGGAGTGTGCATCTATCCTCTCGGCTGGGACTCATCGGTGATTCGCGCCGTATGCGGCGCAGCTGCTTCCAGGTGTGTGTGTGTTTGTACAAAGGGCATATGTATACAAAAAAGATATGAAAACAAGAAACTAAATGAAAAATGTTTTTGAATGATTTCTCTTATACATTTGCGATTTTGGCTTCTCAAGAAAGGATAGAATCAATCATAGACCTTATACATTATGAATATAAATAAGATTATGTTTATACTTCTCTCCCCAGGACATTTCGTGCATGTTTGACGTATGTTGAATATGTTTCATTAAGGTTTCTACAATTTTATGTAAATAATATAGCATTTTTAACTTTGATATATAATGTTAACACGCTGTATATTTAATTGATATGCGCAATGTATATTTTCGGATTTTGAAAAAGAGAAGTACCTAAAAGGTATGTTTCTCTCTCCACTAAACACTGTTTCTTATGCAAAAATTGTAACAATTGCCAGTCCATATCTATAAGGTCTGTGCAATTAATAAAGAATATAATCAATGTGATGCTACAAATGCTTTGAAGCATTCTTTGATTAATCAGTTAGTAAAATTCTTTTTTCTGATTAGTTATTCAAATGCTTTAAAACATTTGTAGTGAGACTTCGACCGCATCCAAATAAGTAGAATTTTGTTACTATCTTATCTAGAATTGCATTTGCGAATTCACGAAAAATCTTTTTGTGCTTTTTTGTTAATTTATGGTTTAAAAAAGAAGTTCTCTTTAAAAAAAGAGTCTATTCTACATTAAAAAATTAGTAGAAGAAATGTTCATCTTATTAGAAGCTTTATAATCTAACACTAATTATCTCAATTAGAGCCTTTCGCACGCAAATTATTGCGAAGCGATGAATAATAGCAGCATTGCCTTAAAAGGAACATAATCACGATAACAATGAACGTGAGAAAAATAGCATTCAGAAAGTTATTCTTTTGACAGATACAATCCTGGTGCCTGTGCTGTGAGATGGGCAATACCACTCGCTGCAATCGCGGCTCTGGATGCAGCTACTTTGTCTGCTCTTGCCTTCATTTTGGCCTCCAGACATGTGAGGCTACAACCAGAACCTTTCAATAATGGATCTTTGTACAAAGGTGATTAATAGCAATTTAAAAAAATGTTTATTTCGCAAAGATTTCTATTAAGAATTTTTATTAAAATCTTTGCGATTTGTGAATACGTGTTCGTTTTATATCCTCAATGTGAAATAGTGAATGTCAATTTTCCATTTTTAGGTGAAGTAAATCCGGGCTATGTGAACGAAGCTCAAAGCGTAGCTGGCTCTCGCAAGTCCCTGTCTTTGAGACCTGTTCTCCTAGTGGCCCCACCTGAACAGGATCGTTATAGCGAGCTCTCTAGAGCAAAATCGCATTCGCATCACAGTCTCTACACACCAGCGCCATCGCATCCAGCGCACACCATGTCTACGAATACTCTCAATCATTCGCAGCACAACTTTCAGCTCTAAAACGACTGATCGCTGCAAATACAAAGAATTAAATGGATCTGTATATAGCTGACGAAATTGGAGGAAAAGCTATATTGTACATAAGATGAAACGGAGCGTGAAACTTTAATGGAATGTGCGCGATTTGCTTAGGCCATTGCTTTCGCGATATTAAATTTCTAAGAATAGAATTTCTGTTCATAACGATAAAGCTATATGTATAAAACAGATACGACTGACAGCTTCATTTAATGACTGAATATTATTATTTGTTATGCCGTGAACATTTCCATCCATGTGATGTATAGTCTATCTTATCAATATCGTCGCAAAAAGCTGTCTTCCTTAGAATATTGACTTTTTACAAATATATAATTAGTACGAGTAAGTACTACAAAGATAATGATTACAGAAAAATTAAACGTAATTATTAAACGTAAAATTAAATATTGTTTAATTAATTTGTGAAATAATTTCTTTTATTAAGATAAATGGAATATTTTTAAATATTCTATTAGTTCTATTTTAAGAATCTCATACTTGTATTTATATATTAATATATGTAATTAGAAAGATTATAATCAAGCAATTTATTTTAATACTATATATTAAGTTCTCTAAACATCATGTTGCGTAATGTACGTTAAATGATAATTCAAAAGAAAATTTTATAGATGTTATAATTCGTGCCGTATTATCGAAGAAATTTATATATTATTCATATTATGTAATTTAAGTCCCTAAGTACTCATGTGCCTTTACGATGTAGTATTGATAATAATTATGAATTAAATTTTTTATCAGTAATTATTATTCTGTGTGTGAAATGTTTACTATTTAGTTAAATGGAACATTAAATGCAACTTGTAACTTTCGATGGAATGATGTATAAAAAAGGATAATTCGCATGTAAATAGATTCTTTTCTTCGGTGTGCAATATCATAATATCCAAAAAAATTTAATAATTATTAATAAGCTGTCAAACATCAAAGTTGTCGATGATGATCAACTGCATCGGCTAAGCTAAGATGTATATTTTTGTACGCGACTATTCTTGTATCGCTGTAATTTTCTTGTAATCATTTTGGTATATGCATGAAACATGGCACAAAAATGTACAAGATAAACATGATATATATCATTTTGACTAGTGTATTTAATGATATCATACAGAATAAGTTTATATTACGAGTATTATTTAATTAATAACTTGCATAATTTTACGCAACGGTCTCCGTAGGTCAGCGACGGAAAAACTTGGAGCTATAATGAATCCGTAAATTATTTTCAACATTTTTTTATTTTAACGTCGTTAATTAAATCGCGATTTAAATTAAATATCGTTTACGCCGTTTGATTTAAATCGTGATTTAATTTCTTAATTTTTTTCTTTCCTAATTCTAAAGAGATCATTTTCTGAAGTTTGCAGACCAATGAGACTGTTCGGGCGCAATTATTATTGTACAGAACTATTATTCTAATTATCAGATTTCTGTATGAGCATTCTGTGCAGCGAAGTCGAAATCTCGCGGCAAATAGATATCTAAAAATCATCATTGACATGATCATTCCATAGAGATACACAAATTTAAATCTTTTTTGGATTACGAATAATTTGACGCACGGAATGCTCATAAAATTTCACAACGTCTAAATCTAAAATAAATATTTCAGGCAAATGCCTACACGAGTAACGGACCTTTTCCTTTCAGGACGTGTTCCACACTCATCTTAAGATCTAGTAATCTCCGTGTATGGCAAATAAAAGGGAAGTTCGAGCGTATTAGCTTCCGCTTATAAGACAGCCAGTGTAAGTACAGGGGGTGTCCCCTGCGTTTCCCTTCATGTACTGTTTTTCGGGATGATTTGCGGCGGAATTTTTTCAAAGAAAAAAACCATAAATAAAAGGAAGCGCGAGAATCGAGATTCTTTCCACGCTTCTTGTAAGATCGAGATGTCATCCCGAAATAGCCCGCGAGCATGCAATCGGCAGGTGTGAGGGAACAAAACGAGCAAATCGTTCGGCAATAAAGTACTAGAGTTTTATAGTGCATTAATTAGTCCGCGATGAGGAACGAGATACAAAGGTTTACAACGTTGTAAATGCAAAGGAGTAGAGAAGAGGGGGAAGGAGTTGGGGGAGGCCCTACCGGCCGCTCGGTAACACCGTTATTTAATTCCTTTTTTTTTTTACGCGAGCGACGTATCGTCGTATTTTACAAGGTATACACACACGGCGTGTCCATGTATGACACCCTCAACCAAATCGTTTATGGCTTTACTGCGCCGCCACCGCGGCTTCTTACGTGTACGTCTTCATCCGCGTGCTTTACAGCCGTTCGTTTATTAGGCTTTCATTTAATTGCCCGATCTCCGCGCCATGTATAACGGCATCGCGCGGCTATTTCGCGCCGGGCTCTAAAGTGCGAACTACAATGGAGACACGGACGCATAATTGCCTGCTCGACATTCTTTTCCGAGCGATACCGTCGAGCGAGCTGCTGAAGACGCGTTTCAAGATTCAGCTCAAGCTAAGCTTGATTAAAAAAAAAAAAAAAACATTTCCGCTGTTTGAAACTTTTATATCGCGCGTTTTCCTTTGTGTCGACGGTTATTATGAGTTATGTCTTGACTCTCAAAGGTGGAATGTATGAATTTTATTGCGTGACATGATAGCTTGTGCTGAATTTCTTGCATCAACATTGGCATAATAATTACCGTCCGGAAATACTGGCAACGTTAATTAATATTTCACCGTCAGTGATTCGCGATCGACTATTCAAGATAAATCAGTGAAAGTATTGGAAACTTCTCCCGGGAATTTCCAAGCATTTTTCTTATTTTTTTTCGCCGATCTTAACTAGCCGCACGCAATTACAGAGTTAAGCGAAATCTTAGATTCTCGAAGCAGTTAACAGCCGTGTGTCGATCGTCAGCGAGAAACGGCGATCAAGATTAGCAACGCGGAACGGGAGGAATGAAAATAATTTAATTATAAGTTAACTTACACAAGGATTACATATAATTCACTAAGTTATGATCGATACTACAGTTTTTCGATTCTAATATTACATATGGCGCTATCTTTTCATTTTACTTCACTGAACAACCATGTTCTTTGTCTCTCTATCTCTCTCAAAGAAGGAATAAGAAGCTTCAAAAACCATTTGCTTCTAAAACCATTTTCTATCAAACTCCTTAGTCGGTACTCTTCTATCAAACTCCTTAATCGGTATTCTAAGTTAGACATCTAAGACATTCGCTACTTCTCACTGTATCCGCAAGGGCTATTCATCAGGTGCAAAGAAATTACTTTCAAGTACATGTATCGCAAGTGGTACCAACTTCTGCTACTTCGACCCCCTTGTTTAATTTTCATTGAATTTTATATCGTACGATTTTTCTTTACACCTCTTAATAATATTATAATACTACACACATACCTATGGCCAATGATGTACGTTCACATTGTATAATGTCCGTTCGAGCGAGAATTCACCGCTGGTGAATCTAGATATAGTTCCATACTTCACATAACGCAAAGCGATATGTATTCGCTCCGACAACAACGTTCCATCTCCTCGGATAAGAATGATTTATCGAAGATTTTTTAGATTTCCTTGCTTAAGATGATGCCACACGGTTGGACCACGCCGATGTTGGGTAATCTCGGCCTTCTGGACGCAGATTTGCTCTCATCCTTCTTGAGCAACTCCTCTATCGAGTAGGGATTCTTCTTCTTTTGCGGCTGCGGCGGTTGATTCTCCACCGCTGCTCCCTCGTTCGTCGTCATCGTCGTGCTCGGATTCGTGTTCTTCGCCTCATGAATCCTGTGCGACGCCGGGGAATCTCGTTTCGACGTCTCGACGATCGATATTGGGCTCTCTCGCAGATTGTCCGAATTCGTGGCGTGTGAATTAGGCGTGCCGTGCCTGACGAATGCGCTCCGATCGCTGCCGATTTTCTGGCTGAGCTCCAGGATAATCGGTGTGCTCCGAAAAGACTTGTAGTGATCTTGCGACTCGACCAGATTCTCATCCAAATCGCTTTTATCCAGAGAATCGTCGCTTCCGGCCGTTGAGCTCGAGCTCGATTTCAGCTCCAGCTGATTCTGTGCGCCGTTTTGCTCCGACAGACGTTCGGCATCTAAAGGTCTGTAAAAATGAAATTATAAACTAATTATTATACGTGTCTATAAAATAAATTGTATCTATTTTGTGTCGACAAATTCTGTCGAGATGAACTTACGCGAAGGATTGCATTCCATGCTGCAAGTGTAAGGTGGTCGCTTGATAGAGAGATGAATAAAAGCTTTGATTCCACGACGACGTGCCGGTATTGCCAGTATTCGTAGAAATATGTAACGGTCCTAAAGCACCCGGATAGAATAGTTGATAATCCGTTCTCATGAGTGTATCTGCAGAGAAAATAATTGCTGTTATTATTACAGTTTTTATGTTGCTTTGCATCTCTTAAAAAAATTTCTCTTTTATATAAATGAATATTATCGAAAATATATTTATCAAACACTATAACAAATACGTATTCTTGTACACCGTGCTAATTTCACAGATCCACATAAATTTGTGAAGTTAGCAAGCCGTTCTCTTAATAAAAAAAAAAATAATGACAGTTCCAGTAGCATTTTTATAGTTCTATATCAAATAGATCCATATCAAAATAAAAATATTTTGCATTTTTTATATTAAAAGATCAAAATGGAAAATATGGCGTGATAACTTCGCGAATCTAATACGATATTTCTAAAGTATTGACAAAAAAAAATATTTTTACGTTTGGTTACAGTATTGATTGCTCTTTATTATGTATAATATATTATATTCGTGTCGAAGCAATATTTTAATTAGACATAGAGATTAGCTTCTTTCGAAATATTAGAAAGAGAAATGTCACTAAACGAAATGATTTAAGAGAAAGATGAACACGAAAGAGTCCGAACGCTTGTTTCATAATTAGCTGCTCAAAGCCGATAAATTGAGCACCGCTTCCAGCATCCAGCGGCACAAATTGCGAGGTAAATTTTCCGTTTCGACAGCATAGGCTTGCGTGTCTGTTGCCCTGCCTGGTCTGCGTGGCTTTTGCTGACGAGTCAATCACGGCAACGGGGTATCTCGAAAGATTTGCCCTCTTCGTCCCTTCCCACCCTCCCTCCCGTTTGTCATTCTCGCTATTCTTCTTCTTCGACGCGCTCGCCGTCGCTGTTTTCGGACATTTATCGTCTTTCTTCTGTAAATGACCACAAAAAAAATGCGTTGCCGCGAAGCGGCGATTCCACGCTAGAGACAGGTGTTTAAGGCATTATTTGTAATGGTGCACTCGCAGCAACGCAACTGTATATAATCATTCACAAAGCTTCACAACAAAAATACACACCCCTTGCTCGAGCGATGTTTTTTTCTATTCAGTTTAATAGCCGACAAATTTGCAAATCAACATTACTGTCCGAAAACGCTAATAAAAGAATTATCTTGATTAGGGATCCTATAACAGAATCTGGCGACAAACGATTTTGTCAAAATCCTACGAAAGAGAAGGATTACACAATATATTTCTTTCTGCATGTACGTTATCTTATTTTAACTTGCTCTAAACTGTTTCACTCTATAACTCTAATTACGATTATATACCTTTCTCTCTCGTAGGATTTTGACAAAATCGCTCATGACTAGGCTCTGAGATAGGATCCCTAATCAAGATCTCTTTGGTATCATTGCTAGTATCATTCTTTACCTCTAGCTCCAGCGTTCGACGGAATTTGCGACGTATAGCCACTAGATGCACCTCCCTCGATAGGGATATCGGTATGAAGTCCGCCACCTCTGAGAATACGATTAACCGATGATACGGAGGGTAAGCTCTGGGGATCACAAGCTCCCTGTCGCGCGAGCTGTTCGCGGATCTCCCAGGCAAACATTGTCGGCTGCTCCTGCTTCATCCGTAAAATCTTTTTTACCACTGTCGGCGTAGCTACTTGCTGTAAGATAAGTAGAATATATTTATAAATAAATATTGTATATGGATATATTTCATCTATCGTGTATTTTCTAATGACGGATTCTTTAATTATTTGAAATAATCTTTCTTAAAAATGTCAAGAGGAATTATTTATATTGTATTTTTAATTTATTTATATTGTATTTTTAATATTACATATTTCTTAATTAAATTTCAAATTAAAAAAAATTTTATTTTAAGGCATTTTATTTTAAAACTGTAAAATTGGTTGTAAAATGTAGTTTGATAAATTATTTGTATGAAGTATAATTCGTAGAAAGCTTTTCTCTTTATTATTTAGAGCTTGAAAATTACCTTTGAAGTTGCTTTGAAGTCATTGTTTTTCCTAAGGAAACATTGTCTATAAATTGACCGAAAAATCTAAAAAAATAAATGTACAAAAAGTGAAACGCGTATAAATTAGTACAAAACAATAGTGGAAATTCTAAGACAGTGATTCGAGCTTTATCAATTATACGATATAAATACGTTACTTAACATTTGTATTTTATTTCTCATTATATAGAAAAACATTTTTATCAATTTTAGAATTTGTGTCCACCTTTCGTAAGGATATTTATCAGTGACAGGATGTCGTTGTTAATCATTCCGTCCTTTTTTTAAAGGCAAACCGTGTGCGTTATCTCATCGACAAATTAACGCAAACGCGGTCACACCATCGTTTCAACGGATCGCACACGCATATGTCGTTCACAGGTGAAAAGCACGACTGGATCGTCAATCAGATAGCGAGGAGAGTCCGTCCAGTGCGGTGGGCGAAGGTACTACCTATTTTATTTCGGTTTAGCCCCCGTTCGCCAAAGAAACGGGTTGTCCAGTCGGTTGGTACCGGTGCCGTTGGCTGCCACGAGGCCCACCATCGGTCTCGCTTCTCCAAAAAGGGGCCCCAGTGGTGCTCAATCTGACCGCGCGGCTAATTTGACTTGCTAATGAACGGTAATGGCACACAGATAATTTTATGCTAACGCGATGGAAATATTATTCCGGCCGTACAGATTTTGAGATCGCCAATCTCTTTGGGGGCGATGTCAGGCGTGCTGGCGCGAGCGAGACGCACCAAGATTTCGTTCGAGAAAAGATGATCATCTTCACGGGTCCATGCCCGAACCCATGCGGGGGTTCGTACACGATTCACACATATGTGTGCACGTATCGAGCGGAACGGTATCACCAAACCGGCTGTCGATTACCGGCACCGATCTCATTTCGCGAGAAGATCGATGCCTCGGCGTTCCGCGTATTCATAATCTGTGCTCGGTCGCGTGGGCACGATACGCGTGGATACGATCTTTCTCGACAAATTATTTCGAAAACGAACAGAATAAATATTGCGCTATCGATCGGACAACGATTGATACGATCGGCATAAAGGCAAACGATTGGGCATCGATTGATGTGCTCGGCAAGGCCAAGAGAAATTATAAATCTTGAATTACAAGGTCGCCATAAATTTTCTCACACGATTGCTTATAATTAATTTTTTCTAAACAAAAAATATCATTGGTCAGACGAAAATAAGTTTTAGTCGAGAGCAAGTCAAACTCGAAGAAACTCAATAAAGCGTCCCTCACTGAGAAAAAAATCTTAAATAAAAGTATTAATAAAAATATCAAATAAATTTTAATAAATATTTTTGTTTGTGAACAATTCTAAGTAAATATTTTCTAAATGTAAACATATTTATTTGATACAAAAATTATTAATTTAACTATCATATTTTCATTAAGTAAATATATTTATTTATTTCTTGTAAGTAAATGTTTATTAAATAGTAAATCAATTTAGGCTCTAATGAGTAATATTAATAAAATTTAGTAGAAGCCTCTAAGAGGCTTTTACTAGCAATACAAGTTATATATGTATATAAATGTTCTTTATTATAATCAACGCAAATATATAAATGTTTACTTACAATTAGTCCTACTAAAAAAAAAAATGTATTAAGATATAAATAAATTTTGTTCAGTATAATCAGTGAGATGAATCGTTTAAAACTGTCAAAATACAGAGTTAATACGAAATGTACAAGATGTCATTATCCAAAGTACTCGCAGGTGAAAGCACCACTGGCAGGAACGTTTAGGGGCTAGTGCCTCAGGGGTAGCGAAGAGTCGAAGAGGGCCGCCTAATAGTTTGAGGGGGTTAGGACAAGCATCGCGTGCTCCCGGGAGCATCTCAGATTCTAATCTGACACTTCCGTCGTCGTCGTTGCCACAATTACCTACCCCTGCCACTCCGACAATATATATACGGTGCGTCCTAATGCGGACCCTCACGTTGCCGTTCGAGCACATCGAAGCACGGACACGCACGTGAGCATGCGTTATGCAAGTGTGCGTGTACGTGAGCGCGCGTGTGTGCTACCATCGGAGGAAATTGGCTGGGCAGAATGGACATCTGGCACTAAACGTTAGATAACCCGCATACACCCGGGCCGTGTACATACGAACAGGTTCACCAACTCGGTAATTATCGCGCGTAAGTTGCGCGCCCCGCTACATGCGCCCCGAATGCCCCGAGTGCTTGTCAATGATAAGGGCAACGATGACCGTCGACACCTTCCGCCCCATTTTTTCCCATGCTACCTGGACGCGCCAGTGTCGTTGGAAATAAGAGGCGATTGATTTGTCATCAGAAATGTGAAATAAAAGCGAAAGAAGTACGGAAAAGATGAAAATAGCGCATCGAAAGAACAGTTTTGCTAAAAATCTAGACAAAGTTTCGAAAACAATTTTGTTGGTCATTAAAGTAATCATATAGAAAACTCAAATTAATACATATCACAATAATAATGATTAATTTAACGCGCCCTTGTGTGTTTTTTATTATTAGCAAAAGGTAGTATAAAAGAAGGGCAAAGAGCCAATGACGTATATAAAAAATTATAATTCAGATAAGAAAACTCAATACAAAAACAATAAAAATACAATAAAATAAAACAAACGTTTCAACTCCAATTGAGTCATTTTCAATGCCATCATACAATAATATAAATGTCGTTCTAAATTAAAAATTAATACATAATCTTACAATATTCTTAAAATTCCTTAACAAAAAATTCTTTCCTCTTTCTGTGTAATACGCTGTGAGTCATTTTTATCAAGAATTAACAAAGTCATAAGAAAGTTCTGGAAAAGTAACCGTAAACAAAAAGAATCAATATTAATCACATAAAAATTAAAAATATAATGATATACCTTAGTAAATCTGTTAAAAGTCCCATAATACACAACGAGAAAAAATGTAAAATGTAGTCCATTTTGTGGTACAGTAAAAAAGTCTTTTTAATTTAATAGGTTATTAAAGCAAATTCGCAAAGGTAACGAGCATCTGACTTAAACGATGTCACAAAACGAAATGTCAAACAGAAAAACATTTTATTATTAGGAAACTCAAGTATGATGAGAGCGATGCTGCAAAAAATTTTTATATTCTAGCAATCAGCTTGAACATCCTGTCTAATTATTTTGATAGTCTAAAATAATTATTTTCTGATATGTATAAATATTTCTGCAAAATCATCCTTTCTTTCTAAATTAACCTTCTAAACGCTGACGACTGGGGGAAAACAAGACTTCATGTTCGCGTCATGGGAATAAAACGCTATTCGCTCCTATTTGTCGCGATGTTTTAAGCGCTGTTAAATCATGCATCGAGAAAATAAATACGTGTCCATGAGCGGGGACAGTCAGATACGCGCGTATTTCCGTCAAGACCACGAGCGAGATCTTAATTGCCAGATAAACGGCGAAAACGTTCGATCGTCGAGTATGAACCGTACACGAAGAAAATAAATATTCCGTCGGGGTTGAAGCCGTGACAATAGTCATTTTCAGATAAGAGTGAAATTCCATCAACGGTTTCGAGAAACCCGTGAGATCGCTATCGAATCCGAAGAGTAAAGAGAGCTAAAGCGTCACCACGAGGGCGTATATACTTTGTCGTCGTATCATCCAGTTGTTATACGAGAAAGAGAAAACTTTGAACGCATTGCGCGTACGTGGAGAACGAGGCGGATCGCGGCGATTTTTTTTCTTGATGTTCCACTTTATTATCCGCGACTGCGACGCGGTCTGTGCATTTTTCATGAGACAATTTTCTCTGTCGTGCCGCCGGCTTATTATCCGACGCGTATCACGTTGACGCGCACGCGTATATGACAGGAGAGAGAGAGAGAGAGAGAGAGTAACGGAGAGAGTACGTGAACATGTCTCGAAAATATTACGTACCACACCCGAGTACACGTGTAGATTCGCCGATAGTTGGTCGATTAATTTTGCGAGATCGCACGCTAAATTGCATCGCCCGATGTAGCGACGAGACGGAGAGACCGGATCGCGCATCACTGGGATTAATCTTTCACTCTCGAGAGTGCGAATTTAATTAAACACTGCTATTGGAAACTCTTATTGCAAACATGCGTAAGTCGCCCGAGGAGGCTTAATACAAAATATAGGCCGGGGGCCTATTTTTGAATACATAACGTATACTATAGAATTTTCGTACGTGATATTTTTCAGGAATAAGCCCCCTGTGAGTTCGCAGTTTTACACCAAATTCGCATATGGAAAGATCATCTGTGACCGAAGGGCAATATCGTGGAATACGCGCGCCAAGGAGGGCGCGGAAAGTCGTAATAACAGAGTTAAAATGGAGAGCAACGTTATCTCGACGAGGCACCGTTCATCTTTCGTTTGGAAATTGTCGGGAGGGAAAGAACGGAGAGGAGAGGCGGTTAAATGCCGGTTCTCGAGGGCCCGACGAGTTAATACTGCCAGGCAATCAAAGGGTTTACCTAGTAGCTATTATTTAATTATCGGCATAACTTTAAATTGCTGTAAAAGCCACTTACAGACAGGAATAGTGACGAGCCTCTGCATGTTATCTAACGATCTTCTCGAGAAAAAAGATCCTTTATGCGCACGGTGGATGGTGGGCGGGCAAAGATACGTTGCGCGTGCAAGACGAGCGACTTGATCCTTCGTGCATGCTCGCTTCCCCCAAAGGGGACTCGTATGGCTTCCTAATTTCTCACCCAAATTACCAAAGGTTGCCGTTTACTTGTCGTAAAGAGGAAAAGAAAAGGCGACGAATTCGGCCGATCGCGTAGATCGTGGTTAAAAAAAATTTCAGGACTAAGCCGTATTAAGCGCGCAACCATTATTTCGCCACGGGACTATTTTGACATACGTGAAATAAAACGAACGCCGGTAATGGCAGATGATGACTATCGTTTACATGCGCGCGTAATCGGCTCCCTTCCTCGTATTACAGCCGGAATTTAAATGTCCTCTTCAGAATTTTAAGAGCTCTCTCTCTCTCTTTCTCTCTCTCTCTAATTTTTCTGCATATGTTAAATATTCTACCTTACTTTCCTTTTGTCTACAATTTTGTTCATTATCTATCATATCTTTATTATTTTTTTTCTCATATCATATTTATTTTACTTTGTAGATTTTATTATTTTGTGTCACCGTTTTTCATTTCATTTCCTTTTTACTTGTCATTTTTATATTCTTAGAGGACTGGTCCTACAATATTAATAAACATCTTTATCTACCTATCTCTCTTATTTCTTTCGTCCCTTTCGTTCTATTCTCTTTCATCGGCGTATACCAAACTCCAGCTCGCAACTTAAGGAAGGTCGATGCACGCCGACGCGGCGTTATTAAAATAAATTCATTAAGCACAGAGTAACAGTCCGCGGTCGGCGCATCGTAAGAAATTCTCAGTGCATAATGCGTATACGCACCGTGCAATTATATTGTCATTAGCGGCATGTGTGCGCGATACCGCGAGCGTCGGTGCAGCTTCGCGATGCGCACCCGGGGGGCGAAATGGCGAATTTCTGAGTCAGACGCGAGTGCGTTATGCGATAAAAACTTGCGTCTTGTCGTTAAGCTTCACGAATCTGATTACGATCGAACGATAGAAAAGTCAACGTGTCCACGATTTCGCGAAATCGATTTCGATTACGAGATGTAATTTCCTTTCGCGACGTCGGCGTGACAAAAGCGGCGGTTTTCTCTTTAATACCGATCGATTAATTTATGACGCGACATATCGGGACATCACTCAATATCAGCAAGAAAAGCGTGCAAAGCCATAAAATTATGCAAATGCTGATTATGTGCAATGCAAAGTGTTTGGATAATTGCACGCACGGTCAAAACGCAGCCCTTACTTAAAATCACATCAGGAATGTACGTGCAGGGAGAGGACTAACTCTCATCAGAGCCACCGCCCGCTAAGGCACGCTGATGCGTGATCGTTCGTTTTAACGTGTTTTTGCGAACCACCGACATTAATCTTTTCTTGAATCTTACCCTCACAGCACATTTTATGCCAAACGTCTGTAACCCTCAAATAATTTTTATTCTGATTAAATTTTCTCTAAGAAAAAATTCGCAAGTTTATTAAATAATAATCTTGTCTTGTAAAATATTTGAATACATTTTTAGTAAGTCACCAAAAAAATATATTTGGTATTAAAAATACTTCATACTTTATTCTAATATTTTTACGTGAAATATGAAATATTTGTATACATTTGTAATAATAATAGCAATAAAATGATTCAATATCTCGATATAAAAAATTCCACAACTACAACTAAAAAGGCATGCATGCAATCGTATATTCTGTATACAAAAAAAAAAACGATTTTGCTGAAATGTTCAAAAATTTAAATAGACACAGATCTAAAAATAATTTTGTAGAAAATTCAAACGTGATAAGCAATGCTGTAAGAATTTTTAACATTCTAGAAACTAACTTCAGCATCTACATAATTATTTTAACAATCCGAAACAAAATTTATTTTCAGATCTTAATCTAAAGTAGTTGAATTTCTAAATAACAGAACCGTTCTTGTCGATGTAGATATTAAAATCACAGATTACGATCTTACCTTCGTCTTGCTTCCACCGATGCTGCCAGGTCGGATGCTTCCCGTCTCGTAGAATCTCGTAAGTATCTTGGAGACGCAGCCATGGGACACGAGTAACTGTCGAGAAATATCGCACGGCCTGACGCCGACCATGGCGAGTTGCACGATTCTCTGGCGCACGCAGTCTGGCAACGGCCTGCCGTTCACAAAGACGCCGCCTAATTGATTCACCCCGGCTTGCCCTGGAAGAACAGTCAGTCAATCAGTCGGGTTATTGTGTTAATGGGCGACATAACGATGGTGCGATAAGTCGGCCTGAATCGCCGGATAGCGATTCAAGATTTAGCGTTGAACGACAAAAGGTGTTTATCGATTCAGAAAAGAACAGTCGGAAATCTGCTAATAATGCGCTCGCGGTCATCCGGGAAGGTCGGCAGGTGCATCCTCTGACGTGCGGTCCTAGCTGGCCCTCTAACGACATTGTTACGACGAATATCACGGAAAGAACCTTCCCTCCCTGCCTTTTTGTCCGGCAAAGACATGTCATTATTTTCAGTAATATTAGAAAGATCGTGTAGCGTTTGCAACGAAATTCCGACGTCTATACTCGAAGGTCGCTTGCAATTAACGATAAAATCTAGTAATTATTTTGTTTGGTTTTATGCAACAAAAATATTATAATTAAATGTTCGTTAAAATGCATGCCACGATTATTTTTGTTTTCGACACTGGAGACGTCTTTCACGAAATATTAAATTTATTTCGTGTGAGAGAAGAGACGCTATAAATTATTGTACTTCCTGTTTATGTCGTTATAATCGTTATTTTATTCCTCTCATCGAAGTTTAGTCAAAAACTTCCTCAAGTTTTAAATACGTAATTAGGTAATACTTTATTATGAAACAACTTTCTGTTCATTAAAATTTGAAGAATTTAAAATGTCATATGTTAAAACGTAGAGTTGGAATGATAAAAAAATTAACATAATTCGAAAATTCAAGATGAAGTTTAGACCCATCGGTGAAGCGTAAAAGTTAATTGGGATGAAACGTTAAGACGAGGACCAGTCTTCGCAAGTCTTCGTTTTAGAAACTATTTCGTTTTTTTTTTTTCTTAATATCCATATTCATAAAACGTGTAATCGCGTAATTTTCATATTCAGCAGCGCGTGAATATGAAATGCACAATGTGTTACGGACTTAAATCACGGCAAACGACAAGTTATTTACGCATTGCATGCGCGACACGTCGTACAACCGACGCAGCACTTGTCGAAAATTTTATAAAACCGATATTATTCCCCCGCAGTGGTGTCGTAAAACTATAATGACCGTCTCGCCGTGAGCGAATAAAAACGCCAATTGATCACCAATTTTATGTTCCGCCGTCGAAAATGGACGGCTTAAACGATCCGCAATCTAACGCGCGCATTAAAGCGTCGAATAAAATCTGAGTTATACATGATAGTTTTCCGTTTGTCTTCTCACGAGACATTAGACGTTGATTAAAAGTTCGGAAAGACTGTAGAACGACAGGCTCGCTGTTGTATTAAAACTGCATCATAAATCCTCGATCAGCTTATTTCACACTCGAAGAATCCTCAATTTTCGGATCGTCTCGAAACGATGTCAACAAAATTAACGGCATAATTATTACAGACGACTCATTTCAATTTCATGGGAATCTCTGTCGTTTAATATTCAGTTTACTATTCCAAGTTGAATTTTAATCTTAAATATACACCAAAACAACTTTCGGCAGCGTGAAATTCGGATTCGAAGAAAAACACTCTTACGCGTCTTAATTAATCTGTCGTCATACTAGAGAATAACCACATGAAATGTATGACATATTTTCGTAATTATAATTACATTTTAATAAGCTAACCCTATCATGATATAAATTAGAAATCTTTAACCATAATGATATTGTTGCAATAATTGTTGCAATACAAGTAGAGGAGGAAGGCCCAAGGATGTAAGCAATCTAGCCCGGTTGCAGTTCTGCATCGGTGCTCCGATGAAGATAATTGTCGGTCATATATGAGTTTTACGAATAATAACTTGCCGCGTAATGGGAATAATCGGTGTTATTCCCCGGCGATTATTATCGACGTTACTGAAACCAAGAGAAAGAAAAAAGAAAGAGAAGGGCTTCACGCAGAAGCGGCGTAACTAACGACGGCCTCTCCTTCGCGAAAGAAAATGTAAAAGGGCGAAAAAGATCAAAGGCATAAATGCCATGAGCGACTTATATAAATCGAGCCACGCGCCTTCACGTAGATACCCGTCCGGATTAACGTACGATCGTGCGTACCCAGGACGATCGCTAATTATTATCCGCGCCGACTAATTATGTCATTACCACGATCACTGACGCCGACGGACCTCCAAACCAGCTTGAGAAATAATGATCTCTCGAGCGGCCGCGTATTCGAGCTAAAGAAAAGATTTTCGTCCATCTTTTCCACCGGCATTACTCCTCGGATTCCTCGAATCTTCATTTGAAGTTTTGCGTTTTACGGGCTAATCGACAAGACGATCCCGATCACTCCTGTGATTCTCTCGTATTTCCCTGAACGAGCTTCCACGCTCTGGGAAACAAACGATCAGCGTGATTACACTTGTGATGCCGAGTTTTTTGTACGCCTCTGAGATTTTATGTCTGAGATAATTCCTAATAATTTTCCGTCCTAATAGATTATATATATATATATAATATTGTATATGTATGCATGTATGTACGACTTTTAAATTGGGAGATAAAAATCTCTTCCAATTAATCCGCCCATTAACCGTTTATTCGTATAAGCGCGATCTGCGAAAGAGCCATTACACGTCCCGGCCGAAATTACGAAATGCTTCTACAATTTCATGACGTTCTCGCGAGAGTGAGAACGGACGTGACGTTCACAGCGGCGAGAGCTCGCACGAAGTGGGAATTGCTGATAATGACCACCGGTCGAAGGCGTGACGGATTGTCCTTATTGGATAATTTAAGGGTCTTTCGATTGGTGACAGGGACACACAGCCGGTAAGACTCATTTTCGGAGAAATTACTTTTTGAAGAAATTACTTCCGGGGAATGTGCGTCTCGCGTGCTCGCATGTGCCTTATTCATTAGCAGCTATATCGAACTGGCACATACTCGATACGTATTACGAACGATGCACTTTCTTTACCAATAAATAAATAAATAAATAAATAAATAAATGAAGAATTAAAGAAATAAATCTTGATAAATTTATTAACTTTGGACTCGACGCATATCGCTGAATTAATCGCTAAATTACATTTTTGTTTCAATCATTTTTATGTAATTGATTAATTATCATCTATCCCTTAATGTGTGTGTGTGTGCCCTTCATTCGTTCTACCGGCCACACTAATCTGTGACGCGTTTGCACCGAAAATTATACACGCTACGGTATTTCGGACAACGGAGAACGACAACGCGCAAGCGACGGACACAGTGCAGCGGGCCAAATTATTATTACGGCAAAAACAGGCCAAAATGGCATCTTTATCTAACTGAAAATCTGCCGGTGGATCCGCGAAATAATGGAATCGCGCAGTAACGGGCGGCGGTTCTGGTTGCGCTGCGCATCATAAATAGTACTGGAACCACTCGTTTACGTGAGATAAAAAGCGTGAGCACGGAAATCGGAATACCGGAAACGCGCGATTTGTAAAGAGATTAAAGCGAAAAGGCGAACAAGATGGAATTGGTAGAAAAAGCTACTCAGAACTACGTTATAGACTGCTACGCGAACGTAATATAGCGTTCAAAGTAACTGTTATCTTTAATAACGGCTTGGGATGTTAATAAAGGCGCCTTTGCAATAATTAAAGACGTGATAAACCGCGAGCTACTCGTAAACGCAGATTGAACGTGCAGATCTAGTTTATTAAATAGATACTACACCTAACATATTAAATGCAACTTTTCCAATGATGAGCACTTCAAGCACTTTCCGTCTGCGGAATAACCATTGGATTTTTTAAATTATCTTGTTCTTTTCATCTAATTACTGCCTAGATCGTTATACCTAGTTTATTTCACACGGAAAGAACGATTTTGCTGAAGTATCTAAAAATTTAATTAGCTATATATCTAAAAGTAATGTTAAATAATTGTTACCCAAATAATTATGTAAGACGCTATCTAAGAAGTTAGTTGTTAGAATATCAAAATTTTTTACAGTATTGTTTATCATGTTCGAATTTCTCTACATTATTATTTTAATGGTTCAATAAAATTATTTTCAAATCTGTATTTATAATAGCTAAAGATTAGACATTTCAATAAAATCATTCTTTCTATGTAAACAAAATGTTTATAAATATTTTTTACAGTTTCAGATTATAAATTAAAAATTTGAATTTTTAATAAAATTTGGATTTTTTAGATTATTTAAGATTTTAAGAATATTGCTGCAATGCAAAATACATTTGTGAGTCGTTTTTTTTCTAAAACAAGAATTTATCAGATGTGATCTTAACTGAATTTTTAGTCGTTATTGTAGAGATTTCAATTTATAGAAATGTCAATTTAAATTAAAAGGATTTTGTTAAATAAAATTGTCATATATAATATACATAATTCTCCATAAATTTGTCATAGCAAAAGAATTCAATATTTTTTTCTCCGTGTTTCGACCATGACTTTTGATCGCTAATTTCTTGTTATTTAATCATGCATGCCATAAATTTTCATCGCGATTAAATTATTTTATGTAATCGCGGTTCTCGAAAAAAAATAATTAATTTGTCAATACTATAATATTGCTTCATAAAATAATTAAAAATCAAGAGTCATTATATCACGATTAAAAAATATTTAAAAATTTAGAAATTATTTTAGAAATTTATATTATGTATTCTTACGAGAGAGAGAGAGAGAGAGAGAGAGAGAAAAAGTATCAATCTATATATATTTTATATATCTATACTCTCCTCTCTTTTTTTGCTTTTTTCGACAAGTTGAAAAAATGTTACAAACTTGTTAAAATAATTATTCGCCAATTTCCAGAATAACTATATATTTTAGAAATAATATTATAATTTTATAGGATATCGATATATTTTTATCTTCTTTTATATTTATACTCTCTTTCTGTTTATATTTTCTTAAAAGAGTACAAATTGTCAAACTACGAGCGCAAGATTCTTTTACGAATGCATGTAGGGCTATCTCTCGTGATATAATACTGACTAAGCTTAGAATTAGCCGGCTAATGCAATCACCAGCAACGATCGCTATCGCACTGGCCATTTAGGCTCTAACCAAACTCTACACCTGCCTACCTGTAATCACGATCCCCGCGCCCATGCCAACAGATTTTTTTCTCTCTGACGAGAGCGAGAGAACATCGTACTGAGAATCGCGTTTTACCAACTCGATGCCAACTCGAATTGGCACACATCGGTCACCGTTCAACTCGTTCTCACTATCGGCTCCGTCATCATCTGTCTTAAAAGAACACATGCGGGAGATAGCCTTAAATGGAAGTGCATCAAGATGAATACCACGGTGGCTGTTATTAAGTGCTTATCGCTCCAATGATTATCCGCGACTTGAATGTTGTTGATAATTAAGAAGTAACATATGTAACATGATCTCGTTAATAATTAAAAGTAACATTGAATCTGCAAAATTCATTATGAATCTTGATATTCCTGATAATATCGTATAACCAAATAAAGTCTCTATAATCTACATAATTTTTCGATGTAATAACGTATTTTCAGTAAAGACAACCCGCATATAATTTGTACGGCAAAATTATTAAGCACATCGAAAGTTTTTTTACGATTTCATTACATTTTCGTTGGCGCAAACCCCAACGAAAATAAAAATCGGGAGAGTAAGTCGAATACAAGAAGAGAGTAATAGAAGCGTGAACGTAGCTTCTAGAAGATGAAAATTGTAACCATGAAACGTAAAAGAGGTGTGTCGCCTTTTATAAGTTTCATTTACTCTTCTATTTTATACTCTCATCTTACATTCGACTTACACTCCGATTTTTATTTTCGCCAGAGGAATGATTTAGGAAAGTTGTTAGGAATTGTTAGCAAAATATTATACTAAGTAAATTCTTTGGTCAACAAGACACATTGGCGAAATTAATCACAATATTAATAATCCCAATTCGAAAGACCGTGATAACCGGAACGGAAAATACTTTTTCTAGTTTTTTCGAAGACTTCTTGCAGTTGCAACGCCGGAAAAGCGAAAGATTGATCGCTCGATCGGGATTCGGGCAGGATTCTTTACACGGGCATCAGATCAACGTAGCGAGAATGGAAACAGAGAGGAGAGACGGTAGATTATAATTATACTCGTTTAATAATAGGCCTATAGATGTTGGCGTTCGATCCATGATATAAAATTCTTCGTTAATTACTGTCAAACTGCCTTTCAAAGCGTAATTTAGCCTTGAGCCAGGAGAGAAGCAGGACTCTCTTCTATAGAAGAAGAAAAGAAAGGTAGAAATTTTTATTTTCATCACCGATTTCGACCTGTGATCTCGCCGACGCGACGCGACGGTAGCTGACCCCGTCCCGGAGAAATCATAACGACGTGTTACATTCCCTCTTGAATGAATCAGGAAGCGAAGCCGACCGAATCGCGCGGTGAGATTGGCTATT
This sequence comes from Acromyrmex echinatior, assembly GCF_000204515.1. The sequence goes on from NW_011627850.1 coordinate 1,340,918, forward strand.
TAGCAAACTGGCTGCTGTATGCGATGAGCCGACTCTTTTTAAGAATTAGCATTGTAACGATATAATCCTTCAGTCGTTACTTTCTCAACATTCCCGACAACCGAAATGCATTACAATTAATATTATCTAAGTCTGTTGTTAATATTAAATAATGCTGTCATAGAAACTTGATTATTTATTGAAAATTGTTCTTGATTTTATTGTAGAATTTTTCATCCCAGGTAGATCTCACAAATTGTGAGTTTAATGATAGATTCTAGTTAGTAGAATAGTTTATATGGATTCGATTTTTCTCAGAAAATATCGCGACATCGATAATCTTTTAGCAATAATCTATCAAAGAAAAAAAAAACTGTTTTTTACAAATTAAATTCTTAAAGACATAAATAGACAGAATTATTATATTCTTCAATTAACAAAAGTGAACTTTTCATTTTAATAGAATCTCCGTTTGAAGTTTAATTCAATTAGAAAGTTGCAATAAATCACGATCTTCTTCGACATTTTTGCCAAGAAAAAATCGATTCCAAATTGATCGGGGAAGTAGTCGTAGAAAATTATACTTTCAGACAGACGCGTATATCCCACAAATCGCGACTTTGATGACGATTTTTTATATGAACTTGGTTACTGGTACTTTATATGGACTCAATTTTCTTTCAACTATAAATATTTATACATCGATAATTTTCGAATAAGCGATTGAAGGGGAAAAAAATGCTTCTCGCAAATTAAACGAAATTTTCTTTTAAGAAAATAGCCAATTATTATATTCTTACATAGACAGCGAATTAACAGAAGTGGACTTTTTACTTTTATAGAATCTCTGTTTGAAGTTTCGCGAGCTGTGGGATATCTCGTGAACGATATGCGTTCGAATCGGAGAAAGAATGAAACCTCAATCTGAAGGAAAACCTGAGAAGAGCAAGTGTCTACTCACCAGTGTGCGGCATGGCGACGAGCGATCACGTGCCGTATCTGAAACAGAGCAAGTCTTTTAAGACTTAACGGCAAACTGCAAATCGTACGGTGTGTAAAACGTGAAACGTAGTGCGCATCGCCGTATTAGAGCCTTCACAGAGTGGCGTATTGCGAGCACCATGCGCGCCCGTATATGCGTGTTTCTTACCGCGCGACGTATTATAGAGTATAGCAGGAGTATAGCCTTCGCCGTTAATGAATTTAAATGTATTCAAAGGGCGCGCTTGACGCTTGACATGGCAACCCTTAAATATGCAACCGTACCGATAAGGCAAAGCGCGGCAAAATATTGCCGCCGGTAGCCGCAAACCGTGACTCTCATTCCTGAACCGATCGCGGCGAGATGACGACGACGACGACGAACAAGC
>NW_011627850.1:1342286-1469826 GCF_000204515.1 Acromyrmex echinatior
TCCGAGCAGTGCCAACAACTTCATTTTCATATTTCAGTTTTTACACTAATTGCATAAATTGCACCGCATTGCGCACGAAATTCTGGATCGTCATTCGAAAGACGAGATCTCTTCCTATTTACTCATCAGCCGATCCCTCTGACGTTTTCACGTCCAACGTGGAAGTAGAACGACGTCTCATGGTTGTCGCAGACGTCCAAGAAATCACGATTTGAGAACTCGCTCCGGAACAGAAAGAAGAAGGAGCGAGCGGAAAACTACGTGGAATGCGTGCGTAGCGTAGCGGGTGGCGTGTACTTTGTGATGCAAATTAATGCACGATTACCGAAACACCCCTCGCCCACCCTTGCACGACCACCGGTGACTCCTTACCCTCGTAGTTACCCTTACTTTTCTTCGTGCAGGTGTACGTGGCACGTACGTGTGTGTATGGCACAGCGAGGACGTGTTTCGAGGTATATACGTGTAATAAGTACGATCCGCCTCCACCCCCGTGACTCGATGCTTACCCCGGCATTAGGCCTGGTTACACGCTCTCGCCCCCTTCTCTTCAGGTTCTAATCTGATGTAACTATTACATACGTTACGCGGTATCCATATAGTCGAAATGGCTATGCGCGTGGAGTCTTGATGAAAACTCATTTCTTCATACCCAACCATCATCCGCCGTGTCCTCGTAACGATATATATACTCCACTTTCCAGTCGACCGTTAATTTATACTCTTCGAGAACACCGTTCTTTTTTCGCACCCAAAAGACATGTTCGGAAAAATATCCAGACAATAGAAAGTCCAAAATTGGGACACGTAAGACATCTCATAGGCATCTAAAAGATGTCTTTCAGACAGATTTTAAGGAACTGTCTAGAAAACAGAATCTTTAACACAATTTTTCGATTTTGGACTTTGTATTGTCTAGATAATTTCTAATCTCCCTCCGTTTCTCATTGATTCCCTTCGTACATATTTTTCTCCATAAATGTAAAACAAGTTCGTAAAGATCCGTGACAAATCCGACCACGCGAAGAGTCCAGCAACGAAACTTTGGCTTCTATAAGCGGATTGCACATGTATTGCAGCTCGAAGGGCTAAATTCCGCGCAGTGATTTCAAGGTGTCAAGTTTTACTTGTTAAAGGTATACGATCTACGATCGCGTCTCGATTCCCGACGACGAGCAGCGAAGAATGCATGAGCTTTTTGTCACGAGACGGGATTACTTTCGGCTGATGGCGACGTTCGCCGGGCAATCTCGTCGGTCCGCGTCCCGCAGGGATGAAGTCTCCCGTAATGAGGATTGAGCGATTATTATAAATCAGACGAACCGGAGGCCACGGTGAGCGTCGCGTTTCTCGCGTGCCACGTGTTTTGCCGATGTTACTCTCGCAAACACGTGTTCCGCCCCCTTACCTTTTTCCCTTTCTTTTTCCACTTGCTCTCCTCGCTGACAACGCATGCAAACGTTGCACGTTGCAAAAATGCAACGTGAACAATTTTTAAATAAAATAAAAATGTATGTATAGAAACTGCGCTTCAACTATTTTAAAAAATTTTTATGCCGGAAGTACTACACATACAATTATTATTGACCGTTTCTATATTTCAAATTAATGTTATACTTCTTATGTAAAAGATAAGATTCTGAAATTTTTTGACATTGCAATATTTATATCTTCAAAAGTACGGACTAATTGTAAGATTACAACACACTGAAGATGGCACGAAATAAAGCCGAAACGTTTGTAATTATTATTATTCATGTTACATTGATTAAATGTTTATAAATTAGAAATTTGATAATCGTTTTCGCACTAATTACTGCGCATAAACTCTCATTAGTTGTTTTTTATCTTATTTGACTTATATCTTTATACTAATAAAATATTTCATCGCTTCCCTTATTTACATAGTAATTTATTTACTTGATTCTTTTAGTGAGTAATAAATATTAATACTTCTAGTGTTAATAAATCGTCATTATTATCGTGACTAACTAAGTATCACAGAATCTTTTCTATTCTTGTTTAAAACACATTGAATATATTCTCAAATCTATTTCTGTCATAATCATTATTAACAGAATCTTTTTCTAATAATTTTGTTCTTTTTCTTTTAGAAAATTTACGAAATCACGGAGATTATATCTTATCAGCGTTAAAAAAGAAAATGAAAGCGTGTTACTTAAAGCTTAATACGAAAAATATATATAAAATCACAATCGGTCATTCCCATCGATTCGTAAATCTGAGATTTCCGGGAATGAAGCGAGACGCGAATGGAGTTCGAGTCGATTTGAGAACCGCGGCAGCCGCGGTAAATCGCCGGTAAGGTCACGCTTTTACGTGTAAGCCCTAAGCGAAATCTAGTTTTTGTTTATTCATTAGGCTACCCCGCGCTTTAAGTGGTACGTGAAGGAAGGCCTCGCCGCAGCAGCGACGTCGGGGGGGAATGGGGGGGGGGGGGAATAGGCCTACATGCGCACGACATCTCGCTCGGATCGTGAACACGTTACCCACGATAATCTACGCTCGTTTCCAGCACACTTTGCACGTTTATGCGTATACCAGAGACGGCTACCGTGCGAACGTGTTACCTTTTCGTCGCTATCGTCCCGATGCTCCTTTCCACCGGTTTTCGACTTGGATTTATCCTGTATCAATTTTAGCTTATTTTGTTGGCCACAGTTTATCACCGACGCAATCGTGTTTGATGGAGAAGTAAAAAATTCTCTAAAGTCCAAGTACGATCACGGAACGATTTTGCCTGATTTATCGATGTGAAAGAAATTAAGCATATCAAATTGCTTATATATATTTCTTTAACATTTCTCATTTAATAAATTATATATACATAATCAGGAAGGTTGACTTTTAAGCGTACGCTTTACGTGCGGTTTATCTGCGACAATGTTCAAGGTTAACACTGACGTACTACGCTTGAGCAACGTTCATTTCATCTTCCATAAATCGTGTCGTACGGAATTATCTCGTCCGTCGATGCGCACCACGAAGGGGTGGGGGGGGGGGGGGAGCGGGACCAAAAAATACAAGTTGGTTGCGCGTGTCCGAGCGGATAAGCTTTCGAGAGCGCGGTAAGAAAAATCGGCGAGAAGCGCGGGTGAGAAGAAAGGAAAGAACGAGAGACCGAGAGAGGGACGATGGGGGAGGGGAGGGAGGAGGAGGAGGGCGGGTAATTAGAATAATTCGGGCCGCTGTGGTTCACGCCATCCGGACGAATTTGCATTTTAAATGAAGCGATGGCGTGCCAAGAGCCTCACCGTGCAGGCGGAGAGAGGAGGAGAGAGAAGGAGCGAGAGAACGAACGAGAGCGGTAGAACTTTGTACTTTATAAGTAACTTTAATATTTATCGCTTATATCCCGACCGAATAAGTATATGTATATATCCACCCTCTCTTTCCTTCCCTGCGACCACCGCCGCGCCACGGGGTTCGCTCTGTGCTTATGCTCAAGCACAGCCCCCGCGACTTCCTTCTCGGTTCTCTTCCATCTCATGGCCCCCTCGCGATCCCCCACCGTGCTATCAGATAATTATCGCGTAATTAGCACCGCTGATTTTCGTGTCGCGTCATCGCACACGCACGCGTACACGACGATGATTTCAGCTTTAATCTGTTCCGCGGTGATGATATTCTGTGAGGATTCCGTCGGCGATTTCGTTGAGTGATAAGGTCGGATTCTTTTTTTTTTTTTTTTTAATATTTTAAGTCCTAACGACCATAGCAAAAGTCAGGCTGACTTAATCTTAAGACAGTGTCTTATGATATAAGTCTTATGTCTTTAGTAACGCACAGAAACAGTCTTATGACTTTTGTTTTAAAGGCATATTTATATACCTTTAAGACATAAGTGATAGTTCTTTTGTTTGCGTTACTAAAGACATAAGACTTAAATCGTAAGATATTGTCTTAAGATTATAAATCAGCTTTCTGCTAAGGTCCTAAGAGATAATCTGTCGTCGCATGTATCGATAACCCCGCAAACAATAGAGTAGTAAGCCTTAAGAAATTGATCAATCACAGCCGAATGTGAGAAGAATAATCGACCATGATTGGTCAATTCCTTAAAGACTTACTACTCTATTGTGTTTGTGGGGTAATTGGCAGGAATTTCCGATGCGAGATATCGAAGGAAGAGATACATCGCTGGCACACGTGCGTCGTGCGGAACACAGAAATATCTCCGAAAATGTAATATATTAGGTCAGATTTTATTATCATATCAATGAAGAATAATCTTCAGGGTTGGGTAAGTTAACTTTTTTTTTAAACTAAATTAAGTTAAAGTTAACAACCTTGAAAATTTAACTTAATTAAAATATAAGTTAATCTATAATAAAATTAATTGAATTAAAAGTTAAGTTAATAAAAAAAGTAATTAAAAAGTTTAAAAGTTAAATTTGGTTCGAACGAATAACCAAAAAAAAAAAAAGAAAAAGCTTGACTGATTAATTTCTCGTATTTTTCCTTTCTTACAGCTTATTTATTAAAGAATCTGGTTTTTTTTGTTCACAAGTAATTATATAATATAAAATTATTAAATTATATACTCATTAGCCTCTCGCATTGTATCTAAGGATTGACTTCAAAAAATTCAAATTAAAAGTTAATAGTTACTGATAAAATGTAACTAAATTAAGTTAAAAAGTTAAGAGTCTAAAATGTAACTAAGTTAAGTTAAAATTAATTAACTTTTTAATTTTTTAACTTAACTTTTATCTTTTTAATTTGGTACTACCCAACTCTGATAATCTCCCTTTGTAGTATTATATCTTTTTCATTAAAACGTAAAAACCACTGCAAGGATAAACGCGGGAGCAGTCTTACATAACACATGACACATAAAAACTGGATCAATTAAAACCCTTCATTTTCTTCCTTTTTATGAAATAAAAAACTATGATTGATTTTCTTATTCATTATACATTATGCATTATGCAAAAATCTGTCCTCCGGTCTTAATTAAAGCGCATTAGCGAACAACGAGTTGAGAAAATTTAGAATCATCGTAGACACTCCGAAAAAAGTAAAATACAATTCAAAAAGGTAGAAATAATCAAATCCACAAGAATCATTAATTGCTGTTCACCAGTCAATCAGGATCTTATGTCGGCGATGAGCAAATACAAGCGTACATTACGACAAGGGGTAAGTTTTTCTCAATACGCAAATACATGGTATCGATGGTTCATGAAAGTCGACATTGAATTATCGGGCGAGGTAACGCGATAAGTACTGAGCGAATAATGAGACGTCAGGCGGATCGGTTTAATTAGGAGGCAAGAAACCTACCGGATAATTTATTTATCCAGCCAGGGCGTGTACGGCCACAATTACACGCGGAAACGTCTATCACGCGGTGTGTTTCTAGTGAGAGGAAGAGGGAAACGCAGCCCTGTACGTACCTGTTGATTTTTTTATGATATCGGTCCGAGGTGCTCCTCAGCTTCCGTGTAGCATTCGATCTCCTCGAAGACTTCCCTCGTAACTAGTTTCGCATCGAAGATGCGATGTGTCCCACGTTCTCCGCTCACCTCCGGTCTTTCCCAATGTTGTACTTGCCGGTTTCTCGGTTCAAATCGCCGACATTGCACGACGTGTGCGTTGCCGTGCCTCGTCCTGGCGAGACGTCGTCCTGATGTGCGTCGCACGCACTCCTCGTTTCACGCAGGAAGTGACTTCGCTTTCACGGCAATGAGACGTGGATGCGACACGAAGCCGGAAAGATGGATAGAAAAAAAAAAGAAAAAGAGAGCGGAAAAGAGGTTGACTGTATAATGGTACACCTACAAGGACACGTCAGATGACAAGAAAGTTTCTCTCTGTTCCGCTCTTTATCTCGGCATTTCCTTCCGCGCGTAGCTCGTCCTCTATCTTTATTCCGCTCCGATAATAGTGTAACGTGCAGTCTTCTGTGATTTTGAATTGATGAAATCACGAGGTATATGTTTCTTTCTTTACTCTGGGAAAGAAGCGCGCATTCTGCAAGGTTCCTTTAAAGGTCCGATCAATCATCAAGATCACGGCTTAACCATCCCGTCAGCAGGATCGCACTGAACGTAACTGTTCGCACAGAAGCAACGTAGAATCCCAACGTAGAATCTTATCAGTCAATCTTCCTTCGGATCAAACGTCGGGCCAAACATCGGATCAAACGGAAAAGCCTTCTTAACTCCTTGTCCTTATTGTTCCACTTCCGTTACCGCACTTTAGTTAGGCTCACTGGTAACCCACGCGTTCAACTTCCGTCTTGTTCGGAAAAAGCTGCACCATCGGAAGTCGCAGGCTCGTAGCCGCGATTCCTCGATCGTTTCTTCCTCTTCTCGGCAGGCCGGCGCTCATCACCTCGTACCCGTGGCACAGAGCACGTGCAGTTACTCCTGGTAGCCGGCGGAGTGGCAGGTCTGCGCGACGCGAGGGCAAACTCGCGGTGGAGACCGCAAACTGCGGTCGGCCGCTCAGCAAACGCGTTCGAGGAGGACGTGGAGCGTCGACGGAGGCGGAGGCAGGAGGGAGGTCGCGGCACAAGCACAGGTACCAGAACGTGGCAAGGGCGCGAGAGCGCAGCGAGAGGAATATACGCTCGCGCGAAAGAGGTAGAGAGAAAGAGATGAAGAGAGAAAGACAGAAACGCAAAGTGGAAGCGAGAAAGAAAGTGAGGCGGTCAGGACAGGATGATGTGGACCACGCGGAGGACACGGCGTGTCTGAAGTGGGCTCGGCCCGCAAACGGGGGTTACGGGCTTTGCTTTCGGTCAGGTCCCCCGTACCCGTTACCCTCTGCCACCGCCTGTGTCTACTCCTGGCTCAGTCGTACGTGTCGTGTGTGTACAGCGGAGCGAGGAAGAGTGAGTGAGTGAGTGAGTGAGTGAGAGAGAGAGAGAGAGAGAGAGAGAGAGAGAGAAAATGCATGAAAACAAGAAACAGACCGAGAGGGAGAGATTGAGAATGAGAGTGGCTCGTGGCCCGTGGCCCGGGTCGTGCCCACGGCGAAACGCGGCCCGTGGCCCCCGCTGGGAGAAAGAAAAAGAGAGAAAGAGAGCTTGCAACATTGGAGGGATTGACTCGGTCAAGGGGAATAAGAGAGAGAGAGAGAGAGAGAGAGAGAGAGAGAGAGAGAGAGAGAGAGAGAGAGAGAAGAACCGGGGGTGGGCGGGCAGAACACGCGTTCTCCCTCGTACTTATTACTTTGCCTTGCCTCCTCGTCGAAGCTCCTCCGAAGGGCTCCTACTCCTTCCTCGTATTTTCGTACCCCATCCGTTCTCTCTTTCTCTCTCCCTCTCTCTCTTCTTCACCGCTTTTCTCTCTCTCTCTCTCTCCCCCGCGCGCTCTTGTGCGCGCGCACGCACGCACGCTCGTGCGCGAGGGGAGGTGGGAGGACCGCTCTTGCTACCGCAGGTTATAATTAAAGGGTTTCCACGCGGGGCCCGTCGCGACGGCGTATTTCGTAGGACCGCACGAGAGCCTTCATCTATGGCCAAACGATAGCTTTTCGACGAGAGTATCGATTCGCGCATTAAAAATGCTTCTGGAAGAATTTACCGAGCGCCCGGAGCGCCTTTTTCGGAATATTGTGTCCCGCGCAAGTATTTTTTCATTCTAGGCTTTCTGGAACGTTCTTCATTACTCGTTCTTAATTTCAAATCCATCGCCTGATTTACATCGCTGTAATATGCGATTCGCACGAGCTTGGAGCATTTATATGCGTGACAATTACGTCTTGTGGAAAATTTTTCAACGCTGCGAAACTTTTTCACGTAACACGCAAGCACGATTACTCGCACAGCTACCCTTGACTACACTGAGAAAAATAGTTTGATTTAAATAGTAATTCTGGTGGAAAAATAAGAATTCTAAATGATATAATTATTCTGGTAAAAATAAGAAATTTAGATTTTCCGGAAATATTGTATCAAGAATTCCAGTTATCTCTATAACTAAAATTCTAATAAATTTAATTAGAAAATTCTGATTCGTCTATTTTCGACCAGAAATCTTTTTCAGTGTAGTGTACCAAGCTTTAATTAAATAATTTCATAAGGAAGAATTTATATATTTCATTTATATATTTCATTACACGTATTTTTATATATTCGATATTTTTTTTAAATCTAAAAATATTAAATGACATAGATTCAACGTTAAATCTGATCGATCCTAAATTTTACTCGTTTAAGGGTAAGGGTGATGTTCAATGTCAATAGGACACGAGGCGGGCGGTCGCGTTTAACGCTAAATGTATGGCGCGAACACGGACCTTTTGTCTCTCGTTTTCTAAACACGCGAGATGTTTGTAAGGCGAGGTTGTGTAATACCCGCAACACCATTTGAAGAAGAGACGTAATCGGCTTGGATGTGTCCAGACACGCAAGAATCTATACAATCGATAGTCCGTCCCCCGACAAATTCCACGAAGATCGAAGTACAAGATCGTCTCGCAAAGCTCCTGGACGTAATTTGAGTCAGTCAAGGACTCCTTGACTGAGTTCTTACGCAAGAGGCGTATCGTTTTCTCGACAATTATATACCCAGGATACCCCTTGTCTCGTGCGAGCCGGCATCACCGAGTTAAAACGATCTCCTCCACTGACGATCCGCGAAATGCCAGGTTCGACATACCGTCTCGGAATCTTCATCGATCACGAAGGACGCGAAGGTCGGTTGGTATACATCCGCACGATTCGAAAGGTTTCACCCCGCCAAGAAATAATAATTTGCAGGTATACTCGCGCGAACATTAGTTAACTTGGCTTTCGCGTGCCTCTTCGCTGATCATCTTCTCGTCCTCTTGCTCCCGTTTCGCTCTCCCGCCTGTTCTAGATCACGTTTCGCGCAACAGAAACATTATTTCAAGAATCAGAGTTGAGAAGTAAATTTGTTGTTCGCGTATACAGAAACAGACAAAGCTTTCGAGTATATATATTTTAAGCCAATTTCCTATTGACAAGATGAGTTAGCACGTCACAAGTTTCGTGGCGTTTAATGTATTGGAGTGTCGAATAACAAATAAACAAGAGGGTAACTTTACCGTACTCGGTTTCTGTAACGACCCCCCGTGGAGTAATTGTAGGACCCCTTGATTCCTGGCACCCTTGTACCCTTGTCTCTCCCGATGTCAGCGCAGGTTGCGCTCTTTCACGGATCATCGCCTGTTAACCAGTATTTCCGACTCGTTGCGGTCGGCCCAAATGTTATATGCCGCTGGATCTCTCAAACACCTTTGTCCCGTTTCACTACTTTTTTCTCTTCGATTTTTTCAGACCTAACGAGGACGCAATCGATTTCGTTAAAGTTAGTAGCAACTAAAGTTGTAAAATATACCTGTTTCAAGTTTCATTTTAAGCTGGAGATGAAGAACGGATTAATTTTTTTGCGCAAGTCGATATATCATCTTTACATCTTGTGCCTCTTTTATCTGTTCGGTTCGCATAAAAGTCGTTAAAAAATGGAAAGAGGACATCATATTTCGGTGATTATTAGCTAGATACCCGCGCACGTAAACTAGGATACGAAATTACGTTACCACATCGCCTTATCAGATTCGACATAATAGCGGTGATGGGACAACCCCTAACAAGGTAGAGATCAGATCATTACGACAAATTAATTTACGATCGCTGTGCGGAGTACTTTAAGAAAGAAGGTTACGAATTATGAGGCGTATCTGGTTGGGTCCAAATGTGTCCTGTGTGTTCAGGACAGGTGAGCAATTTTCACCCTTCGGCTTTCATTCCCTTGGCGTCTGTCCGGGCTTATCTGGCAGACTTCGGTTTTCGTTGATGGTGTATTCCCTCAAAGGAGCTAATATTCTTGCCATTATAATTGGATAATATTATCGGAAGGATGTCATTAAGATTTCTTTTGGCGAGTCTTTTTGCTGACAAGCCACGTGAAATTTTGATACAATTGTTGTCTGATCAATTTACTTCTGGCGCACAATATTTTATAAAAAAAGAATGAAACAAAGATGCTTACGAATAGAAAAGATGTTTGCCTTGTTTCTCTTTCTTGTTGGTTTTCTTAACAATGATCTCAACTAAAATATGCAGCTGCCGCCTGTCGATCCATCAAAGATATTAGGAACGCGTCCGTTCCCTTTTCGTTCGTCTAGAAATCGTCTTTTTACTTCGGTTATAACGCCGCAAATTTCACGGCGGCACCTCGATCAAATATTAATCTCATGGATGAAACTGTAATTTATGAAGAAACGACGAAGGATAAGGAATCTACGAAAAAAAGTGTGTGCAAGGTGCACCCACCATTTCTATAAGGCTATTAGGACGGAAGCAGGTAAGCTGGCCAATGTATTTTCCTGCCTGTATTCCCTTTCTTTCTTCGAGAGGACGCGAAGAAATCTTAAGCCCTCAGATCTCGCTCGAAAACATTAATGATTTTTCCGCATCGTCATTTTCCAAGATCACGTTCCCGTGTCGCCTGATGTGCGGCATCGCGTAAAGACGAATTAGATTATCATTTGCGAATAAGCATGCCATTTTTCGCCGATATCGCGCATTATGTGCGAGTCAACGGATATGGCTGGCGGCTGGATTAAACTGTTACGTCCGCCCTCTTCCACTTACTTACCCCGTCCGTCAGATATCGAGCTTCGAATTCCGGTCAAAGCTACCCTGAAGCAGCGTCGATTCCCAGAGTCGTAGGATCGATGACCAACGTACACCACCACCCTCCCGTTCGTCCCCTACCGTTGGCCGTCCTACCGGATCCCGGCTCTCTTAACGACGACGATAATATCGCGCGATCTGAGTGGCCCGATGACACCCGCGCTGATACACCCCGGCCCTGTCATTGGCCGACCCGCCGGATGGATGGTATTAGGGGGTTTCGCCGATTGGCGGCCTCTTTGGAACGCCCAGGAAGGATGCGCAGCTGCCAGGACATGCGTAATCCGTCGGCTTGATCGACGTCGAGGGAGTAAATGCACGACGTAACGATCATTCCCACGTAGTAGATGCACCACCACTTCGCCATTTCTTCCCCATAGGCGACACTTGACATTCTCACCGCCGACCATCCCCTGCCTTTTGCCCTTAAACGTAACGCAACCGCGGTGAATTTCAGCGAGTCAATTTGAGTTAAATCCCACGCTGCTTTAAAAATTAATTGATACTGTCTAAAAGTGATGGTGCACGTCCTTTAAATCTCATGCCGTTTAAAAATTAACTGACATTGTCACATTTGTCTCGAAGCGACACGTCAGAATTTATGTGAATGAATCATAAAACGAAAATAAAATATTTATTTCATGAGACGTCAACTCTCTGATTGAATCGCAAATTTTCTTCGTAATAGTTATTAGTTGACGATGATACAGTGTATTCGTCGCAGGTGCCGCGCAAATATCCACGAATGAGTGGAAAAAAATCTTGTTATTCGAGCGCGCAGTTTCGAGGAAAGCGAACGCTTGGAGCGGTGAGAAGAGAATTTCGATAATTGCAAGCAATTGCTTTATTATCCCAGCAGCAGGTGCCAATAATGGGCGGTGCTTCTATATCTGTCGGTTCGTAGCTTCGTTATACAAACAGTTCATCCTATTTATCCCATCGTTTTTCTTGCATCGGTCCGAAACTGAATCGCTAAAGGGCAAAGGGCATTTACCAGCCGCCTGTATAAAGATTGCGAGGAAAACGATTCGCACATCTGAATTTCTTTAACCAGACTTGATAACTCTTTTTTCGTTTTACGTTTAAAATTTGATTTATAATTGAATTTAATATAATTCTTAAATGCATGTGTATCATAATATGTAACTTTAGATTTGAAATAGTTTTCACAAGCATACATAGTGTGTGTCACATTTAAACGTAGTCATGAAATTCTTACGTGTAAAATAAATCACACTTGTCTACGGAAAATCTAACAACATAAAATATGCGAAACATTATTTTATCATAGTATTGTTAAAAGAATTAATTTGACGTGTCTCAACATTTATTTACGCTTATTATATATTTTTTTTATTATGAAAAAGGAAAATAATGGGTATAAATGCTGATACATCAAATAAATATCCAACTTTGCAAATCTTAAGCAGAACTGTTTGAACATTTCGACTGCCACGTTGAACGACATTCTTTTTTTTCCAAATTAGTCTCGCTATTTAAATTTTTAGTTTAAAAATATTATAACAATAATATTTTGACTTAAAATGTTTTGTGGCAAAAAGAAATAAATTATGACAAAAAATTTGTTCGACTTTCTAAGAGTTATTTCATAAAATTGAGTGTCATTCATAAATAATATGATGATCAATTAAATAAATTAAAATATGAGCACAGAGCACTAGAATAAATCTGCTGGAGTGCACACTTATTACACAACTGTCTGTAACACCTGTATCGTTTGTAAAGAAATTTCGACAATCCAGGAAAAGTTGATTCGGTTTCGAATCGGACCTTTTGCCATTGTAACGCAATCGTTTGAGGTCGTAATTGTTTTTACGGCTGATTCACGGTACGAATGCAAGACACATCCTTCGGGAAGGATATAGGGATAAAGAGAGGTGTTCCCGACAAGGGTGAAATCGTAAAAAGAAAGAGGGCAGGTCCTTCTCGCCAATTACCGGCCGTGTGCCAGAAAACGGACGCAAAAACAATCGCGACGAGAGGACAGTGCTTAGCGCAACACCTCGCAGCTAAGTGGAATCGGCCGCGTCGTTAAAAGCTGCGTCCCGAAATCGCCGAGCGGGATAACGAAATGCGCGCTTTGTGGCGTGTTTATCGCGCGAAAATTACATCGTGGTTACCGCGACTGTGGTTTCCTAAACTGTACTGTCTAAAGTATTAAAATTGCGCTGCCATCACTGCCGCTGCCGATTACGGCTATCTCTGAAATAAGCAAATCGTCGCTCGTCTTTCTGTCATCTTTCGACAGCTGATTCCGGAAAGAAGCGATTCCAAAAAATATTCGAAAGATTACAGTTTTATCTCTCAACGTACAGCAACCGCGCATGTCATGGGCGAAAGAAATATTATTTGAAATTAATTACCTCCGGATTCTTGGGGTCGTAAACGAGGCTAAGAGGGACGTGCAGCCCATCGATCTTTTTTGACCATGTCGAATCATAAGTAATCCGGCACATTTTTAGCAATTTTAGATGCTACCTTAATGGTTCTTTGAAAAGATAATAACTATTTTTCAGTAGACAAATAGACCGTGAACTTTGTGCTCACATTCGCGTTTGTATTGTAAATACAAGTATGTACAAAGTGGCTTCAATATATGTGTGTAATTAATTTTTTCTGTATAAAAATAACACTATACTCTGTATACAAAAATAGATTTACATATTTAAACGTGTAGCACAGTGATATTTTTATACGAAAAATTAATTTACACATATATATATATATATTGAAGTCTCTTTTTACACTTTTACACTTTTTTTATTTGGATTTACAATGTACACACAAAAGAATACATGCTAATATTCAAATATTAATTATTTTTCAAATATTTCAAAAATTCATACTGCAAATCTATCTATAGCTCATCACAAATTTATTAAAAATATATTTTGAATAGTATTCTCTAAATTCTTTAGAGTAGAATTTCACTTTAAAAAATAAAAATTGAGGCAGTTTTTGAAAAAGAGTGGTTCAATTTTCAATTTATAAGAGTGATAGTTCACTCTTCAGAATGACAATTCACTCAAAAAGTTTCAGAGAGCAAATTTAACACTTCAATCAAGATTACTAGATTAAAATAACATGTTGTATATGTATATTTGATCAGTCTCCATCCTTACACGTTGAAAGCAATGCTTTAGAGGGTTAAACACGAACTAAGTGTGACACGCGATTATGATACATATCGATGAGTCATACCAGCGGATGCATACTGATGATACACGTCCAAAAAAAAAAAAGGGTTTGTTGCACAGAACACCTGATGGGTACCACAGGACGCGACCGTATTTACGTGTTAATTACGCTGTCTTCGCACCCTCTCCCCTTGTCTCCTCATCCCTCGCAATAAAGCGATAAATTACAAATCAGACCCCTCGGTCTCGCGGGGCAAAATATCGCGAGACGCGCGTTTTGTTTTCGTATCCTCCTGCTTCATTATTAGGCAGATGCTAAACGCTCTGTGGGCCCGTATTTCTTACCTTCGCCGCCTTCCTTTTAAGTGCTCGCTCCTTTTTTTTTTATCGTCGTTTCTCTCCTCTCATCCTAGCTCTCGCGTCTGCCACATTTTTAAAACACCGATCGCGCGCGTGCTCGCCCTGGTACCAGGCGATCGTAGCGAGGTTCTTAATGAATTTCTACGCGGCCGCCGCCAGATATTAATCGAAGCCCTGGTAAGGCTTGGATGAAGCAGCTCACCTTCTTTGATACGATTTGATACGTTCGCGCACGCCCCGTCCGTTATTTGAAACTCCATCCGGGTATTATTCGCCGGCGCGAAAAAAAGTACGCCGCTAAATTTCGACACCATCGAAAGTCGATCGGTGATAGTATCGATAAAAAAAAAGCAGTACCGGTGGGTTTGAATGGACCGTGAAATTTGCATTAACTTTGTTTGCGCGTGCACCGAGTAATGCGCTCATCGTCGCGGCCATAAAACGAAAATTCTCTTCTTCATTGAGCGATATTACAGCCTGATAATTTAAGGTGGGACGTGGATGTCTTTTTACTTGATTTACTCGATTTCTGTCTGGCAGATTCAGACGGAGATACCGCTCACCGATAGAGACAAATAAGGGAAGTAAGACGATGCTCGCGCTTGCCGATCGTCTGATTTGCGACGGCACGCCCAGAACCTTGCCCCAAAAACTTCGTCTGCATGATGTGCTCCAATTTGTGCAAGTCTGCGCCGATGAGATATGCGCAATGCAGCGCCGTTGTATCTATAGACATTATCGTCGGAATCTTAACATCTTCATAATCTTAATAACAACTTTTGAATTTATTGCGCGCACACACGCGTCGCGATATTTTATTCTTCGCGCGATCGAGGCTAAGTACACACAAGTGAGCTTAATCGGGTGTCAAATGCGTGTAAATTAGCATTTCCGTCGATTTTAACTGTCAGCGTGAAAATATATACGTTCATGCCTTTGATCGTGCAAAACAATTTTCTTGCTCTTGAAGTAAATCGAAGTTAAATTACCTTGGAAAAGAAGAGATAAAAACATAGAAAATAACCGCTGTGGAAAATACTTGTAGCTTACAAAAACAAGCGCGAATAGAACGTGGTAGATCGATTTCATTCCTCGCGCTTTGTCGGAGGACGGTCGATGGATACGTCCATTTTGCTGATACAGCTTGATTCGCGGCGGCACGCCCATCGTTACGCAAAAAATTTTATCCGCGTAGTGTTTTAATTTCCTGCGTTTTAATGCTATCCGCAGATCAAATCTAAACAATATATATTATAATACATATATTGCGACATAATTTTAAATAGATTGACATTATTATCCTGTAAACACTGTTGTTAAAATCAATTTTCTCTTGTCTTATTCGTTTATTAATTTAAAAATACATAAAATCTCTTTTAAGGAGATAATCGTCTCACCTGCTACTTCAATTCACTCAAATTTCCATATTCAATTATAGATGAATTTAAATGTCATGAATATAATTTTGAACATACATACGATTAATCATTGAACATCGAGTCGTGTAAGTGAAATTCAAATAACATTTACTAAATAATATTCACGTTTTTTTAACGATACATGTAATTACCTCGAGATTGATTACAGTCATTTCAATCATTTGGCCGTCACCTTCGTGCTGTTTCTTCTAACTTTTTTTCCTCGGATTTCTTCCATGCTGTACCATGGAGACGAATCGATCCTTTTCTTGTAGACAGGCTTCTCCGGATCAGCTTTTCGATACCATTAAAGGTGCGCTGATGCGTACGTTTCTCGGAAAAGACGATTAATGATTGTATTGAGATGAAGAAAATGTATATAAAATCCACCCGCAATGCAAATATTCGAAAAAAATCAAATCGTGTACGTCATATCATCATACCGTTTTCTCTATGAATGTGGAAAACAAATATACTTTTTCGGCGCGTCTTTATAATACGCTATTTTGTTTGCTCGCCGAGATTACACCATGAGGTATAATTTCAGGCATGTATACATGGACATATCGAGTCCCTATCATTACCCGATACTTAATTGGATTCCGCAACGCTCTTGTATCGTAATTTCATTACTTATCTTTTGCGCCAAATTGCATTTATGGGATTTCACTTGCGAACAAGCCCGCAAGGTGATTTCGTGTTGCGAAACGTGGAAGCACCTGTGGACACCTTAAATAATCGCGAGTCGATCGGGTATTAAAAGTATACAGCATTCATCGAAGGACGCGTACAAAGTGCACCATGATTAAATCGTAGCCAATTATTAAGATCGGTACTCGTAGTATTTAATTGCAATCGCAATTTCGAGAAATCAAAGCCAAGTTACACATCACTTCCATATAACACGAAATCGCAGAGATATGCAGATTTATTAAATTTACACAGAAATCTCAAAAATTCTTTCGTGCAGTACATGCAGATAAAATGAGATATATTTAAAAAGATATAAATAGACGGACAGTTAGGCGATTCGTACGATTGCCGTAATCATAACGGCGTGTCGAAGCAGCAGTTTATTCTTTATATTCTTTACATTCTTTATATCTTTTATTCTTAATTTCTGAACCTTGCCGTTGCACCTGTGTCTCCTGAAAGACGAAAGAAGCCCGGCAATTACGAAGCAATCAATTACGAAAGTTCAAAGCTGGACGCACACAGCGATCAAACAAGTGCGTTCGCTTAATTATGATGTGTATGTATATACCGAATACGTGTTCCGGTGCAGATATTGACACTCGATTATCAGTTAATTTCTTAATTGCTGAAATCACTTACCAGCCCATCCGCTCCGATTTCTCCGTCCGTTTGCATGTTCTGACTACATAACGATCGCGTATGAGTATATGAATCGGTACACGTCTACACGAAAGCTCGTCCTAAATCACTATAATGACACACTTCAACGGGAAAACAAACAGAGTCACGATAATCAGCGGAATTACCATCTGGTACAACGCTGTCCCAGATTTCGTTCCCGAATGGAATAATTTAAGAGTTTACCATTGGAAAACATTTACAATATATGCAGAATGTTAAAGATCAGACGTTTTTTATGAGATTTTTAGCCAATTTAAAAATTTATTTTTCCTCACACAGGTGTTGATAAATTTTTAATTATAAGATTAGAAAGGAAAAAAATTTTTTACTAAACTTTAGAGAATCAAATAAATAACAAAACTGCATTTTTTAAATTAATATTTTAGATTTTATGTAAGAGAATTTTATTTTAAGTGTAGTATTACAAAAATATTGAATGCAAAAGTTTAAAGGTTTTGCGATTTTCTACATGTTTACTGAAATATCTAAAAATTTAACTAGATACAGATCCAAAAATAATTTTGTTGAGCTATCAAAATTTTGTAAGACGCTCAAACTGGTTATTAAAATATCAAAATTTTTTGCACTGTCCATCATGCATTAAAAATTCCTAATTACAATTATTTTGATAAATCAAAAAAATTTTCATTATCTAGTTAAACTTTTAGATATTTCAGCAAAATCGTTTTTTTTTTTCGTATACTTTCTAAAAGTTTTTGTACACGTATCTATTTCTAAATAGAAAGTGTCGCAATCTGCTAAAAGATCTTTTTCATCAAAGCCGGATGGAAATACAAGTAATGGAACGGCAGTGTGCGTGACGTTTATGGCCCTAACGGTTCTTTTTGCGGGCATAATCTTAACCGATTGAAACTGTCATTCAAGGAAGCGAAGTAATATCCGATACCCTGTATTCCCGAGAATCATAAAGGAACGAAAATTTCTGTAAACCGTTTCTTCTCAGATGTAACGCTTGTAACCACTTGTGAGGCGAAACGACTCCGATAACGGCTCCTCACGAGCGAGCAAACGATTAACGACTCGTCCTTCGAATCATGTTGCGAATACCATCGACTTACAGATGAAGGGAGGACAATGCTCGTACGCAATTGGCGCACAGGCGCATTAAATTCGTTGTATTGGTTTCGGCGACAGGGAATAAGACGACGACTTCCTTTCGCTCTCGGTCCTCGTCTCATCTCGTTAAAAGGAGCCGCCGTAACGGCGTAATACCTCATTACATTTTTGCCACGGCGCGTAATGGCCTTTCGATTTACACTGGTCAGCGTGTACGAGCTCACGCTCGTCGCTCCGTTAGGTGGCAGCCAATCGAGCCGATGAACCATAGGCCGCGGTAAACCCTCGGACGACCGGAGCGTTAACCAGTAACCAGTCACTTCCACAGTAATTACGGGGCTCGCATTCGCGTTTTATAGGCGAACCCTGCGAACTGAGGTGAGACGAGACGAGACGAGACGAGACGAGACGGGATGGGACGACGGGACGGGACCGACCGGGACGAGACGACTCACTCGCTCGATTATTGCATTACTCATGCATAGGACCTGGCACGGGCAATACCGCTTGTCCGAGTCGTAAGTGTCGTGTAGAAATCACGAACGCCACGCAACGCCAAGAAATTCTTTCATTCTTTTTCAACGGACTCGCGAAGCTTCGTGCTTTATCCCCCTTTGCTTCATCCTCCTTGCTAATATTATTGCTAGCAGCACCAGATTGATGGATTCTTCAAATTTTTCAGAATCTCTTTTCAAAGCTCAAATAATATCGCTTTTCTTCGAAACTAACCAGATTCAAAGCCGGGCAAGTATAATAATATAACGTCGGGATTTACCGCAAAACAAACAGTTGTGGGAATAAAGATGAATTTGTTATTTAAAGTGAAGCAGTTAGCGCATCCGGGTGAGAGGAGAAAAAAAAATATGACACGAGGGATTGATGAGAGGATGTATCGAGAGGTGACGAAGCGTGCAGCTGGCACGAGTAGGAAAGGTAAGACAAACGGAGATGATCTGTTAAATGGATTGTTCGGGGCTAATTAAAAAATCGAACCCGTCCAAAACGCGTGCGGGAGAGCACCGATTGCCATCGGGATTCTCAATCGATTAATCCGATCTCCTCTGCGAGTTGAACATCGTCGCAACATCGTCGGAGATCGTTCGATCTTCTCGCGCGTGCTCCACGGTACAAGACACCGTCGTAAGCCGGATATTTATTAAGACAGGTGACTATATAAGGTGTATAGGTAACGCACGTCTCCTTATTTATATATCTCCTTCCTCTTTCTCTCGACTTTTGATCTCATCGGAACTGAATTTACTGTCGTAGACGTCACCCGGTGAAGACGGAAACGCGAAGCTGATTTTCCGTATTAATTACCAAAGACTTTTGCAAATTGTATTTTATAAAAATTATTTGTCGTTACCTGTGCGCGCAAGACTCATTATTTTCTTTCACTCTAGGCAAAACCTGAACATAGGAAAATTAGAGAGATATTATTTTAAAAGTTCTAAATGGACTCTCTAAATTTCTTGAAGTGAACTCTCATTTCAAAAGAATGAAAATATTGTCACTATTGAAAATATTTACATTCTTGAATAAGAGTAACAGATTATCACTCTTCTTCTGGAATGAGATTTACTCCAAAGGAAAAAAATCTTATTCCTTTTTTGGAGTGAATCTCACACTCCAAAAAAATGAGATCTTACTCCAAAGGAAAATCTGCCGCTCTTAATCAAGAGCGAATATTTTCATTCTTTTTCAATGGCAGTATTTTCACTCTTTTAGAGTGAGATTTCGTTCTAAGAAATCCAGAGAGAAGATAATTAATATGTATGTGATATTTTTCAAGATTAATATTCCAGATATCTTATATGGATATATTCCTTCCCGAAAATCGGGCATGACGTGGTGGTGTGCCGACTTACGTAAACGTCGACGACGCTATGTTGACGCAACGTACGAGTCAAAAGAAGACATCAATCCGGTTGTCTCGAATCGGCGTGTGACGATCGAGGGTCGCTTCTCATCGTTGGACATTCGTAACGACCACGAGCCGCGCCACAGCGACAAACGGTGCCACTCGCACTGTTTCTCTTTCTTTCTCCTCGTCTTCTCATTTATTTCTTCACCTTCTTCCTTCTTCTTATTCGCGGTTTTAACGCCTCTACGTTCACGTTTGCGCTCGCACGCGTGCATTGATCGCTCTCAGTCGCTCTCTCTCTCTCTTTCGTTCTTTCTCCCTGTCTCGAGTTTTATGCCTCGGCTCTTTGACTAAGAAGGTTTTTGCGCCGGTCCCGCTTCGTTAGTGGCCTTCATATGAGTTATGCTAATTGAATGTATGATAACCAGCGACTTTAATTGGAATGTAACCGAGCGACCCCCGTGCGCGTCGATTTTCAGGAACGTTTACTGCGCAAAACTGACAGCAGAGATGCGACGTTGATTGTCGGAAATCGAACAACGTGAGACTCGTCATCACGTATTAATGTCGAGAAATTCCCAAATTATTTCAATATAGTCCGACAGATAATAATTAAAGTTTATAAGTTCGTTTTGTAACAGCGGTACTAATTTAAATAAAATACATTGCAAAAATATCTAATTAGTGTCGTTCTTTTTATTTACTGTTTGAAATTTTATAGAAATCTTGTCACTTTTTAAAATTTAACAAGTAAAGCTTCTCGAGCAAAAGAGATCACAAAAAGAAATTTACAGCTTTTACATGATCTATATTTTTCTGAACTTCAAATAAATCGTCCAATATATGAAACTGATGTGAGAAAGACACTTCTTGCTGAGACGCAGGAATATAAATTATGTACGCTCTTGAGAAAATTGATGAACGTTCTCCGAGAGATCGGAAAGTTTAATATACAGAAAGTACAAAGAAAGAGAAATCGTCACGATGTGTGATAGCGACTCTAATTGTGTGCGCAGATGAGGCTAATGATGACAAATCTATCGATCACATCTTGATCGTAAAATCGACGCGGTCTTTTTAAACATTTCAAGACGAGCCCGTTTAAAAGTACGCACGCTCATGCTATAAAAAAGAAGAATAGAAAAGAGATCAAGTGGAGAAGACGCGTGCCGTTGTCTCTTTAATTTCGTGACGTGCGTTTTGCACCTGGTCCTTATCACATCGACGAGCTACTTTCTAAAGACTAACATTTGCATTTTCAACTAATAGGCGATCAAACCGAGAGTGAGTTTGATAAAGAGTCAAAAAAAGAAAGATTC
This sequence comes from Acromyrmex echinatior, assembly GCF_000204515.1. The sequence goes on from NW_011627850.1 coordinate 1,363,496, forward strand.
ACTTCTGTCTTGTTTAGCTAAGAGATTATGAGACATTCGCAATACATACGTACATGAAGTTACAAGCCCACCCAACGCGAAGTAGTAGAGCCATTCGATGAATTCTGATGGTTCGAGATATCTAGATTATCGACTTTTTTTTGTCTTCGTTTCATCGATAGTGAAACGTTCGTGCGGTAAATCCAGCAGGTGAATTTATCGAGGCGGGCGAATCTCGGTTCTCTCGTAACAAAAAGTGATTATTACGGTTTCCTTGGTGACGATATGTACGAATAAAAAGATTCACACGTCCGAAAAATGATGCTCGATCCCTTATATGATTCTTCACTCGTTTGTTCCAAAAACGGGTAAGAAGCAGTGCGAATAATCGCTCTGCGAGATCGTTGCCGAACAAAAACACGGATAATTGAGCCATTACACGGAAATGCGTAATAAACGGCACAAGTAATTTTCCGAGTATCGAGTCGTTCCTTCGTCGTGCCTTTTTCGCCCCCTCGCCCCCCTTCTTTCCCTCTCACCCCGGTCGGGCACTAAATTACTCGTGCAGCTACCCCCGTTTAAGTACGTCTCGGTAGGTATGCCGTATAGTCGGATTCTCGCTTTTTGTCACCTCATTGGAACGGATCGAGCTCGTCGTGGTCACCGTCGTTTGTCGTCGGATAGCATCGATTTCTACCTGTCTTTTTCCGGCGCGCGACCCGATCCGCTTAAGGGATTGCGTCCAGATTCCGATTTTGGTGCGGCTTGCCGGTGTGGCGTAGCGGCGGCTCTTTTGTGAATCATATCTCGCGGTATCGCACGTGCATATTCCGAAGATGAAGAGCTCAAGTCCTCAAGTAAGAGATTAGACACCGTTTAGACAACTTCTGATTGGTTCGCCAATTATAGTTTTCAGGTTCTGCTTAGCCCTTCAAATATCTTGGCACAAATTTCAATTTTTATGAAATAAAGATTTTAATATTTCGGTTAAATAACTATTTGGCAACATAGCAGAGATGTTGAAAAGTAATCCATAAATTTTTAGAGATTTTTTTGGAAGCCTAGAACAGTAAAAAAATTTGGACTCAATAAAATAAAGTCTTAGAATGCTTATTTTCTTTTCTTGTTGAGTCCAATTTTTTTTATTGTTCTGTGCTTCCCAAAAAGAAAAAAATTCAGAATTATTCTTCAACATCTCTGCTATACATTACCAAATTATTTAATATTTGAATATTAAAGCCTTTTCTCATTTCGTAAAAATTGAAATTTGTGTCAAGAAATTTAACAGTAAAATTTCGCCGCCTCAAAAAAGACCTAGGAATCCTATGAAGGGTTAAGATAGAATGAGATATGGATGAGAGGACAATCGATCGCGTTCGCGTTAGATGCCCTGACGATAAACGGATAGGCACGAAGCAGGTGAGGCACAAAAAGGTAGCGGGCATAAATCCTGCGGATTGCAGATCGACAACGCCCGTTACGAGAACAGTCCGAGAACGGTCGCCATTAGTCGCTCTCGGATGGCTCGCGGCGCGTCGACGGTTATGTAATCGACTGGCAATCCACTTGCAGATGACTTATTAAGGAACGTACATTAAACCAGGCGCTGATACTCGATAATAATAATTGATTATATTGGGCGTTTTGTTGAAGCGGCGTGTGAAAAAAAGTGATGCGTCTGGTGATTATTAAGATCGACGTTGGCGATTATGTGATAAAACGCACATATGATGCGATATGACCAGCATAATCATTTAGTGCAGCATATTCGATTTTTCTTTGCAATGGAATCGTCGATGTAGTCGCTTATTCGCTGTTATGAAATGAATCATATGAAGCAAAGTGATATTTGAAAATAATTAAACAAGTTGTATGGCGTAAGCGTTAAATTTTACACGCAGCTATAAGAGTATACGCGCAATCATCGCAATTAAACGTTCAGCCTGCGTGAGTAAAGTTCAGTTTGGTTTAATGTTCGAGTCACAAGTTGAAGACGTATGTTCTCCAAGCAGTTTGCGGTAGAGTCGCCGCAACAGAGTTGCGAATCAATTTACTAGCCAATAAAACACAATTTACATGCGATACTTTCAAACGAGCAGCGCTGGCTTTTGAAAGAAATCTTACTCCTCTCATTTCCTGACTCAAGAAAAAGAGAGAAAGTAAACTTACATTCATTGTGAACATTTAAATAAAATAATAATCGATCATCTCCTGCAATAAATTTCTTACATAATTACTTATACTTATACTTGTAAATTTCTTGTACTCGTACAGATTTTAATATCGATAAAAAGAGAGAAAAGTTTTTAGTCGCCTTAAATTAGGCACTGCGAAGAGAATGTCATTTCGATCCAGCGAAAAGCCTTCTCTCGCCGAATGCGAGAGAGCCGTGCGAGAACCATCCGGACGACCCTCCGCGTAAAAGATTACATCGACCGCGGACGACGTCCGCGATGTCGTAAACACAGATCACCTTTATGGTTAATACATTATCACGGTGACGTGTAAGTAATAATGTTTCATGGACGCTGCCAGATGCGCCAATGTCACACTCCATGGATCCGGCCTATGGCGCGCGCTATGGGGGTCCCGTAGGTCGTCCCTATCCGAGGAGCGAGGATACCGTGTGCGATTCTCTACGACTCTACGCGATCACGCATGTGGATATGCGTGCACGAGTGCCATTATACGCGCGCGTTACTTTCCCGCGATCACCGCAAAACTACTCGTGATTGATAATTACACCAATTATACCATTAAACTGTTTATACAGGCGGTACCGGATTCTCGTCGAGGAGCGACGATCGAGATTACGTAAAACGCCACAAATCGTGACGTTCTTCCTCAGAAGGTGATCTCTTTTAGTGTTTAATCAAATGTAAGACAAATCTGCGGTACATGTACAAAAGCTGAATAACTTAACAAACTTGCAGGAAAAAGTTCCAATTATTTTCGCCATTCTGTTTTCGAGATATTTGATACTAAATAGAAATTTGCATTACGAGTATACGCGGTTTATGTTTTAAATGCGTATTTTTAATTTGAGGTACAGGCATTAAAATTGTCCATAATTATAAAGTAAATATTTAAGTAACGTTACAAATGAGAGTATGATTCACAGTATGGCAATTTATCGGCTTAGCTAATTTCAATTTATTGGGGGGGCTAATCACACACTTTGTGCAAAGCCCCACCTTCCAAAAATTTTGTAAGTACACGTATTGATATTTTCGTCATTTATATATATAATAAATAAATTAAAATAAAACGTTATCAGGCGAGAGTGATTAAGCCGATGAATTGCAATACTGTGAATCATACTTTATATATAGATGGAGTCAGATATAAATAATTTCTCATATCATAATCACGCATTTTCGAATTCTGAATTAATGATTTTGATTTCTGAAAGATTTTTGTAAAACCGAAAGGTGATAAAAACAATAAAAATGTCATCAGAGCAAAATTATATGCATCAAATTTATTCTGCTTTCGCGTGGTCCTTTCACACGCCTTTGCCATCTTCCGCTATTGTTAGCTCAGAAATCGCTCAGAATATCCTCATCGAGTCATTGACACGAGGTAATCTCGAAATCACACGCATCAGTCGGGAGACAATTTCCGGGCGGTGGACGCGAGAGACGGAGAGGAGGGCAAAGGCAAGGGAATCGCTCCTTAGGCGTTTCGTAAGAATTTCGCGTCCGCGGCCGGATTCCAACGACTGGTTTTACGTCGAAACTGCAAATGGATCGGGGCCTAAAATATGTCGGCCCAATTTGCCGGTGTCTGCTGCCTCTGGGGCCTGACCGAGCGGTTGCCTCTCCTTACTCTCTCGTTAGTCGCCCCGAGCTGCTTCCTTACACACGCGTACCTTTCTCTCTTTCTCTCGCCCTTTACCTCTTCCTTCTATCCACCTCATTCCGTCCAGTACCACCACTTCCTCCTCGCTTTTCGGCTCGTGTTAAGGGAGATATATGCGATGCCTCTCCCTCGGCGAATTCGAGTTTGATTGAGCATACAGGTGCTCACGAGGGACGTCGGTAAGTACGGTAAGAGAAATGACTTGTCGCTGGTATGCGTGTCCCGGAAAATCTTAGTTAATAGATTTACACCAAAGTGCATTGCGTGTTCGTTTACAACAGAATTAGATTTAATATGAAGGCTAATTACCTGAAGAATTAATTTTTTGGACTAATTTCCATTCCACGATTTTTCGAAATAAATTACACTGTGCAACGTAAATATTTGTATCAATTCGATAAATAATTTTTTCAGAAAAAAAAAAACAATTCTTGTAATCACGCCGAATTAAATATTATTCATCTTAAAAAAAATGAAGGTTCTCTGACGTAAAATCTTGATACGAAGAGGAAGGCCAATAAGGACTAAAACGCAGTTGTCGCGTTCGCTATCAAGGAAGATCCAAAGCGGATATATAGAAATGTGTGGTATTTTTGAAAAATTTGAACCGCTGTCTTGTTATCTGCACTCGACAAATCTGAAATTGCCAAATGCGTTACATGTAAACTATCGGAACATGATCAACAGACACGATTTGATCGGTATCTTTTGAACATCCACTCGATAATAATCACTCCACGACTTCTACATTTTTCGGATCTCGGCTCGAGCCAATGTAAGAGGGCAGATGATCGAGATACCATCCTAAATTTAGGTCGACAACGTATGTCTGTCATCTCGTAAATTCGGGTAAACTGATTGTGACTATAAAATCATCAGATTGTACCGCCAAATTTTCAGAACTAGAAGGATGAACGATCGGTCGAATGAAATGAACGGAATGAAATCTCGTAAATCTCGTATATTAAAAAATTTATAACAGTTTAAAAATATCTGATCTCCGCAGTATCAATTAAAAACGACAGTTGCATGATCGGAGAAACGACTGATCATGCAATCCAGATCTTGCAAAAAGCGAACCAATCTTGCCTGTCTTTTTTTGCCAACAACAACGATGTATTTAAAATTGATACATAAAATCACGCTATTCTCTCTTGTACTCTACTATAAATTCGAAACATGGCGATCCTCATCAGTCATCGTACAATAATTCACCGTATATTAAATCATCAACTCATCGCATAATAATTATAATTAAATATTTTACTGTAAAAAAATTCCTACAGTAGGATATTTATTTAAATACTATTATTATCTCTTAAACTTTCAAAATAAATCCCATTCTGAAGAGTAAAATCTCACTGTCAAAAATTGGAAACGAGTTACTCTTTTTCAAAACTGACTCAATTTTCGCTCTTCAAAATGAGATTCTACTCGAAAGAATTTCAAGAATAAATATTTCTTTTTCAAAATTTCGTCGCTACGGACAATCGTCCGGAATTATTTGTGAACCGTGTGGTCTTTTCGTTTTCTTCTTTTCTTCGGTCCACACTGATCTCTTCCTGCTGCTGCGGTCGCGAGGAATTAAAATTGTTCGAACTCGCTCCCGTCGTGTTCGCGGACGTTTCTGCGGAAAGAAAGAAACGATCGGCCGAACACCGTGGTACAACGAAGCACGGCCAATTCCAAAGCGGGCGCATAAAGCGGCCGCGTTTTGTCGAACCGCCGCAGTTTTGTGGCCGAAAGAGCGATTGTGCCTGGACACACGTATACACGTCGCGAGAATCATCCAATTATGGCACGGGAAGAAATACCACCGGCCTGATTGGATAGTTAAGACGTTCTACTCGCGCCTGCACGCACTCTCCCCGACCGTAAAAATAAAACAATCCCTTTCTCGCATCCACGCCGAGGATACGGAGTCAAGTATACCGTGGAACGTTTCTCGAAATTGCGGTTTGCCTCCAGTAAACTGTTGTCCTCCCGGAACGTTATCTTCGTAAAAAGAACTGTTTGAAACAAGCTGTTTAAGATCACCCCTGTTATCGGTGCGGATTTATAGAAAAAAAATACAATTAAGTTGAAAAGCTTCCATAACTCAATTGTAATGCGTCACGCCGTTATTCCAACGCGAGCGCGCAACGAGCGCGTTAATTAAATTAATTGCGGCGGCGAGGAGACGGGCAGTGGCCGCGCCAGGGTTACATGAGGCGGTTCGCCAACCTGCAATTTTGTATCGACTCGCGGAAATGGTCCAATTATGGCGAGAGGAAGAGACCGGCGGCCTTTATCGCGGTTAGTTAAGACGTTTTAAGAACGGTGATCCTCGCGAACGCTGAATCACTATTCTCTTTCTCACTTCAGGCGGGAGTACGTAATCAGTTTTCACACTCGAACATCTCAAATAAGGGCTATGCAAATAAGTCGCGCGTTAAACGTGACAGTCTGCATCGAGATTGGTCCAATTATTGTAGAGGGTTGGAAGCTAATGCGAGCATCCGACGAAAATTAAGCGATTTTCAATTCGCACCGGGAATGATTCGATCAGCAGATATACGGCATTGCGTTTTAACGCGATCCATAGAGAGTAACGTTATCGCTTTATCGCGTTGACGTAGTGCGGCGGTTATTCGAAAAAGTTGCTCTTTCCTAAATTCAATCCTTTAGGGTCAGGCGTATTCATTAGGGCGCCATCCGAGGATCGTAATCTTAAATCTCGGCTTAATTTCGGATCGTTATCGAGAAGAGTTATAGAGTTAATTATCTTAATTGTTCTCGACGTGGTCGCGAGAACGCGGCGCGTCTCTCCAAGTGTGACAACTTTGTATCAGAAATAGTTGCAAAATCGCCCAATTAAAACACGAGGACATAGATAGATACTCGAGGAGACAGCTCAGAGTCTCTGTCTGTCTCTGTCTATCTAGAGACACTAACTGCTTCACAATGACGATTCTCCTAAAATGTTTACAAAGTCCCGTGTTTAGTTCTGCCACATGCAATTCGCAACTAATCTCCGTCTAATTGAATTCTTGCGGCTGCAGATACGCGATAAAAGAAATAGATTTAGTTTCTATCGTTTCTATCCGCGAATCCCGCCTCGATCAATTAATGCGATCCCGAACAAAATCAGGAAAATGAACCAAGTGCCGTAACACTTTCTCGAGAACTCGTAACTGCTTTGCAAATTAACTACGTAATTCATTTCACTGCGGTGAGAGATGCCAAAAAGTGTTGAATATTCGCACGCTCTCACTACCGATCTTCGATTACGCAACCTAATTAAAAAATTAAGAGCAGCGGATAATTTAATTCGTCGTTACGTAAGTCGCCATTCGCGAAGGGATATTCATCGTGACGGAAGAAAAGAATGCGAGGGAGAATATAAATCACGAATCGCCTTTATCCGCGGTTTTATCGGTTACTCTCAGGCCCAGAACCGTTCCTCATGAAAGAAAATCATCCAATTACAGACCGGCGCCTATCTTTCGGATCTTTCGGATCGGTCGGGCGAAAGAGCCGCGTGTACGGACCGCTTCGAACAAGGGTGAGAGAAAGAGCCACGGGGGTGTTCAATTATTTCAATCGGGCGGCGAGGGGTCGGCCGCGTTTTGAAAATGGGTGTGAACACTCGTGACAACTTACACAGTGTTATCTGGTAGTAGCAGAATGCGCTGGTAATCCTCCGGTAAGCCTCCGCTAAGCCGGGGATCCACGTGCCACGTGATATATACGATACACCTCAGGGGCTTACCCTTAACAGCCAGACACAGTTGCACGGAAACGCAGTTACTGCGGCTTATTCGATTCGGATGTAACGTACGCTGCAACGCGAAATACATTTCGACGTCCGCCAATTCGACGGCGTCTTTTCGCGAGCGAGAAACTCAATTGTATCATCTCACAACCGACGAAATTATATCTGAGTTATAATAAGTTAAATATTCAAAAATTTTGGAAACGCTCTTTCTAATTAGTAATTTAATTTTTCCGATCTCTAAATTAAGGTTAGAGATTTAATATCCATCAATACATGGTAATTTGACCCTCGAAAGAATTTTGAACGCGAGAATTGTTCGTACGAGATAATGTCCTTTGATTCGAGAGTCAAGTCATCGATGTTGAAACCATCAAGGGATGTGTGAAGGGCGTCTGAAGGGTGGCACGTGCAAGGGGATCGCGACCTAGGCGCGTGTCAGATCGATCCGCGGGAAAACATATTTAGAGTGTTTACGCTTGCTACGTATTCGAATTGAAGTACGATTGTATCACGTATTTTGTAAACACGACGGCACTATATACTTTCTACCATCGCATTACGAAAGTGTGTCAGAGGTTACCTTGGTGGTCTCGATCATAAATCTTAAAAGCATCGAAATACAGGCGCTAATGTCATTATTAAATAATATCGCGCCAGATAATTTTATGTTACTAATTTTGTTTGCGCTCCCGCCGAATTATCTTAAAATTATAAATCTTCCCAACGTATAATTTGGAAGATAATCGACAGCGCTTTGGAGATCGCGAGCTGGAATCGCAATCGATTTTACGTAATTCCCACCATTTCGTGCCGGTTCGTTTCTGTAAAAAAAAAAAAAAGAAAAAAAAATGAGACCAATGAATATATTCGTTTTGCGCAAGAAACTGCGAATTTTTGATAATTCGTCGGTCGTGATTACCGGTGCAACGGTTGCGGGGGTAGAAGGTTGGGGATCGGCTTGGTTGACGACTGCAATTACGGAATCATCACGAAATCATTCCCAAATGCATCGTGTGTGGGACGCAAATGTCTGGTTTCTCACCCATAAGCGTTTCTTTGCCTGTGCTTATTATGACATTCTCGAGAACGGACGCATTTAATCGGCGACCGAGCGTATATTTCGAGTTGTTGAAACTTCAGAGGTGGTCCTTCTCATCAAGACCATACACGATTGAATTATACATATATAATAACGAGCTATCAACATGTTGGATATTCCGCTTTAACGATTCTGCCGTTTTTCCTCGTTTCCCGCCTTCTCGTACGCTCCGCGATCGCCCACGGACTTTCAACGAGTCCAAATCCGCCACCTGGGGGACGATGTTTCTGCGACCGGCTCGTGGAAGAATCTGACCGCGTTTCTCTCCTTCGTGACTTTGCGAACAAGTATGTCAACGTCATTGGCAACGGTGTAATTCGTGTCATTAGGCTCAAACAGAAGATTACCGTCCTGATCGTTTGCGATTTGTACGTGAAATTATTTCACACACATTTAAGATAAAAAAAAAAGGGAGAGATGAACTAAAAATGTGAGAAGACAATATGCAAAATTTGTCTGTCGCTTTAAAAACGCAAAAAGTTACAAATCCGTAGAAACGTCCTCCTTTCTTTTTTTTTCCTCTTTTTCGTCTTTTGTAATTTTCTCTATCTTTCTTCTCGTTCAACGTCAGATACTTTTGTGTTTTTTGGATCTTTCGCGAGCTCCAGCGTCTATATATGCGTGCTAATTTCATAGGAATAATTTGCAAAGCGTTACACAAGTCCTGCAACAAAATTGCATACGGATCGAAAGATGCTTTCGAACGCGAAGCGAGATGCATTACGAAAGGCCGGCGTAAAAGCCAGAAAGGAACGAGGTGAGAAGATCGAAGTGAGTTCGAAACCTTTTCATTTGTTTTACTGTGCCCCCGGGCGTGATCGGTATCGATAGAGTTATTTTGGTCAGGCGAGCACGAGCTCGATTGTAACGGACTGCAAAGTAACTGTCTACTCAAAAGTGCAGGAGCATCGAAATTACATTTTCGAGACTCGTTGCAACGATTCTCTCAACGATTCAACTTGTTTCGTAAAAAATCTCGCGCTATTCGATCTCTCTTATTTTATTCACTCTTATCCTGTAAAAATTGCTTTATTATTAAATATCAAAATTTTTGATCACAATTTAACTATTCATAAAAAAAAAATAAATAAACTCTCTTTTTTCGTTTTAATGCCTCTAAACGTCTCATTTTTGTTCGTATAAGACTTCCATACTTTCACCATAAATTTCCGCGAAAACTTGGAGAGGCAGCGAATACGACGTAAATATATATAGCTCGGAGAAAAAAAAATAGATACTATCCACGATACTATCCACGAGTATCGTGCGATTCTCGGATAGCGGCGACTGCTCGAGATTGGAGAATTCGCAGCGTGGCTGGGCACGTGTGTGACCACGTCATTAGGACCACCCTTCGCGATTGCGGTGGCGAACGGTGGCATTTTTTCGGAGATGTAATAATGGCGCTTCGTGCGGGGACCATTTAGCTCGGGTCCGCGGTAAATTGTCCCGGGCCCCGGAGGTGCGACTGCAAATGACACCGGGTAGCGCAACGTGCCGCAAAATTGCGACGCTCTAAGCCAAATCTCCGCCGCGCTTCGTGCCGGCTGCGAATGCTCTCACGAATGCTCGCCGCCCCTGCACGCTTTTCTGAACGAAACTCTATATCGGTGGATTTCGGGGCACCTGGGGCGCTCGGACGGACCGGCAACGCTCAGGAGCAAAATAACCTATAAGAAAAATGAATTAATCGCGCGTGGGTAATACGTCAGAGACGTAATACATACGTCGACGATTCTTAACCCCGCTACTTTGCATGCTACGATACATTACAAGTCGCTTGTGATAACGACGATAATAATATTAATAGCATCGCTAATGATCTTATATTATCCCAACTGCATTACAAGTCGTTTAACAACTCGCTAAAAGAAAGTAGTAGAAATTTTTGAATTTACTATGAAAACGTTTCAAGTACTATAATCCCACATGATATTAACGGTATGTGTGTAATAAGACGTTTAATATAATATTAATCTTAATTAATATATAATATTATTCCTTATCTTCCCCTACATGCGTCCATAACATGTTTATATTGAAACATTTTGTGCGTGAGAATGACTTCGTTTAGAAAAAAGCTAGCTTTACAACTGTTATAAAATTCTTTAATATGATTCTTTAATATGATTAGTTTAGACATTTGGACTCAGTCCAAGAGAAATTAAAGGCAAAAAGCAATTATAGTTGTAAAGCTGCTTTTTCTGCTAAATACAGCCGTGTTCAGCGCTTAGTAAACGCTTTGCACTAGTTGGATTATAATTATAAATCTAAGGGAATCTAAAGGAAGTCTTCAGAGAGAAAAATGTAAAATAATGCATTCTAGAATTTTAGTAAATTTTATAAAATTGGTAAATTTATGTATACATTATTTATGTAAAATACTTTATTTTTCTGGTAAATGAGCGATCGTCGTATATAACGATACTGTAAGATACTTTTTACATTTCGTAAATTTTGTCGTGCTTGCAGTTTGAAGAATATTCATTTCAGTTGAAGTAAATTCGTTTAAGTGATTATTACCTTACATTACAGTACGAGTTTACTGTAATATAAGGTAATAATCACTTAAATGAATTTACTATAATTATAACATACTTTTTATCTTAAATGTCTCCGGCATTTTTACTCTCAGGCAAGTAAAGATTGTCATAAGTTCGACAAAAATAACCTGAATATTTTTATTAGTCTTGTAAGGTAAAATTATTCAATTATTTTTCTCCGTACTGAAATGAAGTATTCAATGAAGAAAAAACTTCCAACAGTTGCAAAATAAACATTCTGAACGCGAATATTATAAATTTCATTTTTTCCATACTTCTCGATTATTCTTTGACAGGTCGAAAGAGAGCGATCGCTCAATCATTTCTACGGGACTCTAAAAACATAGACACGCGTCGCAACGTTCTTCGCGACGTAGTTTCGGAGTTCCATCGATTTTAATAAGCGGGTCGGTCGACCGGTCGGTTTCGTGCTCACGGTGGAAGCCGCAAAGAAAGCGCGAGCATAGACGGGGAATGATTTTTCGACGTAAACCATAGTCCCGGCACGTCACAGATAATGACTCTTGAAATCGTTTCTGCTCTTCTTTGAGATCGCGGCACGAAGCGAAGGGAATTACGGAAAACCTACACCTATATATTATATATATATATATATATATGTACATACACGATTGCATCCCTGGCGAGGAGGCGCGAACACCGTGCCAGTACACCACTCGTCTCTCGACGAGCAGTCGTACATCGCCAACTAGACGATATTCCTGGAGACAAATCCGCATTCCTCGATGGGGAGGACGACGCGCAAGAAGCCGTCGTCGCGGATCGATCGATGCGACACACATACGCACGTGCATCCTCATGTACGACAAAATGATCGGTAGCGACAATTTGTGGTTCTGAGTGACGAGATCCTGAATGCGATACGACTGACGTAACGATTTCTTGCGATATATATATAAGAATCTTCTTTTTTTAACGCGTTATATAGAAGATAAATATTTAAAATGCTTTATATGAGAAATACATCAATAGGTTTTAGAATTAATTATAAAAAATTGTATCAATTTATCTGTTGAAAAAAATGTGCATAAAATATCTATTTTATTCTATAACAGATATACATAGAACTTATATATTCTACAAATTCTCCTTTGTGGAATCTCACCTTAAAGAGTGAAAATTGAATCTTCTTGAAAAAGAATGGCTCAATTTTCAATCTTTAAAAGTGAGATTTCACTCTACAGAGAGTGAGATTCACTCTAAAAGTTATGAAGAGTATTATGAATTAATATTACCGCACGATATATATATATATATATATCAAGTTTTTTTCACTGGATTTAGATAAGTCACTATTCCAAGTCCTAATTTTCGAGACTGATTTGCATATCTTCGAACTTAATATCTGTCGAGCCTTGTCAAGGCAAATGTTTAGAACACGACGACGATAAAACGCATCTTGCCAGACGCCAATCGTAAACGTTGTCCCAAAATTTATACACAACAAATCGCAATTACGACCAGGGCTTCGTCGCCATCGGGGCTTCAATCAGCCCCCGGTCTAATACGTCTCTTTCTTTCCTTCCACCCTTCTCTCTCTATCTTTCCCTGTGCGCGAACACGATTTACGAGAGCCACTGGGTAAGAGAAGCCTCTTAGAAAGTCAATGCGAAATTTCATCAGGGCGCCGCCTACTTGCGCTTAGATTGGTTGGTAGAAGCGACCAATGCACCTATTACCAGCAGGACAACGCGCTGTCTCCCCCTTTTTCGCTTCGTTACCTTTTTGCGTGCATCCGTCGCACCAATCTAGGAAAGAAAAAAGAAAGGAAGAAAGAGAATGCAAGCAGAAAAGAAAGGTGATCGGGAGAGTAAAAAAAAATTGCGGAGGGGGAGGAAGGTGCGCTTCGATCTTTGCCTTCGAGGGGACAGTTGCCCGTCGTCTGTGTTCACCTGCCTTTGAGAATCTAAGCACACGAAATCACGAATGCCTATTAGCCATCGCGGCAAAGTGTGTCCTGCCTCGGCAGCCTCGATCAACGTACAACATGCACGGCTCTGTAATAACACAATCGTTTCGCAATTGGCTCACGAGAGGTTCTGTAAAAGGGACAGTTTGAAGAATTGGAGAAAAGATTGTTTCGATAAATTGCATCGACAATGGCAGAAAACGTAATATTCCTATTAAAAATATCCTAACAATAAAGTGTGATAGCTTAGCCACCGGCAATTTTCCGCTCTCCGATCGGTGCACCGTGATGCGCTAAAAAAAAAGAAAAAGCGATTTAGCGCAAGCATGCGAGCTCAATTATCGTTTCTATGCGGCTATCGTGCCATGCGAACACAAATTCGACTTTCTCGCCTCGGCATGGGCGATATGCCTTCAGTTACGTTGCTCATTACTAATTACATTTACGCCGTGCACTTAGGCCATGTTATGTATCCCGAATTCGGTCTTTGATTATTTAAATCCCTCGCGGTAAAGATTTGGTAGATGACCTGACCTGACTTTAGGTCAGGTTTCGTTTTTTGGTGATCTAAAATAGACTGCCTATTCGATATAAACGCGCATTATTCAACTTAACTTTAAGAAGACCTATCATTAAGAAGACTAACTTTCTCGTTAAGGTAATAACACAATAGCTAAAATCGTATCTGATAAATGGCAATAAGATCGCAAAAATATTTCAGGTTGCTATACAAGTTGATGACTAAAGGGTCATTCCTTAGGTCACGATACAGGTCAAGATAGGCATAGATCTCTCAGAATAAACGTGACCATTGTCATGATAGTAAAAAATGTCAATGTTCACATTATACTTTTAGAAAAATGGATGGTCACGTGCTTTTCCCGAAATTTTGAACACTATTGGTCACAAACGGAATTTTCAAGTGATGATAACTAAGATGCTTAGATATCAAGCTTAAAAACCATGAAGCACGCACGTGTTCCGCGCGATGAAGTACTATGAGGTTATAAGAAGCGTAGCACGATTGAACACAAAAATTGTCGTTATTATTCAAAAGTATAAAAAATTAATTGTATCGTGTATAAAACGAAAACAAAGACTAAAGCAAGATCTTTTTTATAATCACCCTATATATCTCCATACATCTTGATAAAAAAAACTTTCGTTGTTTCACGCAATAACGGCCGATATTAAGACATCAAGAAAATACATGTATGTTAATATTATACGTAGTTGAGAAAGTATAGTAATTAGACGATTAGACACATGTTTGCTACGTAATATATTTCGATCAAAATGCTGATCTTAAGCTATCGTATATTTAGGCAGATGTGACAGAAATTGAACGTCTTCTTGGCTTCCAATCTCCAACGTTCGTCGTCCCATGTTCTATCTTTCTCTCCCTCTCTCCCTCCTCTTTCTCTCTCTCTCTCTCTCTCTCTCTCTCTCTCTCTCTTTTCCTTTTCATCCTATCCTCCTGTTATCTGACGCGTCATTGTCATGTGGCCACGCGACATATCGGAGGCAAACGTGCATCGATATATACCAGCTCTTATGTAGACGAGCCAGCCTAACTGGGTTATAGAATGCATTAATGTCGATTACAAGACAGACACGATTGATTTGAGCCCTATGCACGCAAGTAATTTGCCAGAATATCTCTTGGCAAACGCGCAATTTAAGGAGAGATTATGAATTTTCATTGTTTCCCACAGCGATAGAGTCCTTCCAGGATAAACATATTGAAAGGCGTGTGTGCTGTAGTTTCGATAAATTTTTAATTTAACTTTTTACTTCGATTAATGTATGATGCGTCATGTTTGTGTAAAGTATATTAAAATTATTTATACCGAATATAACTGCAACGTATATAAATCGTATCACATACATTAAAAAAAATTTTGTTTATTTTTGGTCCAATGAATGATCATTAATCAATGTCCGACTTAATGTAGTTAATTCATTGATACAATAACTGGATTCATTTATATAACTACATATTCATTCTTACAATGAATTCTAGTAATAGTTTTATAACCTAAATCATTATGAGAATTCATTGGACTAATTTTCATTATTTTTTCATAATTCAATATATTATATGAATTCAATATATAAATGTTTTATTGTATTTATGTACAGTTTTATCGAATTTTTGGTTCAGTGTAACTGTGTATACAAATTGCATGTGGTGCAAATTACCGGAGAAAGTTTTAATCACATTAATGATATGGAATTGAATTCTTACACGGAAAAAACGGTTTTTTGCTGAAGTATTTAAAACTTTAACTAGATATAGATTAGAAAATAATTTTTTATTAGACTATCCAAATAATTATAGGACGCTTAAACTAGTTACTATAGACTATCAAAACTTTTTGTAGCATTGCTCTCGTCACGCTTGCGTTTTCTATATAATTATTTTGATGCAACAAAATTATTTTCAAATCTGTATCTACCTAAATTTTTAATTTGACAAAATCGTTCTTTCCGTGTAATAGCTAAAATTATCTTATCACTTCAAGAGTATCACAGAATTACATCACTATGTAACGCTATAATTCTCGTACAATTATAGACCACAATACTTTTACAGGAATTCAGGTGATTCGTTATCATTAAAATATTTCCACTCTATGTATCGATTGATAGTTGCTCCTTTATTATAAAAATTCCTCTATTACTATTATTATATCGTATATATATAAAATTTCGATAATGACAAATCTTTAACTTACAGATGCTGAACTTTTAAAAAGATAAAATTGCGTCATGTCCAAAGCCAGACAGAATGCTATCGTTGTGTAACATACAACGAGACATTTTCAATTAACATTTTATACGGCGATTGACTTTGTATTCCGATTAATTTCAAGCGCGAGAGTAATCAAGAGAACGGTGTCGACGACCCGCAAAAATTTCGACGGCGACTTGATCACCCGTCTGACTACGTCAGTGTTGTCGAGATTAGGGAGGGTCCCTCTTTTTAAGACCTGTCTGACGTAAACGAAGGTAAAAGGGTAACCTTTGATTTTCGCAGACTGGCATTAATTTGGGAATGCGGGCAAGTACGCGCCCGCGTGGAGCTTAATCGTAGCTATAACTATCCACGCTATAACAATGCAGTGTACAAATAACCATTTTCGAAAAAAAATCAAAATGTCCACGTTACCTCAATAACGAATGAAAAAATAAATGAGTAAAACGTAATAAACGAGTAACTTAATTTTAACTCATTTATCTACGTTAACGATCTTCTAATTAAGTCAAAGCGCGCGTTAGCCTCTCAACGTCAAATTACAATGTCGATCAAGAACGTGATCCACATCGTCTTAAATCAAATCAGACAACTTAATTGTCTCCAATACATTTTATATCGATCACCTCCCATGCATCTCGATACCACCGATACTACACGCGTGCGACGTTCCCGCGCGTGCGCATCAGCAGCACGCGTGCCAGACAGGTCTCGCGCGAGGAGGTAAGTTCGAAAAAAATCCTCGGTATAAAAAAAGAGCAAAGTCCAGACGAGCGAAAAATAAAGGGAACGAGCGAGACTACGCGTGCGAGACAAGTTTGCCCTCTCGGGTGCACCTGATAATACGTACCGCGAACCTATGGGCTCCTCCTCCATCCGTTTCTCCATTCGTTCCTCCGCTACCTCCTTTTCGACCCGTCGCGCACGCGAAATTTAATCTCGTCCTTTCCGAGACAGGTGAATCGGTCTATAAAAGTGTTACAGTCGCGTAAAACCGCATGGGGCGCATCGCGATTTCTCGATGTGCCAGCGATCAATTAGCACATTCGATCGACCTTTATTGATTCAAATTCTCAATAATGGCACATCTTGTCGGTATATCTTCTTTTTTCGTAGGCTACTTTGTCCGTTATCTCTTTAATCTGGGAGTCACCTAATACTTTCTTTACATAAATGATCACCAGGTGTTTTTTCTTTTATATCCTAATTAAAATCACTATTACTAGTAACATATTGTACTAATAACGTTATTGACCGTTTCCCAATTTATTAGTACTTATTTGAGAACATTCATGTAGATATGAATCACAGTTTTCTGAAAAAAGTAAATAGAAACTAAACAAATGTTAAACGGAATAAGTTTATTAAATATCAGTGTTAAAAAAAAATTAAATATTCTAATTAATATAAAGCTTTTTTATTGCGGGTTTTGGAATTACATGTTTAAGGATTCGAAAAGGATAATCATTAAAAAGGAAAGAAAGTACGTTAATTAAATATCCGTATAAAATAATATTTCACAAAATAATGTTTTATATTTTTCGACATTTTTTCGTCGCTGAGGTGTAAAAATATCCGGATTAACGGAAATATTGTCAATATTTCGCTCAAAGAAACAAATAATCTTGTTTCCTACGCGAAAGGGTGTAAATGGTATGACACATAATCGACATGATACATGAATCGTTTCAGGTATGCGTGTGCGACAGTATCTACACACGATAATGACTCCGTGGCAAACGAGCAGTTTTCATCATTCCGTAAATCGTTGCCGGACGTCAGAGAGCTGCCCGTGAATTAAGATTAAAGACGTTCCTCATCTCCGTGAGCTCCCCCTAATGACGGTAACCCAGACCTGGATTACTCACTGGATGGCGTCGCTCGCTACTGTTACGAGCCAGGCCAGGGCTTAAGAGTTAATTACAAAATTACTCCCTTAGGATTTTAACGGACTACAAAGAGAGCACGAGGGAATTGGGGCGCCGCGACGCCATGTCCGTTCAGGATGAGTTCGTTAACGTTAAATCGCGAATGAGCTGGATAATACGAAACAATGGCCGGAAGACATGGAAGTCCCATAAGTCTTGATAATATACTCATTTTGAACGATGAAAGTCATGTGAATGTCAACCCGAGATGCACGTAGTCAAAGATCCTTGATGAGAAAGTCGCTCGTAAAGGTTAATTAATTGCATTAATTAGCACTCGCGAATCCGTGTGATGCATAAAAGTAATCGTTTTATTATAACTCGATCGATCATAAGGAATCCGACGAGATTGAGATGGAAATTTATAGCTTCCTGCTTTAGAAATCGAGTGAAATCATAGCTTGGAGGCATATTGATAAACAAGAAGAAATATGATTATACGCATTATACGCACATTAAATATACTACATATATATACTATAAGTAATTGGAGAATTTTTATTTTTAATTTACTGTTTAATTTCAAACAACATGCAACGTACTCTCTAAAACTTTTAGAGTGAATTGTCACTGTGAAGAGTGAAATCTCACTCTTAAAGATTGAAACTCTTTTTCAAGACTAGCTCAATTTTCATTCTTTATAGTGAGATTCCACTCCAAAGAGAGTATACACGTTCGACGCGACCAGTGAATATCTAATTCACGGTTTCCTTTTGCTGGGCTGTAAAGAAAGTTTTGCTTTTATTTGTGCGAGATTAGGTCCAATGGAATCATGTATTATATTCGAAGATTACAGTCTAAGCGCGTTCTATTTGACAGGAGAATCAGAGAGAATTATGGCAATTTTCGATCGGTATCTTCCAATGCGCTTTAAAATTTCTATTCTCTACATGGCAGATATAATTAATTTGCGGGAATCTATAGCTATGTCAATAAATCAGACGTAATTAGTACGGCGAATCTATCATAATCACTTAGCTATTATAGAATGCACATTGTTAGATGCACCACTTAATTATTTTCTATTTGATTTCAATATGCACGATATGTGCTATTATTTCTAATAGCTCGCAGCTGCATTCTCTCTGAAAACAAAGGGAGACCAACTAACGAGTCATCTCGTAGAACAACACCGTTTTTCAACGCCACCTGACCTGAATGTATCGACTTGAAAGAAGCAACTCGGATTGGATAATGCGACTCAATAATAAGTATTCCAATTACTTTTGTAGTACTGTTTATATGTTTAATAAAAAGTATTCCATTGTTTTTACTTTCCCGTTTACTCTTCCTTGCGTATAATAAAAATGCTTATGAAATAAATTGCATAAGGATATTTATATGATTATTTCGCAATTTTGTTATATTGCCCAACAAACCCGGAAAACTTAATCAGGAGTGGAATTTACGAACACATGACGCTCGAAATGATATATCAAACGGACAACGCGGAAAAAATAATAATCTTGTTCGAAGAAAAGAATTAATTATACAACATCAACATGTCGCAACGCTATGATACGATTGATGATCGTATAACCAAGTAAATGAGCTTTCTCACACTCGACACACACAGGTATTTTATATTTCAGTACATGATGATTCATCGCATCGCCATTCACATAAATTATAGATATTAAAATTCATGAACATTTTGGCCAAGGAAAAAAATAGATACTTAACTCTCGAAAATAGATACTTAACTTTGCTTCGAAGTTTCCTTAACTAGTATTTGTGAATCTGGTATATTTTAAATTAATGTATCTTCTCTCTAAAATTAAAGAGTGAGATTCACTCTAAAAAATCATTTAATCACATTAGCTTTAAGCAAACTCTCTAAATTCTTTGAAGTGGAATCTCATTCTTAAAGATCGAAAATTGAACCACTCTTTTTCAAGACTGGTTCAATTATTTTCACTTTTGAAAGTAAGATTCGACTACAAAGAATTTAGAGAGTTTACTTAAAGTTAACATAATTAAATAATTTTTTTTTCATTTTAAAAGTCAAAATCCGAAAAATGAATTTATGTAACTTAATTATGCAAAGTTATGAAAAACATTTGATATAATTTTTCACAAGGTAGTTCAAGAAAACGATATCTACTGGATCTGCGAACAACCAATTGGAATTAAAAATATCCATATCTACGTCTTTATACAGTGCCACTTAAAATACCACTTCTCGACGGTTTCTATGGCTTTGTTTCAAATTAAATGCCAGCGTTGAAAATCTATAGTTTACATTACATGCACCATAGACTTTTAGCCCTGACAATGAATTTTGGAACGCAGCCTGAATGTTCGACAAAATCTGTCGAACGCCGATCGAGAGCTTCCCTGGCAGGCTCACGTAACCGATGATGCCGAAACGACGCCGGCAATTATCGCGACAGATTTATTATAAATTTGTCTGACGCGCGTTGCCCGGAAAATAAGATAGCCATTGACGCGGCGTGGAATAATGCACACGGGGGTCGATGTCTCGTTTCTAGGACGTGCCTGTGTGCGGGATTCTGCCTGCTACTGACGGGCAGATACGCGACATCGTTGGACGCCATGTTCTTGGTAATTGGTTATCGGATCGGATGGCACGATCACGGCGGCGGCGGCGGTTTCGAGCGGACGTACATAACGGTCCGAAGTCGTGCCGATATGACCGGGCCGTTCGTCGGAGGTACGAACATAATCGCGACACGTTGTCGACGCGCGCGTAATACGGCTCAAATTACATATGCTGCCGAACGCGATAATGGTGCTCTCAACAAATAACGGGCCCCGAACTTCGGGCGCCCGTATGCGGAAGTGACGGATTTTCACTGACCGAGTCGGCAAAATTTCGTGTCAGTAATCTTTCGATCTAAACGCTTCGAAATTAGTTGAAAGAATCTTTTATTAAAAAAAAAAATAACGAAATTACGTTACCTAATACACGAAATAGTCGATTTAATACACATAAATTATAATGTTAAACACAAAATGCACGCTATTACGAAAAACTGAGCATTGCAAATAAATCTTTATCAGTAATTGTATACCGTAGAAAGAATTGCCTAAAATTCAGACGAAAGCTGAAGTTTTCTTACAATCATTGTCTGAATTTTCGGATAGAGTATTATCTGAATTTTTAGCCATAGTTATGTCAATTTCTAGCTACATTTTTCTAAACTTCTAACTGTAGCTTTCAAAATTTCAATGTCTGAATATTTAAACGTCAAAATTAGAAGTATTTAGACAATTGATTTAAAATTCAGTCTGAACAATGTCTGAATATTTAGACAATGTGACTGTAAGAAAATAATACCCTTTCACATATTCTAAAAATCAAATAATAAATCAAATAAAACTCTATCATCCCCTGAAATATAATATATATAATTATTGAAATATTTACTATAAGCAACTTTACTATTATTAATAAAATCAACATATGTTTATATATTAATAATATTAGTATCAAAGAAATTAAAAAAACTTGAATATAAACTATAATATCTAAAAAAATATTTATTTTACAATTATTAAAACTAGATTAATTTATTCCAACTAATTATTCTCTAACCCCACAATTAAAAAATTAAATATTACCCACAAATAAAAATATATACTTCATAAATACTTCAACAATTTTTTACAATATACAAATAAAAGAATTTATTTGTAAATATTATATTATAAATGTTAAGATTAATCTTAATTATAGAAATATTTAGAAATCATTATATTAAAACGCGTTTTATAAGTTTGTGCTTATTTTCCCCATATTATATTAATATTAATATTAATCTACCTATATATGAGGGATTTATCAAGTATGAATAAAATAGATAGTCTGAATGAGTAGATATCGGCAGAACGAAAGTAAGCTTTTTCGATGGAAAAACTGAAAGCCGCCGAGTCGTAAGTACAAGCTATTAATCATACACACGATTTTCCGTCATCGTTTCAATATGTTAGTGGCGCAACGCACGGTAGGTGACTGACTGCGTGAACTTTTCACGGATCCGATGTGATTTGCGCGCACGTATATATAGAAGTGTATGCGTTGCACGAATGTACTTTCCTCTACTCTTCAAAATAGTAAAGAAGAAAGAAAAAAGAATAGAGGCGAATGCGCTCGCGTGTCGCGCATATGTGCGCCGGAGTGAAATCTTCGCGACTATCCTGCCGTAGAAACGTAACGTGCGTTCTGTTCATTCGAGGAATATTGAGTCTGAATATCCACAGTCTTCGTATTCACAGTCAGCTTTCTTCGCTCAAGCGTATCAATCACGCATTGAAACTGAATCCTTAAACAAGATCTATGTAAAAATTTTAATAATTGTAAAAGATATTCCAACTACGCTGTTAATTCAATTTGGATTTGCTAATTGATTTAGATATCCAAATATAAAATATAAAACGATTATAGAAAGGAAAACACGATTTTACTGAGCTAAAAATTTAGCTAAATACAGATCTGAAATTAATTTTGTGTTGAATCAAAATAATAATGTAGGATGCTCAAGCTGATTGCCAGAATGTTAAAACTTTTTGCAGCACTCTCATGTTTAAGTTTCTTGCATAATTATATTATAATGTTGACCAAATTAATTTCCGATTTATATCTACCTACATTTTTATGCTTCAGCAAAATCGTTTCTTTCCGTAAAAATATGAAATATAAAGCAATTTTTTTTACTTATATAACAGATGTGTAAATCTTATATATAATTCAAAACAATTTTTATTACATTTTTATATATTACAATTTATTATGCAATGCATTTTGTAATCACTTGTCTAGTTTTCTATAATTTAAATAGTACTGATTTAAATTTGTAAATTCAATTGTTCGGACATTAAAGTTTGGATTTTCAGAATAATTCGATTCAAATTCGGATTTAACCCGACCCAACAACAATAATTTCTAAATATTTATAGCCTTTATTAATTCTAACGCAAAGCAACGGCGGAGTTAGTTACTGTGCTATTAAGAAATAACAATAATAAATGTTACGCGATAATATCAGGCTTGTGTGCGAACTCGGATTTAACAGTCGCCAAAGGATGGCCGTGGATCGGCCTTTCCGGTTGTCGGAGTCGTAAATTGCGCGCTGCGGAAAAAGTGGCGATCCGCGCGCTCGCAAAAGTCACTTAGTCGTCGCGTTAGTCGAGGCAACATCTTAATGGCACATAGCCAAAACTGCAGGTTGCACTACCCACCGTCGTCCAATTGCACGGTAGTTAGAACGCAATTAAAGTTACATAATCTTTCGCGGCCGTTCCTTCGCGCGAACAGAGAAGCATTCGTCAAAGGCCCTTCGGCATTGGTCATCATCAGTAATGCGTTAGCTGTTGACCGAAAAGTCTTCTTAGAACCCCGCAGGTGCGTCTTATGGCGACCCCGTCGCAGGTGCGGCACGCTTTTCATGATAACCGCAAGGGTGGTTCGGCACCTCTCAATTTTTCTCGATTCACTCGCGACAACCGTGAGGCATTTAATTACCATTTGTGTTTTATTTCCGCTCAAAGTACTTGCGTTCGATAGACACAAAAAATGATTTCGCTAATATGAAGTATGTCTAAAACTTTGATAAATACAAATCTGAAAATAATTTTATTGAATCATCAAAATTATAATTATAGCTAAAAATATATAACATCATATTTTCTATTTCGTGCAAGTACTTCGAGCGGGAATAAAACACAAATGGTAATTAAATTGAATGAATATTATAACGCGAGAGAGATTTTTATTTTTAAAAATGACTCTCTGAAAACAATCCTTAAAAAAGATTGTGCAACAATGATGTTAGGACACTTAAATATAACGAGCAATGTTGCAAAAAGTTTCGACAACCATAGCTTGTCCTACATAATTATATTTTAATGGTCTAACAAAATTATTTTCAAATCTGTATCTAGTTAAATTAAAAAAAAAATCATTTTTTCCGTATAATAATAAAGTGGACGGCCAACACGACGATTACGTTCTTAACGTAACCGTTGACCGGTCACTCTGTCATTAACTCCGTCGAAATAAAACGTTTTATATTGCGCCGCACGCGGCAAAAAATAGTGGTTATCGTAGCGGACCGGTTCGCACAGCGATCTGCTCGCTTCGACATTACGATTATACGACTGACGATCGCGCGATCGTCGATTATAGTCGCGTTATCCTCGGCACGTCGAGAATAGTAGTTACACATCGCGAGGAGGATGCGCTTTTATCAACGCAACGATTCTCGCCGGACATACTGTACAGTCCTTTTTTTAGGGTGTCCCTCGGCCGTGTATCCCATCGATTAAATCATATAGCGGAAGAGCCTGCTTTACGATGCATCGAGGCCGAAGTATTATTACTCTCCTTAACACAGCTTCCGAGCAGAAATTCCGGGTCGCGCCCGTAACAACATCGAAAAAGATGATTAATAACGTCCGTGGCCACCGAGAAGCGCCGTAATATTACGCACGGAAATCAGTCACACGCCGCTTCCTACCAACCGAATTCACGAAGTTCGTGACGGTGAAACATTAAGCGTGCAACTGCCGAGGCTACTCGTATACGAGTGTACCTGTTTGGCGCGTTGTAGAATTTCGAGGAAAGTCCACATCTCCTTTCACTTACCCGTCAAACACCTCGTTAGATGCGTTACTATTAATGTGAATTGATTAATATGGACATAACTTGTAAGTAAAATAAACATGAGTGTACGAAACGCGTTTTGTAATAACAATTATCAGTACTTTCTAAATAATTTAAATTGATCTTAATGATTTTGAATTTTTTGTTTAAAATTAAAACGCAAGTGCCTTACTTTTTAATTTGTTACTTTATTAAAGCAAAATTTCTTCTTAAATCGGACGCTTGTTTTAAGCCGGTATTCATAGTCAGTTCTTATTTCAAGAACCGTTTTAAGTAATGTCTCGAGACGCTAACGCGGTCCTCTGATTGGTACGTGACACTCAAGACAGAACTTAAGGCGATCTCGAATATAAGAACCGACTATGAATACTGGCCTATACGTTAGTCCTTTTTTGTAAATGAAACGTTCAGAAAATACATGGAAAAAATGCATGATGCTGTAGGATGCGTCGCATTTAGCGTGTGCGTGAGACAGTTGTTAATACCAGTTAACAATTAATAAAAGAAGCTACTGACAGGAGGGATACGCTGCTCGCGTGAGAGCGCGCACGAGAAACCTTCGAAAATTCGATGTTCATGTTTCACCATCGGCGGTGCGAGCTTACGTGATCGCACGCATATTTTTTTTTTTCTTTTTTTCTTTTTTCGAAGGGCGTACGAACGACGGTCGAATCCGCGGAAAGAAAGAAAAAAAAAGGACGCTGCAAAAGAAGAACGCGGAGCACGTCGTAGAAAACGCATGCTCCTCGTTCGGATTCACGCCTCGGTAGGCCCGGCGCGCTGTGGCCGCGCACGCAACATAAAAGTTTCCAATTATAATGCACGGCATGATACTTCATTTCGTCCGTCGTCAATTAAAAGCCACGAAACGCCCGACGGCGGCCATCGCTACCGAGTAATTTGCGCGCCGGTAGCGATGGACTATCCTCTGGAAGAAATGCCTGAAAGAGAGAGAAAGGAAGAGAAAAGAGAGAGATGGAAAACGTGAGCTTATTATCGAACACTCTGCCGTGGGCCTCATCGAGATATTGTACAATCGAGAGCGTTAATGCCATCTGGAGCGCTTACCATTTACAGAGATTTCGCAGAGAAACTTCGACGGTAAAAGTGCAAGAGGTTTAAAAAGTTTTTTGTTTAATAAGAAAAATAAGTATTTCGGATATTTCCTAATATTTTTGTCATAGCAGTAGACGGTACAAAGTCTATATTGGTATATAGTTTATTTACCTTAAACATAGTATAATAAATAATATTGGATAAATTAAGTTTCTATTGTGTGGAATTATCCTATCTAATAAATATAATATAACCCGATTCTTCTATGAAATAAGATAATTGAATTAAGGTTTTAATAGATAGGTAAAAAAAGATGTATTTTTTTACATATTACAGAGAAATTTAATGATTGAGTATTAGCGTACCGATTGGCATTAATACTTCTGATTCTACTGTTGGAAAACGTTATACGTAACGTCCAGGGAGAGAGAGAGAAAGAGAGAAAGGTGAATGTCTTACGATGAGATAATTGCGCAGAAAACGATTAGAGTCGTGATATGCAGTTGCAGCATTACCCCCAATGGCGAAAATTCATAACAATTAAATCTTCATACAATTTTAAAGCATTAAATTAAATTAAATTAATTTATATACACATATATATATATCAAACTTAAGATTCGCGTTCCGACAATAACTGATGACTATCTAAATCATCAATCATTGAGTGAATAATATAGTTTGTTATATGATATAATAAAAAATACTAAACGGCATTTACGTAATATATAAATATAAACGAATAAGCATCTAATATATATGTGTCACCTAAATGTTCTTTCTTGTATAATATATTCAGTGTATATCAAGACTTTTCGAAAAATATAACATCACGAGAAATCGATTTTTTTCCCATCTAAAGATATTACGATTGATTCGCGCAAAAAGGCGCTCATTTGCGGTATCAGATGTAAATTCGTGTAATTTTCTTACAAATTACTTGTCGCATCTTAGCCACCGCGCCTTAATGCCAAAGTTAATTAACAACGTGGATCAGTCGATTAAATAAGGGTAGTCTAATTTGGGCGCGAGAGACATTTATCATCTTTACCGTAATATTTATCGGAAGGGACACACGTATAACGAGTGTTCGCCGTAAGATGGTACGAGATTCCCGACCCTCGGGAATGCTTGAGCGGCGATTAATCGTTAAAAATTGCGGTCTATCTTGATCCTCGATCGAAATGTGCGACGCGCATGCGAGCGACTGTATTAACATACGGCATTAGATATTCCGCATGCGAAGCTCGCGCTTATAATAAGCGCGAGCGGTATTCGCACAGCTTTACTTGGATTTCTACAGTAATTACACGCGCATGTATAATCGGCAGTATCGACACCCTCGCGCGGTCGTCGATACGGTTAGTACGAAAGTTCAGATTGCACCTGGGACAAATGGCATTGAATGATTACGATAATGATGATAACGCCGTGTTTAAAAGTAGCATTGAGAAAATTGGACAAAAACCAGAAAATTCTGATTAAATCAATCAAAACGCTGGTTACCTCAATCAGAATTTTATTAGAAAATTTTCTGATTAAATCTAATAAAATTCTAGTTAAAATAACTGAAATTCTGATTAGTTCAATCAGAATCTTTTGGTTTCTCCATTCTCAATCAAACCATTTTTCTCAGTAAGGATTTAACGTAGCGGATATATACCTGTAACTATTGACACATTACGAAACAGAATAGCATGAGAAAAAAATGCTTCTCGAAACTTGAAAAGAATTATGATACATGAAAGTAACACGCGATGGCAGTTAAAACGTACAAACGATTGACGATGCATACAGTCTAATGGGGCACGACGAAATAATGTAAACGTACGTAATCAGCATACATGAAGAGCGATTAATTCAATTTGTGGATGCATATTAAACGATGTGGTGTGAAAATACGGAAACTTTTTGCCTGATATTGTAAATCATTCGTTTAGCATTACGAGCTCTCATCGTTGATCAACCATGAAAAAGCACATGGTAGGTACAAGGATAATACGCTGGTTCAGACTTTAATATTGCGTCGCACATGGCGGCTTCCAATTTTTGTGACAAGGAGAGACGGAAATCACGGTGTTGCACATTCGCCGACCATAACTGCGCGTACGTTAACTTCCTCCATTTACTTTGTAGTCATTTACTTGGTGTAATGTGTGTACACATACATGTGTATATACATGCCTGTATATATACATATACCTCTCTCTCTCTCTCTCTCTCTCTCTCTCTCTCTCATAATAATATGTATAATATGTATAATATGTAGCTTAGATAATTATACAATATTATGTAATATCATGATAATTTTATATAATACATATATCTCGATAAACGATGGTGATAAAGGTTGTTTTCCTTTTAAAAGGCACAGTTGACACAAATATATCGTTCTACTTCTTGGCATTCAATAAATAAAACTAGAATAACACTTATATTTTTTGTGTTTTCTAAAAAGAAAGTAGCTATGATATGAATATTTTTCATAAATGAATATTTTTCATAAATTTGTATCAAAATCTAATGTATATATCTAATGTATATAATTACTTTTGTAGAAAAAGTATACTATATCATTTACATTATTTACTATTATCTTTCTATTACATTATTTACTATTATCTTTCTATTAATGATTCAAATGTAATGTGCATTTATATAATTACATATTATTACATGTTATATCTATAAAAATTAATTTTTCAAATTTTGTAACAAATTTTCAATTTTTTAAATTATTTAAGTATATATTTTCTTTAAAATAAAACTGTGAATAAAAAGAAGAAAATATTTCTCATGAACATACTAACATCTACGTTTTATATATACATGTATATAATCGCTATTTGTATCAAGCAGAAAAAAATTAATGTAACATTTGAAATAGATCAAACTTTAGGCTGTCATGAAACAGATTCGTGTGCGTATTCATTTCCTGAACTCGCCTAGCCGACTTTTTTGTCAGTGTACGTAAAGTAAGACTCCGTATGGATAATATGAGCGATGAAGTGCAGGGAAAGTGCTAAGCTATTATAGCGCGAAGTATATAAGGCTCAGTTTAGAAAACGAAGCGGTGCAGTTAGTGGTCATACGCCACGCTAAAATATACGTGAACTCAAGGATGAATATTAAGGTAAATTAATCCATCCATATATATCAAATATCGTTTTATAACATGAGATTAATGTGTCTACAAATTTTTTTTCCCTTCTATAAGTTAATTTATTCTTACAAAATAAGATGAAATATCTCAAATCTAATGTCTTATAATACTTTAGTGCAATTTCACATCTTTTAATTTTTATTATTTATCACTTATTAATTATAATTATATTAAATTATTGTATATATAAAATTATTGATTATATATAGCTTTATAATAACATGATTTCAGATTGCCATCATTTTGGTGGCAGTGGCCACACAAGTTATATGCGCGAAGGATTCGAGCAAGACAGAAAAGAGCTCGCAGAATGTCGAAGCGGAATCAACGGAGAAGAAAACGGAAAAACGTGGACTCCAGCATAGTTTCGGTGACGGTGGCGATCTACACGGTGGCGGTGGCGGCGGCGGCGGTGATGGTGGCATTGGTTATGATGAGCATGTGAAGACGGTGACGGTTGTAAAGAAAGTGCCGGTACCTTACGAAGTAACGAAGCACGTACCCTATCTGGTGGAGAAGCACGTACCATACGAAGTGAAGGTCAACGTGCCGCAGCCCTACAC
Source organism: Acromyrmex echinatior (assembly GCF_000204515.1). The sequence goes on from NW_011627850.1 coordinate 1,392,758, forward strand.
CGTCGAAAAGCATGTGCCCTATCCTGTGAAGGTGTTCGTCAAAGTGCCGGTCCACGTGCCACAGCCGTACACCGTCGAGAAGAAGGTGCCGTATGAAGTGAAGGTGCCGGTGGATAAGCCTTACGAGGTCAAAGTATACGTGCCACAGCCCTACACCGTGGAAAAGCACATACCGGTACCGGTGAAGGTACCGGTACCACAGCCCTACACCGTCGAGAAGCACGTACCCTTCCCGGTGAAGATAAAGGTGCCGGTTCCGCAACCGTATGCTGTGGAGAAACCGGTGCCCTACGAGGTGAAGGTACCGGTGGACAAACCGTATCCAGTTCCTGTGCCGAAACCATATCCGGTCACCGTCGAAAAACCATACCCGGTGCCGGTCGAAAAGCCGATACCGTACGAAGTGAAGGTGCCAATCGACAAACCGTACCCGGTACCGGTGGAGAAACCATATCCGGTGCCAGTGAAGGTGCCGATTCCGCAACCGTACCATGTTCACAAACCAGTACCGGTGCCGGTGGAAAAGCCGGTTCCGGTGCCGGTCAAAGTGCCGGTTGACAAGCCGTACATCGTCGAGAAGGAGGTTCCGGTTCCGGTCGAGAAAGAAATACCGGTGCCAGTTAAGGTTCCGGTGCACATACCGATTCACATACCGAAGCACGATCACGGTGATCTGGGCGGCGGTGGCGGCGGTTATGGCGATGGAGGCGGATATGGTGGCGGATATGGTGGCGGATATGGTGGCGGATATGGTGGCGACTACGGAGGCGACTTCCATGGTGGCGGCGGTGGAGGTTACGATATTCACGGTTGATCCTCGCGACGACGAATCGCGGAGCGGACGCGAGAAACGAACATCGAGAAGCGTTTTATCTCTACAAAACGCTTTCACTCCCTCGATGTTAGATGATCGCGTGTTTTTCTCCGAATTGAGAGATACTTCTCGTTGAGGATTAGTTCACCAATTCTCGAGAAGTAATCTCTAGAGCTATACGAAAAATTATAATAGCTTTAAGCAAAGATCTTTGTTCCGAGATTATTAGCGAATTAGGAGAAATATGGAGGTGACAACTACTGTCGCGATTGACGAGTTTACCGTATTCTTGTATTATATTTCCGGAAATCCAGGTAAACGTAGCGGTTATTCGGCAATACTTTTAAACTGTACATTATGATAATAAGTTAAGCGAAATCGATTGTTCTATGGATTATGCCCTCTGCGGTAATGAAACGAATCCTGTGCGCATGTTAATAAATTAACGTATTCGAAATCTAAACAAATGTATACTTTTCTATGCTCTAAAAAGGTGCACAAGTACGTGCAGATTCCAGCGTACATTATTGGCTCACATTCGCGGCAATCCGTTACGTCCACGTATAGTATTGCTGTGAGGTATTATTACCATAACTTAGAAACGTAAGTAAGTTAAGTAAAAAAAAAAGTTCATTGTGAAAACAATATACGTATCTTTTTTATATCAAAGATTTAATAAATATTATGCCTATTACACTCCTCACTTTTCTCGATCCTTATCTTAATAACAGATCTAGATCACTTTTCTTAACGTACGTAACAAGATGGAGTGCAAGATAACGCGGAGAGATGGAATAATACATCGTCCGTTATGGTATGACGCGCAGATTCATGCTAATATCAAACATGTTGCGCATATAAGCGAGAGTATAAATCAACGTCAGGATTCACTTTCTCGAGAAAATTTCGTCGACTGTTGAGCGAGAGTTTCACTCTTCTAAATTCATTGTTCCCGTCGGCGAAGAAACGCGCGTTCGTATTATCCGAGCAATTGACATAAAAAAAGAAAATATAAGAAAAAGATTCGCCAACCAAGTCCAAAAAGTACGAGTCAACATTCGCTCGTAAATTATAGCGACGCTTTCCGCGTTTACCTTCCGGTCTAGCCAGCAGGTAAAAGCCATAATGTTACTGATGTTAGCCTGTCAAGAGATCATTAAGTCCTCGAGCGCGAAAATGCAAAAATCACAGAAAGGCAGAAAGGAAGGGATTGCATATCCCTCGTCTCGCGACAGAAGCTGCGCAAACTTCCGCAAACACTTTCGATTCTCGAGCGATCCTGAGCCGCAATTAAGAGCAACTAGATACATGCGTGTTTGCGTTCAAGAAAGCATTACTTTCTCCGTCGGGGCCATCGAGCCTGCCGCATATATATATATATATATGTATACACACGTAAAATTAAATACTCCAAAGCGTATCTACGACATCCGAATGCTATCTCGCCACTCCTTTCACCAAGTCGATTTTTCCCGATTAAAATTTGATAGGTCATCGCTTTTAAGTAATACAAACGCAAGAAACGTCACATAATTTACGTGAGCTTCGAGCATCTGATATTAAACACATTCTGTTAATATTATTAATATTCAGAAGTTTATAAAAATTAATTTAATTTGATGTTGGATATTCGTTTGTAGAGGAAAGATAAAATATTTCTGGTGAAATTGGGTCGGTCATATTAACGAACGAATTTCCTGTTTTGTTACACAGGACAGACAGCCGGCTTTACTCGGGTTTCCTATCGATATTATCAGTCGCCGCGGCGGTGACGTAATTAAAATTCGTAGCGCGCAATTAAATACGAAATAAAGATTAAGATATCCGTTGTATGCTATATCTAAAAATCCGATGAACGTTTCACCTCTTCTTCCGAACGCTCGTTTAGCCACTAATAAAATCTGGGTTCCGTATCTGTTCATACATGTTTATACAAAAAATTACGGGGAAACTTCTGGGGTATTATCGAACATGGGAGAAATCGATAATGACGCAACGCTCAAAAGATCGTCGTAAAATCCATTCCCTTTCGTCTCGTTAAGCGCAATTTATAATATCGGATGTACTTAGGCAGTACATTATTAGAACACGTAACAAGCTAACGACAAGATTAGTTAGTGGTCGATGAAACAATCGCCCATATTCGCGAGACCGTAGCGTTATACTGTAATTGTGTGAGCACGGACGATGTAAATGTAATGCTACCTGCTGCGATGAAACGTGAGGAGAGACCGCGGCGTTCACGTTGGGCGAACGACCGGCTCTCTGTGAAAGTGAAAAAAATGGCGACGATTCTGCGATGCGTGAATTATAGCCCCGTGTTGTACAGGTATCTTACCTACGCTGAGATGCCGCGCGCACTTCCGGTTTTCTATCGAGGCTCTTTGGTAATAATAAGGAAGAAAGTTTCTTGCTGCATCGCCGCTGCCTTGCATTTTCGTATTTCGTTCATCTCATACGGGATGATACATGGCGCCTTTTGTTTCCGGATTGATTTGCATCATCACGATTTCGTAATTGTTTTTAATGGGAAGACTTATTACACCGTTTGTAATATATCCAAAAGGATTGTTTCAAAAGAAAATTTCACCTAATAAATATAGTTTCTTGAATAATTTTTTACACCTCTTAATACGTGTATTTATATTTAAAAAACGACACATTTAATTTTAATAGAATTGACACTCGGCATAATTGTCAATTATATCTTGCATTTTTAATTCGCTGTATATTTTTTACTCTAATCATTTTTAGAAAAAAAAAAGCAATATATGCTTTAAGCGACGTCTACAATGAGATATTGAGGCATAAAACTTAAACTTTAAACTTTAAATCGTAAAAAATTAATCATAGTCGATTAAGAAGCTAATCATAATCGATTATCTATTCTCCTCACATTCGACTGTGATTAATCAATTTCTTACGCCTTGAGACTTAAGTTACGCCTTAAAATCTCATTGTAGACGCTGCTTTACGGCTTTCCCGTGACACAAGGGAGCTCAATCGCGTAAACTAAATTTCTGCAGTATTATCTACATCCACTTTCCGATATTCCAACCCCGTTCCAGGTTTATTCGCGAAGGAAGGAAAGTAGGGGCGGGCTCTCTTATCCGTCTCTGTGGCGGGTGTCGGTGGCGCGACTGTGAAGCGAAGGCAATTATCGTAGCGAAACTTGAACGTGGCAACGCGCGTCCCGAGGACGACGGGTTTTCGGCTTCGATGTGTGGGAGTGAGTGTTTGGCGTCTGATACGACGGGTCAGGTCCCCGGGGATTCTCAGGAACTCAAACGGGACTATCCCACCGCCTCTCTCTCATCACAGTTAATTACCAGTCCTCTGCCGTGCTCGAGTCGGTCTCTCTTTCTCACTCCGTTTACCTTAGTCCCTTAGTCCTCCTCGAACCCATATCGCTTCCGCCGAGCGATCCACCCTCAATAATCCACGACCGTACCGTTTCCTACTGTTCTGAAATCTTTTTTCCGGCGAAAGTAATTTTCGCGAAACACACGGTCAATTATTAAACCGCATTATGCGGTAGAAAACTAATTGCCATCCTTTCTTTTCTTGTAAATAATCTTATATGCATATTAAAGAAATTATTTTTAATATATATTTAAATAATTATTTTGTTGTATATCGTTGTGAATATATATTAACTTTAAAATAATTCATTTATCTTATACGTATATCAGCTTGTGACTGTATTGTTACAATCGTTCTCGAATTATAATAAAAGTTTCTATCCAATTATTATTACTTTCCCTGCATTAAGCGCACTTGGAGATACAAATCTTGTGCGAAGCGCGTTCTTTAACGCGATAAAAAAATATCGTACAGATATCTAAGTGGCTTTTTTTCATATACGGTTAATGGATTCGATTCATGCAGAATACAGGGTGTGTCAGGCATGGCGGGACAAAAATGTAGATTCATACACATTTCAGCGGTGTCACACGTATAGACATTTTAAGAGTTACGTGCAATCAATAGGCGACAGGGAAACCCCCGTGGGAATCCAAGCGAGCGAATCGTAGCGGGATTGAACGCTTGAAATGGAATAATATCCAATAATCTGGCAGCCGAGAGAACGGGATAAAAAGGGACGTTTTATCGGAGCATCACAGCATCCAACCAAGCGGTATCCGACCATTTCCGCCAAGCTCTCGCGGAGCCATTTCGCCCCGTTCTCGGCTAGCTGGCAAAATTAATTATTGATTTCGGATACGCGCATTCAGTCGCGGCGGGCAGCTTTTAATCGAAAACGAGCCATCCGTCGCACACCCATTTCCGACCGCTACGAATTTAACAACGGATCGATCTGGAAATGTCCGTTTGTGTCACACTATTACTGCCGCTTGTAACAAAAAACCTCCGACTATTTGCGGTTATTCGTTTCAATTCTTTTTATGATAATTTTCGAGGTACTTGACGTATATCAGATTAAAACAAAATATTTCGTTAGAATATTATTACCTAATACTATTATGTGCAATTATTATGATATAAAAAAATTGACAAATCATTATTAAGTAACAATATAAAAGGCGTTTTAAATTTAAATAATAAATTACATAATTCAATCATAATGCATCTATATATATATATATATATATATATATATATATATATGTATGTGTATCATATATTATTAGGTGTTGGAATTAATTCGTAGCATTTTTTAATGAAAGAATGTTATTTATTTCACATGAGCATTAAAAAATACATTAATGAAAGTACTTCCCATCACTTGTAAAACGCTACGAATTAATTCCAACACCTAATATTTTAATATATTAATCTATATGAATTCGCAAATTAAAGTTTATTTTATATTTATCCAAATACTATCAATACTCTTATTGACAAAAAACAATATAGGAAAATGAAACAATGTATAAAAATACAGGATTGGAAAGATTAAGGAACATAGATAGGAGTACCTGGAGAAAGGCATCTAGAATGATTATTTATCCTTTGAGGGACGTAGATGGCTGGGAAAGGTTTGGCAAGAAGTTATCGGCTGTTGGTCTTACGAAAGTCTCGTCCGATGTGGCGTTGAAGTCTATCAGCTAAATGAAATAAATTGGAGTAAATTATTTAAATTTAATTTTATGTATAGATATGTGTATTTGAAATATAAATTGTCCTACCATTTGCACATTTTTATTTTATTTTTTTAATTTCTTTTATCTAACACATTTTTTTATCAATACAGAATCGACATTTTCTTAGTAGAAATGTCGATTCTATATTGATTTATATACGAGTATGTACACATATGTATTTCCATTAAATTTTTTATATATTGAAATTTTAAGAAAAAAGTGTTAAGAATAAAGTGTCAGTATAAAAATAATTAAAGGAAGCTGATTAGAGGAATGCAACATGAAAGGTAATATAAATTCACTTGATATTTTCTTTTTTCGTAATATTTTCTCTTTAAAGACGATAAATGAAAATATTAAATATACAGACGTAAAGTATTTGCTCCGTATGTAAAGTAGAGATATAATTTACATTCGCATTACACGCTATTTAAGAAATTTGTTTATTTCTCCATGATCTGGTGAAATCATTTAACTCATACGTATAATATAGCTTTTTAAGCAATATCTTTAATCACCTCTTGTAATTCTGCCTTGCTAAACATATGAAACAATTGTCCGGGCGTCATTGTCATCACTTCAATATTGGTATCGTTCAGTTTTTCTTCCATTACTTGTTTCAATATTGTCAGCGCAGCTTTTAATGCTTCCTTGAGCGTCATGGACTGTAAGAACAATATTCATTTAATATACAATGTCAATAAGCATTGTTCAATTCAATAATAACGCAAATTACCTTATGATATACTTCTTGAAGATTTTGTTGAGCTCCTTCACTACCGGATCCTATGGCTTTTGCATCAAATTGAACAAACGTACCAGATGGATCCATGTGATATAGTTGTGGACCTTTCTCATCAATCCCCGCAAATAACATTGCTACACCAAATGGTCTAGACATGGCAGTGCCATCGTCGTCGCTGTCTCCAAACTGTATAGCTAAATTAGATACAGCTTGAGCAGTTGACTCCACTGTCATTTTTTCATTGTAGACAAACCAATGATTCTGACATTCAACTCGAGCTCTATCAATCATTGTCCGTGAATCGGCCATCAAACCAGATGCTGCACATCCTATATGTTTATCGATTTCTACAATTTTTTCTACAGTGGTTGGTTCCATTAAAGTTGAAGTAATACGTTTCTCCACTGCCAGAACGACTCCTTCTGTTGTTGCAATTCCAATAGCAGTAGAGCCAAGCTTTATGGCTTCTATGGCATATTCGACTTGAAATAATCTTCCTTCTGGCGAGAAGGTATTTACTCCACGATCGTATTCAGAACGTGTTAGAAACATCTTGAAATAGATAGATGAACAAGTTAGAGACGTAGACTATTCATCATTCATTGCGAGTATTGTAAATGTATACAAAACATGAATTATATATTTTCAGTACTTGTAGTGAATAACAAGATTTATAGGTTATGTACATATGTAAATTGATGCTTTTAACTATTTTATATTTGAATTATCTGTTTAATTTCAAGTTGTTAAGAAAGTAATGTAAAATTAAGATTACAGAGTAAACATTAAACGTCCTATAGCATTCTATAGAAATCAAGTTTGAGGTTAAGCGCGATTAAAGATGACACAAATAAATTCAATAAAGTTAAAAAAATTAAAACATCTATTATTATATGTAATTATAATACGCGACAGAACATTCGAATATTAATAAAAATGGATAAAAGCTCAAACAGAAAAGCTCTAACAGAATAACAAACTGAATAGGTCAGTTAACAAAGAATGACATGGCAAAACGAAACAGAATATTCTGTGACTGTAACATAAGTATGATGACAAATGTGATATTTAATATAAATTGTTTTTTCAAACTAAGTTATAAATTTACCTTTAATGTTTTATCTTTATTAAAAGCAAGCGCAAAAGTACAAAACGCCGACTTGTCACAAACGCTAGTCACGGAGAGTGATGGAGAGTGTAACGAATAATTACACTGGAGCAGCAGTAGCGTAACGTTACATGGTATCTCCACTACCTTCAGATCCAGAGAGAAATCTGACAATGTGAAACCTAAAAGTAGACTCAGTGGACGTGTTTAGTATAAATTTTTTTCGTAGATTTATAATTCTCGTTAAGAGAATAGATTATTAATATTTTTATAAAGATATTATAAATAATTATTAGGTGTTGGAATTAATTCGTAGCGTTTTACAAGTGATGGGAAGTACTTTCATTAATGTATTTTTTAATGCTCATGTGAAATAAATAACATTCTTTCATTAAAAAACGCTACGAATTAATTCCAACACCTAATATTAAATTGCTAATTGTCAATTTATTAAATGATATCACTGGTTCTGTTTATGATTACGTTTCAAAACCTAAAAAGATTTCGGCACGCAGTTTACAAATTCAGATGTATATATAAGATTTATTTTGTTTAAAATTAAATTTATTTCTGTCGATTTAAATTTGTATCACAATTACTCAGTGTTTTAAATGGAACGGAAGGAATTCGTTTACTGAGACCTCTATGTGCACAAAACATGCACATTGAACTATCTAGCCACGAATGTAACGGGTAATACACCATGATTTTCGATTCTGTTAAATTTTCGCGTTATGTACATTATTGTATTTGATTCTATTTTGTGTCAATTTTATATCCACAGAATTAAATATTAAATATTAAACATATTCCGCTATATATTTTTAATATCTTTTTTAGAAATTATTTCAATTTTTATTTTTACAACGCAATTATATTTTGTGAATATGATAGCGTGGAATAGAATGGAACAATATACAATATAACAATTAATGTACATACATAACACAATCTCTGATCTAGTTTCCACCGAGGATTTAAACCAGATCAGAATGTAAGAATCAACCAACTACAGTCGAGCATTCCCCTGTCGTTCGATTGTAACAGGGGAATATTCGACTGTGGTTGGTTCTTACATTCTGATCCGGTTTAAACTTTGGTGGAAACTAGACCATTGATATGATAAAATCGAAGGATCGCTGGATGTTATCTATGGGTAAAAATGTTTAGTGTACAGGAGCGCTTAGAAAACGAAACTACATTCAACTGCAGTCTACATTCACATTCTCTATCCATGTTCTGTTGATTAACCAATTGACACGTGTTTATGAAAAGCTTTGTCCGTGCAATAAACAGTGGCAATTTTATTAAAAATGACGACACACATTGATTCGCAAAAATTAAAAATGATTATAAATGAAAAAGACTGGGATCAGTTACTGCAAAACGTCAAACCAAAGCATTTTGTCAGACAAGAGTCAGAGTATGTTTGTAACAATATGTAATTTGTAAGTTGTTAGTTGACAGATAATCATATATGATAATTATTATGTAATGTTTCAGGACGATACTTGATGCAAGTATCTTAGCACAAATGTGTCAAGTACTCTTAAGCGAAGTCACTCCGGATACGATTATAATTTTATGCTTGAAATGTCTGGGGAACTCTTGTCTTGACAGTTACAAACATAAACAACATATGATAGAAAACGTAGAATCTGTTAAATATAAAAGTAAAAATTTATATAATGAATTAGTTGAAAGTGATTTATGCAAACAAAGAAAAAACTGTGATTATCCACATGAGTCTCATTTTCCTTATGATGGAGTCATAGAATGGACTGTAGATTACATTAAGATTCATGGAAAATCCACTTACCATTTAATTGACAATGAATTGGATATCCTTAGACTCAGTATCCAATTTTTATGTAATTTATTTACATATGCCTGTCCAAATATTACATCTACAGAAGAGGATATTCTAAGATATTTAAATTGTGATAATCTGAAACAAGCTATTTTGTAAGTTTACATATAATTATATATAAATATATAAAACTTATTTTAATCTTTTATAATTTGCTAAAAATAAAGAATAAAAAATTATTTTCATTATTTTTTAGGAGTTGCATGCAGTCTGATAATAGATTACTGGCTAATGCAGCTTGTATTTATGTGCACAATGCATTAAAAAAATTATGTCACGACTATTTCACAATGGAGAAGAAAGATATATTTTTACAATTATTAAAACCTACCAAAGAAGGTTTCACATCTGCAAAAGATGCATTGTTATTCCTATTACATCAACCAAATATATTTGAAGATGTATATAATAATATAACTATGAATGAAAAGTTAGATTTACTTAAAATTATCTATGATGAAGTCTGGAATGCTTGGCAATCTGATTTTAATACAGTACTCACAGAGGATCAGGCTGAATTTTTAGCATCAACATTTTGCAAAAAAAGTGATCTCATTTTAAAGACCGTGGACACATACGTGAATAGCATAGATCCTACAGAAATTATCCTTATTCTTAATATTCTGGGACTTCTCACTACACAATGCAAGATCTCAGAAAATGTCAGGAGTTTGCTTATTAATTGTAAATGTAAGAACATCAGTTTTCAGTACAATCTGATTGAATGTAAAAATAATATAATTACATTTATAGATCTTTTGATGTCGTTACATATGATGGGAAAAGAAGCAGACAATTATTTTACTCCAATAACGAATTTAAGTCAAGTGGCACCTAATACTCAAAGAAGAACTGTAAATGTATGCTCAAATATAAGTGATATCGAGGAATCTGAAGCAACAGCGGCAAATTGTGATCCACAGGAACATCCTGCATATGGCTTCAAAGCGGGACTAATACAAGTCATTGCAAATGTGGTACACAAGAACAAAATGTGTCAAGATTTGGTAAGTGCAATTACATGAATTTTATCTTAATATACTTTGTTCTCAAAAAAGGAAGGGAAATGTAAAATTCATACAAATTTATCTACAATCGGTAAGAAACGTTCCTTACTTGTCTCAAGCGTTTTTTTTTCCACGGGTCTACCGTTAAAGCACGCCTCGTAATGGTCATGAGAGGAATTAGAATGTCAAGTTTTAAATATGTGACAATCGATATATAAATAATAAAAAAAGAAATAGAAAAAAAGATATGACAAAGATATGCATACACACATGTTTAGTTATTCCTAATAATATTATTACTTTTATTTCATAAATTTAAATTTATTACATTTAAATTTATGAACTAAAAGTAATAATAATATTAATAATTGAATTTTAAATTAAAATAAAAATTCTTTATTCATTCCTTTTCTTATCACGATTCGGTTTAAATTTTTTTCTTTTATCATAAAAGAATTGCGCAAATTGTATTATTAGATATTTTATACAAGCATTTGTCTTATTGATACTTTTAATTTTTTTTATTATTTACAAAATTAATTATCTACCTAATTTACCTACAAATTAATTAATTTCTACAAATAAATAGTATATCACAAGCTTAAGAAAAACGCAAATAGCTTAGCAAAAATCCTATATTCAACTATATGTTACGAAACCACTTGGTGTATCTTAAGCTTCATACGAAGAAAAAAAAGAATAGCCACAGCGCTGAGTTCCGGCCACACAGAACGCTTGCGTCACGTTGTTCCGTACTCAAGGGATTAAAATTGTATCTCGTGAATGATGGTAGGTTATTTTCAAACGTAGAGAACCTTGACAGTTGCAAAATATAAATTTGGCTTTTTGTTGCGTGCCACGATTGTGCGCTATGCATGTACGGTAAATCGATATTTCTCTCCCGCTGATTACATCTCGCGTGCGGATGATACGGAATACGCGAACAAAAGATACGCAATAGCACGCGGCCTGTCGTGTTGGACAAAGCGAAATTAAGTGTTCCATCTGACTGAGAGATGTAGCAAGATGATCGAAATCTGATATACGCGTTGCAAATTTAACGGATCTGCGAGATGACAAAGTTCACGTCGCATGCGTATTGACAGATAAATTAGTTATGATGAATCAGAGCGGAAACACGAGCCTGCGGGCGGAATATTAAGTCAGTCTCCTAGTATCAAGGATGACACGAACATCGTAGTCACGATAGTAAGATGCAGATGACTTTTTTGCTGATCATCGGTTATGATAAATCTGTTGTCGGTACGGAAATATTGACGTTATAGCGTTCGATCATTCGTGTAGACTAGACAAAAGATGTCTAGTTCTCTTACTGTTAAATTCATAGTGTCAAATTATACTTTAAATTATTTTTAATTATTTCTGTATAAGTCCACTTTTACTGAATATATCGTTAATTTAACTTGAACAAAGTAACTCGAGAAATATATTGAATTTAATTCATTTAGTTTACTATCATTCATTATTTACTAAATACACATATTAATATGGACGTTTATTTTGAGAAACTAAGTATAATTCACTCACAAAATTAGATTGAGTTATATTTTGACACACATGGAAGTTGAAATAACAAAATATTATTTAACTCAAGGAGTTGAGTTACCATTACTCTTTGATATCTAATAATGTTAGTGAGTCTTCGAGATGTTTCAAATAAAAAGGCATAATGATAATATATGATTCCAGTTTCGCGAAATAGATGGAATTCCATTGCTTCTGGATTGTTGTAATATAGACGCGAGGAATCCGCGTAAGTGTAATTGAATTTCATGTTTTTTTTTTTACTTTTGCTCATTTTTGACAATTTGACTCGCTATTGACAATTTTTACGCAGTTATCTTACAATGGACCATTTTCGCTTTGAGAAATCTGTGCGAGGGAAACCCTGAGAATCAAGAAATTATTAAAAATTGTAAAAAAACAGGCGTGCCAGACAATCCCGCGTTGCAAGAGATAGGATTGACTCTGCACGAGGACGTAGATGGGAAATTGATCCGTATCGTTCCTTTGCGTCGCAATTAAGAAGATTTATCTATTTTCTAGAACTCGAGATCGTTCTCGGCGATCAATCAATTCAATAATTATCCAACTATTGCTTGTTTGTATCGATAATATCTTCGATAAAATACAATGATTAGTTTGATCTTGATATGCATAAATAATTATTCTTCCAATTAGTTCGACTGAAATGCATCCTGCTGTATCACTCGCGAAAAAACGATACCATCATTACAACGATTTGTGTCATTAAACGAAATACGATGTAGTATAGAGAGAAATATTTTATCTACATTCTTGACCAAGTGATTTACGATACAATAAAAGCTGCTTCGAGAGTTCACGGTCTATTAGTAATTGCTAATGTAAGTATACAACTGTTTGCTGATCATTTAATTGTAATGCGAAATAGAATTTATTTTCTTTTAATAATGAGTTCTCATTAAGATTTCATTAATGAGCATGAGAATAATAATATTTTTAAGCGGCATTCTGCAATAAATAAATTCGCAATAAATAATGATCCGCACCCACCCATTTTTCTTGCCTTCTCATAAAATTGCCCAAGCCGGATTCATGTTTAAGAATTTATAGAACCTCCAATTATGCTGTCAGGGACGCAGAGTATTTTAATAAATAATTTCTCTATTAATTAATTGCACGCATCTCAATTCTCCCTTGCCCCCGCGATTCCCGTTTTAAGACGATAATTTCTCACGTCCACGGCCATTTCTCATCGCGAACAGTTTTACGATGAGGAACGACGACGTCATTCTGCGCGTAATAGGTGTTTATTAATGTCATCCACGAGGCGCGGGTAAGCGGGCGAGCAAGAGGAATCGCGTGGTGGGTAAGAAATCCGCCTGCGCGTACCAACTTGTGCGTTAATTATACCGGAAGTTTCAAAATACACGAGAGACAGTTACGTTTTCCTTTCTAATGGAATTCACTGGACAGTAACCGCGCGTATTTCCAGCGTCGCGGCTCAACGGGATCGACTAGTACTTGTATAATATCGGTAAATAAATAATAGTAGATAATTATCTCTCGAAGGGCACGTACGGGGCTGTGTGCGTTCTACTTAGCCGTGATACGCGATGGCATGCGCGTCTGGAAGGATTTACGAAATGTAATAATAGGTTTCCGGACGTAATATGCGATCTAATCGAGCATGACCAATCGCTGATTTATAGCGTGATTTCGATTAAGAATAAGATTACGGATAGTCGTGGCGTATAAATGAGAGTCTACTTTTAACTCGTAAATATATGATCAAATGACACTCGCCACGCAAATATGTACATTGTAATAATCGTTCCTTTACTTTATTAGTTCCCGTCGCAACAAAGAACGATAGATTTATATCGCGCGAGTTATATAGTTTCTGTAAGCGAGCCGACTCCTCGGTAAAAGATCTCAAGTTTGTACGGTTCGCGTATGAAAGTAGACGGATTATACCGTACGCGTCCCGCGTACGAACGTTCCGTAAATTGCTTTTGATTTAAATATCGGCCGATCTCGCATCACGAGATCAATCTTGAATGTGCGTAATGGCGAGCAGTTAACGCATCAATTTATCAGTTAATTACATACGCGGTTAATTGCCACGAGTAATTATTTCCGCGCAAGAGAAGAGTTCTCCTCGGTCGCTCGCATATAGGAGAGATGGTGTTCGAAGAAGCGAGATGAGATTCACGCCACGTGAACCACTTTAATTGTGCGGTCAATGCGGTCGATAGAAGTGACTCGTGATTTTTTTGAGAAAAATACAGACATCCCAAAAGCAAAATCCAGCAATTAGAAAAAGACGGTAAGAATACTTCGATTATAGCGAAGAGAATTATCGTTAACTTTGCAAATTCTATTGATTCATTTACAATTTTGTTTCTTTGAAATAAAATTTTTAGAAACAATCTCTTCTCAATCCCGTCTCTACTTTAACATTCTGAATAAAATATGATTTTAATTATGTCAGCAACATTTTTCTTCTTAAATATGGAGACTGAAGAAATTAAAAATAAAGTGATTGATTTATGTTAAAAATAGAAAGATTAATCGTACGTGAGAAAATTTCATTATTTCACTTTTTTGTGATTATAAATTTTGCAACAAGGCCAAAACGGTTATGCACGAACCGCCTACTTGTAAGAATCGATCGGAGTAATTAATTGAATTCGATGCAATACTGCGTTCCGTAGAAGAAATATCTTCCAGCGCGCTGAGGATTTCGTCGATCCGCTAACTTTATTAATATTCATAGACACTGACGAGGGAAGCGTAAAAAGTGTTTGGTCGTGCATGAAATCGCTCAGGTGCGTAAATTCTGATCGACTCCTTGATAATCAACTCGTTGACGCAATAAATTCTAACAAAGATCATTTCAGTCAAATGGAAAGAGAGGGAGAAACTAAGAACGAAATATGACTCAACTCTGGATAATATTTTCTGTTTACAATTATACTTGTATCGCGAGTTATCTGAATCGTTTATCGATTAAGAAATATATTATATATGCATACAACCATGGAGAAATTCTCTCCTTTCTTCCGTTTCTTTGTTAAAGTCTCAAAAATGCTAAGAAATTTTTAGTCGACATTTGGAAGACGATTTACATAATCTTTTAAATTATTGTATGCATAAACATGTGCAAATATTGTACGTTGTATATTACAGAACGGATCGTTCATATTGCTCTTCGATGTCGTGATATTAAGATTTCATTTAAAACCTCCTGTTAATTTGTATTAATTTCGATTAGTTTATGTTTAAATGAAATTTGTATTTTTAAGATTCTCCTTTTAATTTAACGCTAGTGAATGTACACTAGTAAAATAAAAATGGAGTTCGACAATGAGAGGAAAAATTTGAAAAAAATGCTCGATGTTCTTCACATCGAATAACAGACTGAAATTAAAAATACACTAAAAATTGTTAGTTAGTTTTGAAAATAAGAGTGAAAATACGCCACTCTTGAATAAGAAAATCTCACTTGAAGAGACTGAAAATTGAGCCAGTCTTCAAAAAAGAGTGAAAATACTAGAGCGCATATTCACTTAGAGTATTTTCACTCTTTTTTCAAGATTGGCTCAATTTTCTCTTCGAGTGAGATTTCACTCCACGAGATTTAGAGAGTATGTAAGATATCGATTCTTTACATTCACCCTTCTCTCATGTAGTCTTATATAAAGACAAAGACATCTACTACATCAGGGCGTGATGGATAGATCGATGGTAGGTACGGGCTAGATAATCGGTCTAGCAAACGAACTAGATTCTCTCTAATAGAGGCCGCAAATTGAGCCGGCGTCGGCGCCTAATAAGTCGCGGATTCTCTCTGCGATACGGGGCTTGAACGGGGCCTCGCGTGCGCCTACGCGTGATTTCTCTCAAAGAACCCCGACACGACGATATATTTCCTATGCCCTCGTATACTTTACATACATCGTATCCGCTGCGTTTGTACGAAAGAATCGAATCAACGTAAAGGATCATGCACAACGCGCGACCGAGGGTCGGGTCGAAATCTTTTTTAGAACTCTAAGAAATGTCGTAAAATGAGACTAATCCAAGTTGCCATGAGTTTTTGAAAGACGTCCCTTTTGATCGATTCCTCCGTTGAAAGTATTTTTAGGTCAAGACAGTTAAAAATTTTATTCTAACGGCGATAATGCTGAATATAGATATTAGACGTTTGAAAGAACTGAAGAAGGATCGCGAAGTAAAATGACAACGCGTTAATTATAAGCGTAAAGGAGGACTCACGTACCGAGAGCACGCAGACCATGCGATATGTTTTAACGACTGCCGCACACGCAGTGCGTAAGCCGTAAATGTTACGCCGAGCCAGAGATTCGTGTAATAGCCACTAAAAGCGAGTTTCGTCCCTTTATGGATCGTAAAGACAGGGATATTTGGAATGGGGGAAACCACGGCTTAAAGTGACCCGACTCGCAGTTAACTAAAAGAGCGTGAGGTATGACCGGGTCTTAGATACACCGAAATGATCCCTGAAGAGACCATTGTCAGCACAATGATTTCCTTTTAGCAAATGAAATCTTAAATCCCTCATAATCATATGACGCAGAACATATTATTATAGAGGAGATATAAATAATTTATAATAATAATTAACTACCAACCATGGAACCATTGGATCAAATAATATAAATTTATATAAATCAACGTACGAATATAATTTAAAAGGATATCTGAAAGATAGCTAAAGAATGTATGAAACATTTGTAACATATTTATAATAATGTTACCCAGCTAATTGCGCGATTCGCTTTCAATCGCGTTTCGGTTTACCCAGGTAAATTAATCCCGTTCCGAATACGCGCGCGCATTGTCCGAACGATGAAAAGTCTGCTCTAATTACCACGTGTAAACGGAGCCGCGCGTCCATTTCTCGAGAGCCGGGTACGATATGTTACTCGTAAACAATGACAATAGGGCCTGCCGTCCGCGAGCGGATGCTGCTGATGCCAGCGGCCCTCATGATGGCCGCCTGCAATCCTGGTTCGTCCGTCGAGTTAATTAATCGTACCGAACGATCTCCATTGAAATGGAATCTGGATAAATTTTCCATGCTGATGTGCTGCCGAGCTAACATGTGGGTATTATCTTTACGACCTCTTCAAAGAGGAGATGAGACGTCGGGGGGCGGCGAGGCGCAAGAGAATAGGGGACGCATGCGCGCGATACGACCGCAGCCGCTGGAAACGGTGCACCGAAACCAGAGAACCTGTTATCAGAGAAACAGTGGTCTGGGACTTGGTCCAATTATCACGCAGGCGAGACACCGAGGTCTCGTCCGCGAGACGCGTCGTCCTCGCCGCTCTTAATTCCGACTCGCTGGAGAACCTTGTTCGCGCGTGGCGTTCACCATGCTGAATTCATGACTCTCCGCGGCCACGCCGTTCCGGATTTCAAGAGGATTTGCCCACTTTGTTTTCTTCTTTTCATTAGATAGACTTTAGAAAATCAACTGTAAATTACGATCGTTCATGTGGTCGATTCTAATCATGTCGTGGTCTCCCTCTACGTTCTCCATCTACGTTACACGGCGTATAGACAGAAATAGCTACCGTGACGACGCGTTTTGTAGTGTTTTCGCCGTCTACTAAGCGTAAAAGTGTCAGGATATGTTGAAGACAGCGAGCGACCCGACGCGAAATTAAACGCGAACGCAAGTCATCCGAGAATGACTTCGAGAAAATGCGTCTCGCCTTTATTTCTTGGTAATACGGATGGAAATTATAGCGTGACGTGCCGAAGGTATTACATGTCGATCGAGTGGTACACGATACATTCTCCATCTACGGAAAACTTTCGAGTCGTACGATATTTGTGTGACGTATGACTGTGGAAGACGCGATGCATACAGGTGATACTCTTCGAGGAGAAAGCGCCGCCGTTATTATCAGACGAGACCAAGTGGCCCAATTTGTTGACCACGCCGTTAAGGATCGACGGATATGATTTATGAAAACGGTAGATGCGCTAATTGCCTGCCGATGTGATTCATCGAGTGGTGTGTCGTTACGTATCCGATCATGTCGGTCGCTTTGTGAGGAAGCGGATTGAAATAATCTCGTCGATTACAAGAGTATGAGGCAGACGCTTAATTACGATACGGCATAATGAAAGAGATCCGATGCTTATTCCTGAGGTAAGATTAACGTTAAATTAATATTTCTGAAACGCAATTTCAGATTTCATTTATTCATTTGCACATCGGTATATTACATTCTGTATATTTACTTTTATAAACGTATTGTATTTATCATATTTATATTTATAATTAATTTTATTAATTATATTTATTGAATTTATAGAAATAACTATATTTAAAAATAACATAACCCCACTGTGTTAAGTACATATATTTATTAAACAACCTCACAGAGCCGCTCGCTAAATTCGCAAAGGTAAACAAATTAAAATGCGTTATCGCATGCGAGTGCTCGAAGTTGTCTAAAAAGTGTTAAATCAGTTATCTTGAATGTTCGCCTGGCGTTTCTTCGCGCCAAGCCGAGCGGCGCGCTTGGCTTTCGACACCATCATTTTCTCCCGTTCTCACGATCTTTTCGCGTCTTCGCGCTCGTATTATTCCTCTTTCGATTTCACTCACGTCGTTTACCGTCTCCATCGTGTGGCGGCTCTTAAAATCATGTATTTCCGTGGCGGGGTAGGCTGGACCTTTTTTCTCCATTCTCTCCGAGAGTCTCGTTTCGCCGTCTGCCGCCGTCTCTCCGCCGGTTCTCTTTCCTCTCTCGGTTCTCGCTCCACACTCTCATCCCGTTCTTCTCCCTCCACTCGAGAGCCCCGGTGTAACAATGGCTGCCCTCTAATTATCGGAAGACCGCGGCACTTTAAAAAGATCCCCGAGAGCCCATCACGGGATTCCGTTTCGTTCGCTCCTTAAAATTTCTCTCCCGCTCTCCCCCACTCTCTCTCGTCTCCTTCTTTCTCTCCAAGGCGTCCGAGACGGTAACAAAAACAATCAACGTAACGATCGTTACTCGTGGAAAATTAGTTTCGTCTCGCGAGAGCACCTACCGCGAATTCACAACAGCCGTTGGTCCTTCGACGGACATTTGGATGTGCGCTTTAAAGAGTGTGAGAAATGATGAAAATAATCAAAAGGTTGACGTCCCAAAGTACCGCTAAACGTAAAGTAACAGTACATCAATGTTATAATTTTCCACTCAATGTAACTGTTACGTAAAACGTGTTGTATTGCATTTATATGAGTATTGTTGCCCAGTAAACAGGCTGTGCGCAATTTCGGAACATTTACATAGCATAGAGTATGTAAATGTTACAGAACAGCACAACAAACTAAAAACGTAACAGGTGTATCATTGACGTAAAGTAGCTATAACTGTTACGTATAACCGTACTGTCACTATTTCGATGCATAGTTAACATAACATTTATGTAATTTGAATAACATAAATTTTCATTCGCTGAAAATATTTTGTAAATATTACGTAACTGTGATAATGTTACGTTATTTATATGTACATGTTATGTATATATTCCTTTCCTTTTCCGACTTTGTTACGCGAAATATAATTAAAATATGCTGACATTTTAATTTGAAAATGATATAACTATTACAGAACAGTGGAACATCGTTCCGTAATGACTACGTAAATGTTACGGAACGGTGTTTCTTGGGTTAAGTAGGAAGTTATAACGTTGATATAACTGTTACTTTGTATTTAGCGGGTAATTAATTTAAGACTCGTCTTCCTCTATTTTTTTATTGTTTATCACAAATAGTCAGTTCGTTAGACTAATAATTTCTGTTATAATATAACATTTATTAACATTATTAAGGATACATACGCGACGATTGCTCATTATTATAAAACGCAACTTCCTGATCACCCAAGACGTGTGTTTATAATTCATAGATGTGTAGATATACATATTACTCGAGCTTTCTAGTCAAGCTATCAGTCTCGCCACGTAAAAGACGTTCTCGAGTGCGTCAGTCGGCCAAGTGCGAGATCATGACGGCGCTTTCCGGTCGGCCGAGAAAGATCGTAGAAGGGAGAAAAGCCACGCCAATAAAGAGAAAATAGCGGCAGTACGACGAGAAGCGTGAGTCGGAATGGGCGTAACCCAAGGCGAGCTCGTTCGTACCTGTTGCTCGTTGCTTCCTATTAAATACTCTCAGCCGACCCACACTAGAAAGGAGTCGCTCACGTCTGCGTTAGTAACCAATGACTAAGAGCGAGGAATAGTTTTTTTTTCCACCCTTTCCACACACGATTCTTTCTCTTACTCGCTCGGTTCCTTCTTCGGAATCGCCCGAGTCGTCTCTTCCAAAAGGGACGCTCAGAACCGGACGCATATACGCATATACGCACGTGCGCACGTAATCGCGACGATTGCGCGCCTTTCCGTATGGGAAACTTAAAAATCCACGCTTTCTCGCAGATTCCGCCAGCGGTTGATTTACGAGAGCGCGGTAGGAGGTAGATTTCTAATCACGAAACTCTCACGGTAACGCTTCCGAGATTGAATTTCGAAATACAATTCTTAACGTCGTCTTTAAAAATTGAATCTTTTGTCGTTGAACGTCGCTATTAGCCGTAAACCCCTTTTAGAGTAAACTTCTCAATCAGCTCTTTTATTCGACTTTTTTTTTCGTTACATCCTAGCTGTTCGCCCCATTTTCCTTCGGATTTCGTTTGCTTCCCCTAGGCTTTTTGTCGCCCTATTTTTCTTTAGTAATATCTCTTTGTGCACTTCTATTAGCAGTTTGTATTTCGAGCAGATGTTTGTCGGGTACAATGTCTTCTACATACTAGCCAGTTTCGGTCTCCCGGCGGCATTGTATCCGCCGAGATATAAAAGATTGGGGTAGGCCTTTCGGAGCCTTAACAACGACACCGCGAAGAAAACGTGTTTACTCTATTCGGGACGGGCCCGCTATCTTAAGAAGATATAAGCGAGTCGAAACTTTCTAGAAGATTCTCGAACGAAAGCGTTAATGACGCTACGTTCTTCATTAATTTGCACAAATTACGAAAATATTTAAGATATCTTATTATCTCATAGCTGACTTCATCTAGATTTAGGACTGTAAATTTTGAAAAAACCTATAATGGCTTAAAGGAAACTGTGAGCTATCCACTTTAATAACTTTCAGTATTTGTACCTCTATCTTTCGACCACCAATCTTCCATCTAAGAATGGAGTCATAAATGACCTAACACGTTCGTAGGGTTCCTAGCATTATGTGGCACGAATAAGAGGCTTCCAGATAATTTATCTAAAGGCGGGGTCGAGAAAATCCTTGAACTTCGCCGCAGGTGTAATGGAGCTTAAACTTTATCGTGATAATGAAAACAGGTTGTCGTTTTACAAACTGTGTATTGAATGCCTCGAGATAGAAAATATGATAGATGTGCATGTATAAAAACGACTGAATGTAATCTCTAGAATGATTAAAATAATTTTTTACACACTTTTATATATCTTTTATACTTTTTTTATACACTTGTCGATTTACTACGAGAATTGTTTTAAGTTAGCAATATTTCACGCGTTCGCGTGTAATCTGGAAATCGTAAGGTTCATGGCAACGTCGTGACGTGCGGTGACAGGGTTATTACGTCGCATTGTCCGTAAAGCTTCGTTAATTAAACGGTGTCATAAATTACCGGCTATATCGTAAAGCTAATGATGTTCCGTTAAAGTGCTACAGCGTGAAAACTGCGCGCTCGAAATTCACAGTGGGCTGTAAACATTTTTACGGTGCCCATCCGTTACCTGCGCAAGAGAATACTCAATCGCCTCTGCGAGGGAAACGCAAGAAATCACGAGAACCGACGGTAGTGGACAAGATGAATATAAAATGGGGATTGACAATGAATGCATAATGCCTGGCTTTGTCTCTTGCTCGTGTTTTATATGTACGTATATCCTGTGCGCAATGATTCAACGTAGCTTCCGGTCAACATCCATTATATTGTCGCTCCTTGATTATAAAATTATATATGAAATTATAATTATTATTGGTACATGATTCTATAAAACGATTTATACGTATTCGTGAAAAAAATTCTATTCTACATGAACGAATCGTTTTTGTAGATTGTCTACCGAATGCATCACTCTGCTCAGCCAGACATGTTTCCTGTCATTTGTCCAGCTCACAAATAAAGTGGTACAGTATTATTGTCACGAATAGCATCATCCGCTTAACCTCGCATTTATATATTACGTTTCGATTTTTACAAGATGATAACATATAATTTTAAGCTCCTAGAAACGGAAAAGAGAAAAGAAGTCGAGATCTATACACAATTAGTAATAAGGAGAGGAACATATATACTTAAATTAAACGTGTTCTAGTCAAAGAAGAAGATCTGACGTTTCGCGTCGGATCCTCGTCAGGCTCGCGTCCTTCTTTTCGAAAATGGAGGCATATTTTGTAGCGTTGCCGGGGGTCGTGGTGGATCACTTTATTCCTTTTTTTCCCCCGATTCTTGACAGTATCGGATCGTGCGAGGCATGTACGTGAGAGACGGCGACCCGACTCGACGAGACCCCCTTAAAACCGAAAACATATGGCGTACAATTACGACGTAATGGTATATAATTAATGGAATTCGCTCAGGGGGCTCCCTTGGTTGTTATACGGCACGCTTGTTTCCTCGAACAGCAAAGGGAACTGCGAGTCCACGTAAGCGGAGCTCAACGAGATCCGTCCTCTGAATAAAATTTTCATCGCCCGCGTACATATACTTTACTCACCGTGCATGTATATCGGCCGCGTTCGCATTTTGCATGCCACGGGACTATAAGAGGGCAGAAAATTGCCAAGAGTTCAACATACTAATTTCCGATGTCACGAACAGTACCCCGGCGGCACCAATAACTTCCCTGATTGTCGAACGTAAAAGAATAAAGAAAAGAGAGGACTGGAAAATTTGGCCGAATGAGCCGTGTGCGTCTCAGCTTGTTTATTATATGATTATTTTATTTTTGGCGCTCTCTCTCCGCCAAGTGTACCAGTCACATGTTCAACGCGGATTCTCGAATGCGACGTTTATTGATCGATTCGTTCCATGCAACGCAATGAGGTAGCTCGAGAGAGTGACATCCTTAAAATTTCTTCTTATGAGCAATGAGCTCTCATCGCGAAGATCGTTTTAGGTATACCTAACGATCAGTATCTCGTTTTCTTAAGTGTGTCGATGTGTACTAGTCAACCGGATGAGGCACACCTCTCACATCTACTTCAAATTGATTGGACCCGATTGGATCTCGACCGATCCACTCCCGAAACAAGATATACGATAGGATCAAAGTTTTGCACGCAGATGTGTATCACTCTCGTCATTCTCGGTTTCTCAGTTATATAACGTTATGTAACGAGATGATATTTTGTACAGCGTTTTATGTTTCTTTAAGTAACAATTTTTTATAATTAAAAAAAAATAATTATCGATGTAAAAGATAATTATCGATGTAATTATGTGCAACTTAGCGCAATTTTTCCTATTTGTGTGAATGATAAAAAAATCCTGTTATAACTATTATATCTTCAAGAGTTACATATGATTTTATCTCAAATTAAAGTAGTCGATTCGTTCCATCAGTCTGAAGTCTCGAGTATGCAGTTCGTAAAGCTTTCGAGCTATAATTTGCGAAGCTGAACCCACGTTGTAAAGTTAATAAATTTAAGCACCTTAAAATGCATAGTGCCTTAAAAAAAAGTTTACAACGCAACACGATCTGATCTTCTGCTCGACGTAGGTGTAGGAATAGTCAATTATCCTGTTCGTGCTGAACGGATTCAATTTATCGAACAACTTAATCGAACTCTCAAGCCAATCTTTAACATTAAACAATTCGAATTTACACCTCTGGAAATACGATTCATTTACCTTTTTATACTTTTACAAACGGCATAAAATCTGTAATTTTATGAGAAATATTATATAAGAAATTATTGTTATTGTTTCTTTTCATTGGTCTATTCTATACTTTATGTGTATTACTATGCTTGTAGCCATTGCGATGGCTGATAAGAAAAATCATCATAATGTAATATAATATTCGATTGCATATTAAAATCAATATCTTTTCATCGTGCGAAGCTGAAAGGCTTGTCCATTAACATAGACATCGAAACAGTAACAAGCATTTGTGATTCTCGCGTATCATCGCCGTGCTATCTGACGTGCAATCGAAAACACGCAATGAGCACAAATCCGCGATGGTGGTTTCGCGGATATAGATGTACGACGATCTGGTATTCGAGAGAGCATTGACGGGCGGCGGGTGGACAAGTAACTTTCAAACTAAAGCAAAACGAGCGATTGGCAAGTAGCGAGAAGAACGACCGGGAAGATGTAACGCGCGCGGCAGCAATGCAGAGGAAAGGTAACGGGGAAACGGGTGGAAATGACGGAGAAGCAAAGTAGAGAGCAGGAAGAGAATAAGAACGAAGGAAAAGAGCAAGAGAGTGACAGCAGGAGGAAAGGGGAGAACGAGAAAGAGAGAGAGATGGGGAGAACGAGAAATGAGAAGAGAGCGAGCGGGAAACAAGAGAGTGAGAAAGAGAAATTGAGATATGCGAGGAGGTAGGATCGTAGAGGTAACATCGTAGCTGCGAGACCTGATCCCAAAGGTAGGAGGACGCGGGTTGTGGCCGAGGCCAGTCCATCGCGGGCCCTCCTCTCGACCGAACACGCGCTTTACTTTCTGCCCGCTCGTTCAAATTCCCATGCACGTGCGACGCGCTGCTCGTCGAACTCTCCGCGAGCAACTCGTTGAGTAACCCTCCGGTCTCCGGTGGCTGGCTCCCCATGGCAGGAACTCGTAGCCAGCGATCGCAGTGCCGTTGGTTATAGTGCAGATGGTGGTGGTGGTGGTGGTGGTGGTGGTGGTAGTGGTGGTGGTGGTGGTGGTGGTGGTGATGGTGGTGGCGGTGGTGGTGGTGGTGGTGCCAGTAGTGGTGGCGATGGTAGTGGTGCCAGTAGTGGTGGTGGCGGCGGTTACCTTGAGCACCAGGTTGTATCACACACCTTGCACAGTTACCCTCTGTTCCAGTTCTCGCACGCGTGCCGGTATTGTGCACGCGACACGACACAAACGGATCGACGATTATATCCCACGTCTAATGATCAGTCTGTAATCACGTTCGTACATTAAAAATCGTTCGATAGGCACGTTCTTTTTTTGTTTCATCTGAATATTCTCTCTCTGCTCGTCGAGAGAATTTTTGTCGTCTGAAAAAAAAGGCTTATCGATCTTTCGGAGACGATGACATTTCTTTCGTGTGGATGGATGATGAATAACGACGCGCAATGAACGATACAATCTTGAGGCGGTGACGCGTGAAGAAAGATGACGGTTCTCGCGAATGTCGAGCTGTACTCGCGTATGTGAAGCGCAGGAGACGATCTCAATTGCTGGAATCTGGATCATAATGTTGGCCGCGAGGCGATCGAGGACACTGCCTCGATTTGAACGCTAATGAAACGAACATTGACCAGCGATCGCCGATGCCGATTGCGCTCTCGGATATCAAAACCGAGGGTTGCCGATCGTATAAAAAGGGAATACCGGACAGGAAGTGGCGCAGAGGAGCTTCACAAGGGATATTCTTCGCGCGGCTTTGTTCGCGACGTGGTGCTCCAAGTCGACGAAGCGCGGATTCAAAAGGACTGACACGGCGGAACAATAAGACAACGAGACAATAAGAACCGGTAGCCAGAGCTCCTCTCGTCGGGAGGGTGCTCTTTGAGCACTGGAATTCTTCGTTCGAGCCAGAGGCGAACGAGTAGCGCGCTCGGCGATTGGAAGAAGAAAAGTAACCGCGAACACGTCTCTCTCTCTCTCTCTCTCTCTCTCTCTCTCTCTCTCCCTCTCTCTCGTGACTGCCAGACGATCGATCACCGGTTTTTGCAGTTTACGCGATCTCGTTGGCGCGATCTCCGCCGGCGAAGGAGAGGATCGTTAAGCGTTTTGCGCGCGGGGGAGTGATGATGATGAGCCAAGCGATAAGTTCCCTCTGCATCGAAATCGTTAACGAAACGACGACGACGACGACGACAACGACGACGAGCACGAGGACGACAAGGATATTCGCGGCGATGACAATCGGCCGACATTCTCGCGTGAGACGGCAAAAGATCGTCGTTTCTCGACCATAGCGCGTCGCGTGAGTTTGCGTATCTGCAATCTTGGGAGCTCGGATATAAAGTACGCCGCACCGATAATGACGGTACTTAGTTATCTTTTTAATTGGTATCTATTTGCTAACGAGACCTCGCGCGCGCGATCGTCGTTCGCTCGTTAGGATAACCGATCCACCGTTTCTTCTAGATAAACGCGTTTACCGGCTCAGGATAGCCGACTTTCTAAGATCGAGTCGGTTGGATCGCGCCTCTCATTAAAGTGAATCGAGTAAATCTTACTTAAGGCTGCATTCCACCGATACCGCGGCAAACCGTTTCGAAAATGGACGCAATACACTCGCACGACGACTTCGTTACCTTCGTGATCACTGTGGGACTGTGACCACCCGCTGATCGAATTTACGGGTCGCGAGTCCTCTGCGAGGTCCGGTCTCAATTATCACCGATGGAAGTACCACCCGTGGCACACGATACGCGATCGATGTGCACGATTCGAAGATACATGTGCGAGAGACGAATCGTTCAGCCGCTTAGTCATCGCTACGAGAAGGAGAGAAAGCCTTTCGGGAAAAGAATATTTGGAGACTGTAAACATTCGCACGGTGCGGCACGGGACCGTAAAGTTTTAAAACGCGCGCAAACACTTTAAGAAAATCCAAATGTTGGCTCTGCAGTTCGGCTCTTTCGCACCTGTCCGGTACGCGCGCGCGCGCGCACGTGCACGCGGGGCTTTGTGTCCGCTATGAGGTGCTAACGAGAACGCGGAGTGATTACAGTGATTGAAATCGCGACAAGAAACTTCTCACGACGTCGCTCGAAGCAGGTGTTGGATAAACATCAGAGACATTAGACAAAAGTTTCATGTTGTAAAATACGTCCGATAACGAGCCTGGAGTGTGAGAGACGTGCTCGCCGAGCGGTAACGGAGACTGCACACACCACGAGATCATCTCACATGATTCGACTCGACAACGGAACAGGGTCGATCCCAGTTCCGAACGATCAACTTCCGGTGAGCGTCGTTCATCCGCTGATCGCGGAAGCGTAAAACTTTGTCGCGTGCACATCCGCTTTTTACATTCAATAACAACAAGGTGATTGTGATGTAAGAGATGCGTCGCGGTGATATCGCGACAATCGCGATAGCCCTTCTCATTCTTGGGCAGATCCAGGAGCCACGGCGATCGAGGTGAGAAACAGTTATACTTTAGGATACTACATGGAAAGAATGATTTTACTGAAACATCTAAAAATTTAGCTTAGATTATTAGAAAATAATCTGAAAATAATTTCAGATCAATTATATTATATAATAATTTCAAAATCAAAATAATTATGTAAGAGATTCAAGTATAATGAGTCATACTGCAAAAACTTTTGATGTTCTAACAACAAGCCTGAGCGTCCTACATGATTATTTTGATAATTCAATAAAATTATTTTTACGTATCTAGCTAAATTTTTAGATACTTAAATAAAATCTTCTTTCCATGTAAATATCGAA
The DNA here is from genome assembly GCF_000204515.1 of Acromyrmex echinatior. The sequence goes on from NW_011627850.1 coordinate 1,420,606, forward strand.
TTAAAATCAATAATAAATACAATAATTACGTCAATAATAACCTTTGATTATAGCAAATTTTTTAATGATTGTACAATTTTTACATGCTTGATGAGATTCTAAATTATAGTAAAGAAAACCTTTAAAGCACTTATATGCCTATATTCATAGTCAGACCTTGTACTTAAGGCTTCCTTAAATTTATCTTTAAATACTCAGCAGCGAATGAAATAATTCGTAGAGCATCTGAAGATAAATTTAAGGAAGTCTTAAATGTAAAACCTGACTATGAACACGGGCATTAATTACGTAACGTTCAAGTTTACTTGCATTCTGTATTTCCAAATAAGACGATTTAGAATTTATATCAGGTGTAATTTTCATAACTATAATTCAAGGTTTTGTAACAATATATTTTCTTACGCATGAATAATAGGGCTCCTGATGCGTAAAAAAATATTGATTACTAAGATTTCTTAGGCAAGAAATTATTAATCAATATTTATAACTCGCGTTGACACTAATAGATTTATATACTTGCTCAGTTTTATCATTTCTCAGAGCCTTTATGTTAATCACTTAAAAAATTAGAATCGCAGGTTTGCGTTGAATCGATATAGAAGTCAGAAATCGCACGACGACGCGAAGAAAAATTTAACTTTAACAAATAATCGATTTACTAACGATGCATTTCCATTTTATCTACCGATAATCTCAAAGAGACAACTTGTAAGAAAGCTGTCAACATTCCTCGATTATACTGCGCGGCAAGTGAAAATGTTAATCGATAGTCGCTCGAGGCTACAGCGCATACGCAAATTGCAGCGTCGATTACGATCGCCTATTCGCCGAAGTAACGAGCAAAGGGATCGGAAGGGAGATTCTCGCGAGATCGCAATACGCGTGACTCGGTCACGTGCTGGAAGCCCGTCATATCGCGTCAAAACCGAACGTTCGCGCCGACTTCGCGACTTCGCGATAAAGTCCGACGACCATAATCGTTCTATGCGATGACGTTGTATCTTTTGTGGAAGATAAGGACGAAAAAAAATTTAATTAATGTCTTAAAAAAAAAGAAAACCCCCCCCCAAAATTTAACTAAAATTTAATTAATGTCTTAAAAAAAACCCCTGCAAAAAAAAGAAACCTTATATATGTCAAATGTATAAAAAAAAAAGTATCGAATATTACTTCCTTCCTAAAATTCAAAAACATTAATTTTCTTAATAAATATAATTATTCAAAAATTACTTCTTCAAAAATGGATATGAAATATTAGTAATTAGCCAAGTATTTCAAAAAGACCTCGAAAATTGGATACACGTTGTAGATTCGAATAATAATCCCTATACGGTTCAATCGGTCAAGATTGATGGCGATTAACAGAGTCGATAGGAATTTCCTCAGCCACTTAATACCCGGTTACATAAACACACTAATGATTTAATATGCACAAGAACGGCCGTCATTCAGAGCTAATTACGGGCGTCGAACGAAATGAAACGTTTATGTAATGCGGCGCGTAACGCGTGATTACGGACTGACCGAATTTAATGTTATATCCGTACGAAACGACCACGGAAAGTGCTTGTTGTGTTTTACGAGCCGCTTGGCTACCAGTCGCGCCACGTAATGAGCACGCTAAGTGGATGAATGAAGCGACGATGCGACAGAGATTAAGGCCGATTGGACTATCATCGTCGTACGACGGAAACGAGATCATTTCGTCGGTGCGACTGACTTAAAGCCCATCTCACACATTCGGTGGGAATAAAATCGTATCGATAAAGTGAAGAAGAACGACAGAATTAAGCTCAATATAATTACAACGGTGGACTATACAGCTGCATAATTTCCCGATAGCCTTTTAAACATTTTTTGACGAAATAATCGGTGATACTTACTGGAAAAGAAGAAATAAAAAAAGAATCGTTCGATTAAACTTTTAATAAATACTATGTTTTGACACGCTCTGTCTGAGACAGGATCTGTCGTCTTGTTAAACACGTTGCAGATTATCAGAAATTAATGATGCAAGACAGAATGGTGAACGATATACAGACATCGTTGCACATCGTGTCCTCGTACAGATATCGCGTTTATTTTCAGAAATCTAACATGACAGCTTTTTAGCTGATTAAAAAAGTAATCACCGTTTTCAAAGTTATTCGTGCTAAAACTGGGAACGACATGTTTACGAATAACGAGCTTGTTCTTTTATATTTGTTACAGAAATTATTGTACGACAAATTACTAAAATTTTAATTTTGTTGTCCTAAATATGTAATTGCCTTCACTGAGAAAAAAATGATTGTAATTATCATAATTTAACTACAATTTACAGTTATTATCTTTTTGGTAGAACTATAAATTAGTACTAACATTACATAGCAGTAATAACTATAAAAACGGAATTCCTAACCATAATTATTTTAGCATGCAATTATAGCCATAAATACCAAATACTTTTGTTTCTATGTCTGTAGTTATAATCTTTAAAAAAATAATTAAAAAACGTTCCGACTGGATTACAATACAGCATTCTTGAATTGATCGTAATGCTCTCTTCGTATATTAGATATGATATAAGATCGCTGCTATAAGGCGACTATAAAGACAGTAATCTCTCTCATCGCAACTGACGGCCATCCATTATCATCTATCGCGTCTCGAAATCCTATCGATAAAAGTGGATCCCGGCACTTAAACGCGCGATATACTTAACGAAACGTCAGGTATCAATCTAAATTACAATTTCCAAGTGATCGTACGCGAGAAGCATAATATGCAGGTGTAGAAGGGTCCTCATCGATCACAGAGAGATAGCCCTGAGCAGGATTCCCTCGATTAATCTGATGCGTTCACATGATATTATAGGAATGGAATCAAGTTTTTACGAACTTCCCAATACCGATGTAACAAATGTTTGAATCTCAACAATTCATATTTCGAATCGAAGCTAATAACAAGTTACATGGGATCGAAGATGATAAGTGATTTTCTCTCTAAAAGATCCATCCTCTAATTTTCATAAAACTTGAGATATTTTTCATAAAAATATATGCTATCTAATACGAAAACACAAAAAGATATATATAATAAAATAACATAATAATAATAATTCAGCATATACAAAAAGAGGACTAAATTTAGAAAACTATTCTTAACTGCCTCATCTATCCATATCTATTACGCGTGCATTATTTAAACTTACAATTTTTTTCATTTCTACCACCTATCTTTCTATCTACCTAATCGTTCTTTTTCTTTTCTTTGATTTTAGTTTTCTATTTTTCTTATTCTATATCATCTTCTTCACAGCCTGATATTAATAACTCTTGCATTTCTTTTTATATTATTTTATCATAGTTATGCACAATTTCTTGCAACGTTCAATCCGCATTTATATACAATATTATGCATTTATATACAATACATTTATATACAAAAAAATATATTATATGTGTATATATATATATATATATCTGTATGAAATATAGCTATGTTTTGAAAGGAGCGCCTCCACACGTCGCGACAGACCTGTTGACGTTTACAAATAGCTGTGAAAGGGCTCGTACATTTTAAGCACCAGTAGGCGTGCGTGTCACTTTCCGGGATCTCTCGCGACCGGGACACATGTCGGATTCTATCGGTGCAACAAGCGATCCACAGAACGCGTAACGAGAACCTCCGATCGTTTGTCTTCCAGCGCGATGGCGTGGAAATTGAACGATCACGTCGCGACTCAGGCCGAACCGAAAGAACGTACGTTAGATCGGATTTAATATATTTATGATAATGATTACACGTCGTTCGCGATCGCCATGCGTGACGTTCACGTGTATCTTTTCGTTCCAGTCCGCCGGATACTTTAACGCGGTGCGCCCGTTTTTTTTCTTCCCTTCCGCGGCTCTCCGTTACAGCTATTTGTTTAATATATCGGTCGATGTCGCGATTAATCGGCGCGCACGATTTAGCGATAATGAATCCATGGCGATATTGACGTGTGATTATGTGTGTGTGTGTGTGTGTGTGTGTGTGTGTGTGTGGGTGACGAGAGTTCGAGTTCTGTCCCGTCGGATTCATTCAATTATGAATATCCATCTCATGCAGCGCGCTCGATGGTCTTCAACGAAACCCTCGAGACAAAACAATTTAGTATCTGTTTAACACAATATATTTCGTGACGACTACACGCTTCTAGTGGCGCGTCGATGCACATCGAGCTGCAGCCGGTCCTTTGCATCGTTCTTCTCGCAGCAAGTGAAAGGGTGGTGAGGGGGGAGGGAGAGGGGAGAGACAGAGAGGGATTAAATTAAGATCCGACAGTGTTAAAGTAAGCCCGGGCTCCGGGCTGAGGCCCTCCCGTGGCGAGGATAGTGATAATACCATTCGGTGAGTTCGGTTCAGTAGTGGAATTCTGTCTTCATCCGGTGCCGATGGTAGATGCACTGGCGCTTATTATGGTTCGCGCATACAGATGTACCAATTCGCGCGTGAAAAAAAAGAAGAGAATTTAAGAAGAAATATCCCTCGTCCTGGAGCTATTCTGAGCTCGGACTCGGACTAAAGACCCGCGCAGCCGAGACCGGGGATAATGGTCACAAAAAAGCAGTATGCAACACATATTTGCGCTGACTCAGCAATGACCATCGACGGCGCTACAAAGAGCTCGCCAGCGGCTAAGGTTTGCTAAACAGTCCGCGTTAAATAATTGAAAAAAATTCACCTTTTACTTCAAAATGTTGAATTAAATTAACTTAAATTGAAATCAATTAAATCAAATTTGATATGATTAATTCGCTTGTGTATGCGCCCATACATATGAATGATTTAAGTTAAATCGTAATAATTTCAAATAATTACAACGATTCAAATAATTCGATATATGTATGTAATAAACTTCTATTATTAAATATTATTCAATATAAATATAAATTATTAAATATAAATTTTATCAATTTTTAATTTCTTGATTTTAGGATCGAGAAACAAATTTTTGAATTACTATGATTATATTAAAGCGCCATTGAGAATATAAATAACGACGTTGTGATTTTCGCATCTATTTGTATCTTATCTCGCCGTGACAGTGGAAACTTATCGCAGTCATTCCATGAGACGTAAAACTGCCCACAAACTCTCGCAGTAGTATCATTGTAGGACCTTTATCACGTACTTTCACAATGCTGATATGACAAATTTGTTGAGGAAGACGAGCGACATGGGTTTCTGTCTCTTCAGAAGATATTTCTGCTTTATATTTCATTCATTAATCAAATATACTCGTAAAATTTGCGAAAGAATATTTTCTTTTTATTATTTATTTATGATAAATAAGAGGCGTTGTTTCAAGCAAATAATCTCTCGAAATGTCAAATCTATGCCGAAAAGAGAAGTAAACAATATCTGTCTAAATATCTATCTAATCACAAGAACGCGAATAAGATTATTCTTTAAGATACATATTATTTCATGAAATGTATTAAATTATGAAACACACAAAGAAACACAAATAAAAATACGCACATTGTACTAGTCAATTCTTCTGTAGAATTCTTTAGGACGATACGCACAAAAATCAAGCGAAGCATGTTCGAGGAATCGTGAAAGAATAGGAGAAAAGAGCAGGAAAGGGTAGAGGCTGGTACCAGCGGGGGTGAAAAAGTTTCGACGAAGATCCAATTAAAATAACCAGTAGTCAGGAGATGTCGGTCGAAAGAGGTATAACAAGAGGAGCGAAAAAAAGAAAGACAAAGGGTGAAACGAGGAGTTGCGGTTACATAAAGGGCTCGTTTTCTGGGAGGAGAAAGGTGGGCGAGGATATACAAAAGCGGCATTAAAATATTTCTAAATGCCTGTGACAGAAGGTCGAGGAGCCGATAGTCGACAAACTGCCGCGGTATTTGCCGCGCACGATCACGTACGCGACTCGACTGTAGAAAGGTTGAAGCCTTTTGTAATAAATTGTCGCCTTTAGTACGCGAGTAGTAGCTGCCTATATTAACTTCAATAAATAAAATCTGCTTGTCTGCTTGTCTTCGCGCAGTATAGAAGAAAATTCACGTGAGTGGCAGCGCGATCAAGAATCCACTATAAATTCTGTCTAAATAGAAAAGCATCGAAGGTATCAGACAAATATTTTTAACGATCACACGAGATAAAAATTATGTAATTTTATTTTTTATAATTATATAAGTTATCAATTAAATTTTATAATTAAATAATTAATTTAATTTTGTAATTAATTTGTGATGAAATTTTCAATTTTTAATTATAAAAATAAAATATAATTTTAAAATAAAATAAAATTTAATATATCGATTTATTTTTTAGAAATTAAATATTAATTTGGTCTTGATGACCATTAAATGAAGTATCAAGAGATTTATCCGCAGAAACTTGCGGTTTTTTACCTGGAAATTATCATTATGATAAACGTAACGGCATCACTGCTATAAGTGCGATCACGATCCTTATTAGCCCCATTTCTCTACATGAACATTAATAGATGACAACACGCATGCACGCCCGCGATAAATATATCTTCATTGCATAAAAGACCGCCGACTGATCGAAGCGAGATAAAAATGATTCGTCGACATGACGATTTGAAGGCAATTACATCGCCTAAGGAATCGAAAGTGATTATGAGCTACGCGATTGATCACGTATAATCATGCGATCATAATCAAGAAGCATACGCGATCTAAAGAAAATAACCTAAGAAATATTAATGCAATAGAAAACTGAATGCGATAGTTTTTTCCATAAAGTAGCGCCACATCCATGCAATTTATATAAAAAACTCACGCGGGCAGATATATATAAGTGAAATCGTTTCGGTGAAATATTTGAAAATTTAGCTAAATGCAGATCTGAATATTATTTTGTTGGATTGTCTAAATTATTATGTAGAAGCGTAATGGGCAATACTGCAAAAAATTTGGACATTTTATCAACTAGCTTGGCGTCCTATATAATTATTTTGATGGTAATAAAATTAATTAATCTAACAAAATTGTTTTCAGATTTGTATCTGGCTAAATTTTTAGATACTTTAACACAACTGTTGTTTCTGTCATGAATAATTTCGAAATACGATAATTTCATCATAGACTAAATCATCATAGACTAACAAAAACAATTCATGATAGAGGAATGAAAAGAAGAAAAAAAGAATCACGTTTCTTATTCGCGCTCACGATAGGGACGATCTTGACGAGAAGAGGAACATGCGCGGCGTGAAGGGAATGTTTCTTCATTCCGGATGGTATATGATCAACCACGAGCAATTTGCCAGAGTAGACGAGGCTATTTACATTTAAACTGGCGAACGTTTAAGTATCCTATACCTAGCGGACCATAGCGTGTAACAGTCGACCAAAAATAAGCGACTGGTAATCGGGAGGATGTTATAATTACATGCTCTACCTGTATCAGCGAGCCAATAAGCTGATAAAACGGCTTAAAGGTCATTATTTACGTGATATTTCGATTAGGGTCTATAGAGTGGTACACAGTGCGAAAATTATATGCGCGCGACAGAAAATTCTATCTATTTTCGCAACATGAAAAGTATCGACACTCAGCCCTCGATTACAAATTCATAGAAAATTATGCTAATGATGTGATCGAGCGAAATCACTTAGAGGACCGGCAATTTCGATCCTAGGATTTTCCTAACGGTTAGCCTCGGCAAAAGGATTATACCGACCAACTTTCTCACCGCGTATTCTATTAGGCGGAAACGCGGGCAAGAGTGTGTACGTTCATCAAGCCTGTGGATGGCACGCACAGGCTTTTCGAAGTGACAAAAGTTTAATGTATTCAAACTTAAAGCGCAACACGTTTCGGTCGATTACAACCGAGCGCGCCGGATAGAGAGAATGCGCCATCGGATAATCACTATAATCCACGCTTTCATTATAATTATCACCGTTTATTACGACAGATACTCTATCGAGCGAATGGACGATCGAGAGAAGCAAACTATCCCTAGCTCGGCACGTTAAGTGCACCAAATCTAATTAACTTTAATCCGTCGTAATTACATTGACAGCCGGTCATTACCGATTTGAAACGGCACGGCGCATTTTACGGCCATTTTCGTTTGTTTGCCCGATCGCTTACGGTAATAACACCTTCGACCGAACGTATTGCGTATGTTTTTATGAAATTAATGTAAACTTTTACAACAAGCTGAATGCGCCGGCGCCATTACGATCTAATTAATTTTGAAAGTCACAACAGGATAAACAAGAAATAGATTTTTTTTTTAATTTGATAAGCGAGAAATTGATTTTAAAAACTTGATTAGGGGGCGCTTAAAGAATATGTTTTTAATATACTGTTTAAAGGATTTTTTTGTTATTCTTTTTAACAACTAGTTCTATATCACTGACACTGTTGACAGTATCTCGTATAATCAACAATCTCGTTTATAAGGACAAAATGGGGAAGCCGACCGATAAATCTTTAGGCGCCAGGCTTGAGATTTTCGCCACTTCTCTGCGTGTCAAACCCTTCCTAATACAAAAACACTTTCGGCACTACCTGCCTAAGAGATCAGATTTCGAAGATACCTACGTTAATAGTCTGGATAATAAAATACCTGCTTTCGATCTTTTGGATCCCTAAAATAATACAATTAGTACTAATAATGCTTTATATTTTGATGTGCATTCTTATTTTTAGGTGATTATCAAACAAAAAAAAATACAAAAAAAATTAATTTATTAATTCACTTACATAATAATAGTACCGAAAAAAAAGAACAAAAATTATCCAATTAATATATCGCTTCTGTCAGTTACATTATAACGCTAATGATTTTTCTTAATAATATTCCATCACGAAGTAATATTCTTCCAATGATGGAAAAAATTTTATCGGCAGGATGAGATCATGTTTTTTTTTTGGTATTGATTGGCTCGGTCTTAGTATTGCGAGGAAAAGAACCAGGAAAAAACCAGGGAAAAACCCCGAAAAAGAACAGGAACGAAAAACATTTCTTCTCATGCTTTGAGGGAAAGAACTCGTGGCCACCGTATTTTCTTTATATATAGCGACATTGGTGACAATGGCGATACTATCAGTTAATACGGATCAAAGCATATCAGTTATCTTAATTATCTATAGTATCTATTAATAATACTTATATCTATGACCTATGATTGTAATATATCTTTAATGTGTCAACTACTAAAATTTTATTTTTAATTTCTCATTTATTTTATGTTTGTATTTATTGCTTTTTGTTCCACACAAACTTGATGTATGTACATATTATATTAAGAGGAAGTTTTTTATAATTTTATTTAATATAGAAACTTGTTTTTTTAATTTAATTTAATTAACTTATACTGTAAAAGCATATGGGTGTTTTCCAACAACGTATACAGGTGACACAGTGTAACACTGTGTCTTACACAAAATATTCCAACAACATTATACTGCTTGACAAGTAAAAAGCTAAGTAAAAAGCTAAGTAACAAGCGTGTAAAGTATGTCCATGTTACCAACTTTTCAAAAAGTTATTTGGTACTTATTTTGCAATAAAACTTCTAAAAATTGCCAATTCTGAAAAAATTATAATTTAAGTCTAAATAAAAATCATAAATTTATTATTGATACGCTAAATATAATTATAAGAATAAGAATGGAAGACTACAATGCATTCTAGTTTTACACTATGAAACTAAACTGTGTTTCAACAAGTATCTTATACACAGTGGAACATAATGTTCTGTGTCCTAGCTAGAAAATAGTCACTATTACTATTATTATTTATGCCTCCTTTTTATTGTAAGCTGTTATATTTTATATTTTTTACATTCCATTCAAGAGATTAATATCAGATGAGATTAAGATCAAAGTTAAGGTGCAGATTTATTTTATGTGTGCTAAGGATTTGATATTCCTATAATTACTTACATTTAAAAAATGTTTCCCAGTTCCAGGTTCTTTCCTCGGAAAAGTTCTGGGAAAGATAGGTTCTTCCTCGACGATTTAAATTTCCCGGGAAATTAACAACACTACTCGGTCTTTTAAACCACGATGGCACTTGAAGATCTGACGATGATGCTTTTAAAATCGCATCTTTAACTGTGCCGTTTAGCCGCAAATTCCTCGCGTCTATCCCGCGTCGGAATTCGCGGCTATATGCGCGTGAATATCGCTCTTAACTTTTTCCTATAAAATCGAAACAGAAAAGCTGTAAAGACATTCTCGTTGACGTTGCTCACTACTGCGCGTTCTATCGAGCGCGATAGAAGTTGATTAAATCTCCTGCATCATCGTAAATCAAGTTTCAACACCATCTAACGTCGATATTCCATCTCCTTCTACCATGCAAATACTTGTAGGATTTTTAATACTTGTAGGTTATCTTACCAGTAGCAAACCACGTTCGCAATAGTCATGAGACATATTTATAATATAATATATAAAAGCGTTCTTTCCTTTCCCTCCCTATCTTCCCTCAAATCTTCAAGTACTTTTCCTCATCACTCCGTTACGACGCTAATGATATTCTGGGAATATCGTGTCATTTAGAAATTAAATAAATCGTATTTTATTTAATTAATAAGGGAGAGATTTCTTTGGTGCATTGCGTAATGTTTATATAGAATTTCAATGTACGATGTATACACAAATTTTTTATAATATGTGTTAATTTTTATAAGATATTAACGTAATTTAAAAAATAATGATTTTTTTCATATGATTAGATTTCTCCATTTTTATATATTATATTATATAGTAGAATATTGTAAGAGTCTCTCAAGATAAACAAATTAATAATTTACGAAAGATATATAAAGTAATCCTGTAAGCAAGAAACATATTGAAACATTCCAATAACATTGCAGCAACATTATGAGTTGCTGTAATGTTGCTAGAATGATCTAACATAGTTCTTGCTTATTGAATTAAATTATTGTTAGTGATCAGTATTGAGTCTAAAACACAATTAAAAAGTACAAAGAGACAGGAAATAACAGATTTCTTCAGACTTATCAGACATCGTATAATATGGTCGAAATATGTTATTACCTGTTCCTCTTGCCTGTGCTTTTCAATTATATCTCAAAGTCTCTCAAAGTAGTAACATTAATAGAAGAGAGGAGAATTGTGAAAGACATGGCAAGATTGTGGTTTGACAACGAGTTCCTTGCTGCTATCTAAATCTACCGCGCGTCCAGAGCCCACGTCGCTTTCAAGTGTATCTGTTCCGCTCACACGTTCCTCTACGCTATCTATTTATCTCCTGCCATCGTGTACTCTATTGCACGTGAGCCGCTCGCCCGAGTCAGTGAAGTCAGTCCTACTGTTCCTCGGAGCTGTGATTCGCGAGCTTGTCTCTCATCCACGTTTCGTGCGTATCCTCGTGCGTGTCTCTCTCTCTCGGTCATGTCCCGATAAGCCGTATTTCGGTCTGCGGCGGTACTTTAATGAGCTGATCGTTATCGAGACATTGAGTCGTTCACATGAGTCATTTCTGTGGTATACGCATCCCGCTACGCATCGCGGTCTTCCACAAAAAGACACGTCGGTTAACGTGATCCGCTTCCGAATCAACCTTACGTCGGATTTTGCCGTTTACAATGGCCGGGAGACAACTTCAATCAAAACTACACTACCTTGAAATATTAAGCTCATGTTCAAGCTGATTTGATACGCATGTTTTCTTGGATGAATCACGATTGCCACTTTTAAACCAGAAATATATAGAAAAATGTAAGGCAGTAAAACGTAAGCAGTAAGCAAATCAGCCAGTCACAATAGAGAACGTAAGATAATAACAGTACTTATATGTTATTATTTTACGTTTTGCTAGGTATTTCTGGCTTTAGACTAGTGTTTTGTTGGAGATCGATAAATATTGTTGTAATTGCTGAAATTGAAATCTTGTAGTGCTCTCTTATCTAAAAAAAAAAAAAGTCATAAGATTTGACCTACCGAAGATACTTTTCAAAAACGCACTTAAAAACAGATCATTAAAATTTTGAATGGTTAGTCGGAGATATTTTTTTCGCATCTCGGAGAACCGAAGCTTCAAAAAGCTAAAGTTTCTAAATCGAAGAGAAGTGACAAGAAAGTGAAATCAATCATGTCTCTATGAGAGATTATCATAGAAATTTAGCGTTATTAGTAATAAATATGTATACGATATTAATTCCCCATGCAAATACATTTTATCAAAGTTTATTTTCTACGCTACAAACGTCGCTTTCACTTTCTCTGCCGCTCACCTACTTGTCTATTGCGCTGTTTTATTTCCGCGGATAATAAAGGATATACTCGATCTGCCGTGGACTTTCTTCGTTGTCGATCGCGACTTGGTGAATAGGTATAACGTCCTCCGATCGGTAATAAAGGTTATGCCTTGAATTAAGCGCTTCGTTAAACTCGAGCCTTCGGCTTTATCACGCTTGCTCGGGCACGTCGACGTGCTGCAAGCTGTAAAGCCCATTGGCATAAAGCACATAAGTATGTACACGTATATACCACGTAAGTACACTCGTGCGCATATAACTGAAGACTACTCGCCACTCGTGGTTTATTCGCTGTCCCACATATTATGCGACACGACGCATTCATCGTCGAGCCAATCTTAATAAACAATCGGCACTACCTACATTCACGCGCATTGATTACGATTTCGCGGAACTTGCCGAAATAAATCTAATGTCAAACGAGATTTCAAGCGGCTTATTCTAAAATACCGTACATATGTGTGAGCTAAACTTCTTCTTAACGTTTCCGAAGTTTTTGTTCTTATTCCAATGGCACGCGCGCGTGAAATGAAAATATTATCTTGATTATACGATATTATTGTCTACTAATAAGCATATTCTCATGCGTAAAATTATTGCCAAATAAAATCCCAAACAAAACACAAGTCATGATACTCGAAGGTCACTTTTTAATCAGCTACACTGAAAGAAAAGATTGGTTGCTGCAACAATTTAGATAGTAAAATATGACATAGTATTTTTATGTGGTTGCAGCAATCAGTTTTTGGTTATATTGTGACTTGTTGCGCTACTTAAAACAGACACGTGTAAAATAGTAAAAAAATAGAAGTAGACGTTAAGAATGATGGAGGTTAAAACAACAAACAACAAACGTTAAAAATAAAAGCGCTCAGAATATATAATACTTATCTACGTGGCTACAGAATTATACAGTGTGTTCAAAAATACCATTCAGCATTTATATGGTAGATAGTATACATCATACTGAAAGTATAGAAAAGTCATAGTGAACATAAGTCGAGAGCTCAATCATTTCATATAAACAATTTTATTTAGTAGTATCATACTGACTTATCTCTTCTATGTATTGTATGTAAAAAGAGAGAAATTGAGATAAGTAACACCTATTTGGAAGAATTACAGATTCAATAAGGTGATTTCCCATAATGCCCATCCAATCTGATTCAACTTATTGATACCCGGCGAATTTTTATTATGAAGTGTATAATTGAATCAAAACATTCAGAATACGATTTGTAACAGTACAATACAAAATTGTTTATATCTTAGAAACAGTTGAGTCTTCCATCTATATTCACTAAGGCTTTTTTTTACTTAATATACCTTCTATAAAACTATATACTTATACTACCATATAAATGCTAAATGATTTTTTAACGCCTTGTATAAAAAATACTGCAGGATATATTTCCTTGGAGATTATTAGTAATAGGAACAAAAAATTTCTTACTAGCTCTCGCAAAAAGGCAAATTAATTCATGCCAGATTTCCCCTGGCACGCATATAATATATAATCTCTATTATGCAAATGGAAATATTTGTGGCCGATTTGAGTGGAGGTTAAACCGATCATCGTCGACGACGATCATCGTCGTGGGTGGCCGGAGGCGGATCCAGCGGTAGCACAAGAGCCGAATGCTACCAAGCGTTCTCTTCATCTTCCTTTATCTCTCTCTTCCCTTGCTTTTTCTGCCCTCTCTTCCTCTTTCTCCCTCTCTCTCACTTTCCATGTCTGTCTTTCTCTCTCTTTTTTAGCTCTTTTTCTTGCAGGACTGACAGACGAACATATTACACGGTCTACGTGCATGTAATTATCACGTCAATGCCTCGGATTTTCAAGTCTCTCAAGAGCCTCGCGCGAGATACGCTCTGGATTGATTGAGAAATCTTCCCTGTCATTGAGGTGCTTGCCCCCTCCCCTCCCCTCCCCTCCCCCGCTCAGGTGTTGTTCCCCAGGCTTCTCCTACTCCTCTAATTTTGCGTCGTTTCGTCGACGATTCTTGCTTCAAGCCGCGCAGTGACTTGCAGAATTCATTTGGCTCACTACGCGTGTCACATATATGACTTTAATATTCTCCTCGCTTACAATAGAACAATAGATTTTGTACAATACAAACCAGGTGACACAAGAAAATAAATATAAAAAGAATATAGTATTGTATTATATTTACACCGATATATTATATTCAAAGAGAGAGAGAGAGAGAGAGAGAGAGAGAGAGAGAAAAGGAGACAGAAATACCACGATATAATTTTTCATAATTTTTAAAAAAATTTTACATTTATTATCAATACGTTTCTTTTATGAAAAAATAGTGTTCCAATTTTTTTTAAATGTAACACTCGGAACTTTGCATATCTTCGTACTTGGGCGTACCGGAAGTGTTGGCGCGCGTCACACATTAAAGGTAACTTTGCAAAACCCTCGCATCTCGTGCCGGGGCGTTCGATCGATGAGGCGACCCGCAATTTCTTTTGTCGATCGCATAAACATAGGCGCCTCTCTTGATACAACGAGAGAAGAGGCGGGTGGGAAGGAGAGGCAGAGAGGAACTGGTACTTTAATGCGTGGCTATGATATGATAATGCGCCGGTACATGGGATTATGTATATAGGTTCATGTATGATAATTTGGCGAGACAAAGCCGCATTGTCGAGACATAAATTGAATCGCTTCTCTCCTCTCTCCGTCTTTCTCCCCCGTCCCTCTCTTCCTATATTCTTCTCCACCCACCCTCTCCCACTCTGATCATCGGAAGAAACGCCCACCGCGGAGAGGGACACACTTGCTGCACACCTCGATACCACACGAGCAAAGAGACTTTCTTCTCCTCTCTTTTCACACAAAAGCACGTGAATGTCTTTTAAATAGTATTTACTGCAACATACAAATTCTCGCTGAGGTTGACCATAAATATTCTAAATATTCTAAATCAGGAATGCTACTAGTTGACCTAATTTTAATCTTAAATCCGATTTAGGGATGATAGACTATAGTTTTTTTTTTTTTTTAATGGAGAAACAAGATAATCGGTCATCAATCTCTGTAAGTGGATAGAATCTTAGTTTTGATAAATTAGCTCAAATTTAATAGTTATCAAATATCTTGCTAAGACTTGATACCCCGTTATAATAGTCCACCAATTTATCGCACAGCTTTGCGAGGCTGACCTCATCGCGAAATAAGCAAGCAGAATTCGCAGAAGTGGTACATACATCACTCGCAAACATATGAATTACAAAGTTCCAAACTGGTTTCCGCGGTGACAAAGGCAGGCAGAGTCCATCTAGACCATCGACAAAAATACGAATTTCATTCACATCTCGGACACGCGTATATTTTTGTTTGAAAAAAAGAAGAGAAAGAAAAAAATTAACAAAATTATTACGCGCGAGATTACGCGTCGGAGGGGAAGATCGCCTTTCCTGGTTTTTGCCTTGCCGAGGTCAAATGTCAGATTCATCGGTTTTAGAGGGCGTGGTACCCACATATTATTATGGTCCACACAATCGTCGGTGACCAGATTGCGTCTCGCGCACGATTCCCAAGCGCGAATTTACAATCCCACGCTAATCCACATAAAATTATATTTCAGCTAACGCTCATTCCCGAGTGCCTCTGCTGCGACAAAACGCGTCTCGTATTTTTGCTGATTAACCCTCTTTCGTCGGTCTGATGCTAAGTTATGAATTTCCGGTGATCGCTCGAGTAGACTCCGCCCGATCGTAGTACCGTCCGCTGTATGGTGTCGTACGTGGGAGTAAATTTTTCTCGCATCGTTTCTCCGCACATAGATTTCCCAATGGAAATAAGTATCTAAAGATATTAATTTGCATGTATTCATATTTACGCGTGCTATCTTAAAAGGTATAGATACTAATCTCACTTAATTAAAATCTACATATACACAGTTTGGCAACATTATAAAAAAGCAAAGATAATTACACAATCGCGAATACAATTCTACATAAATCGTTCTCGACTTTAAACGATGAATCATGCAATGGTTCAAGTTATAAAAAATTATTTCCATTACATGCGGAATAACGAAGCGGAGAGAAAGAATTCGGCATGCGTGCAGCAACTGGGAGCAAAAACAAAGGCCGAGCGGAACGGACGGAATAGTTTTACCGGAGGAAGACTCCGATCTTTCTTGGGCATGAAAATCGTAAAAAAAATTAGACTTTCAAATACGTCTCGTCTTTCTGGACCACCTCCGTACGCGCAGCCAACGGTCGGTATAAGTCGTACGTACGACCGCAAAAAGCGGCCAGAAAACTGCGGTGGATGACGAATGTCCCAATGGCGAGGGTACCACGGCGATTAGCATAATTCCCATGTTAACATTTAACCCGGCCGGCCCCGAAATCTCGAAATTGGACGAGCTCTCCGCTACACGCGTGGGAATCCGCGCAGATCGCTCCACCGCACCGGAGAAACCAACAGATATGTTCGCGCCCAGATAATATCGCGAAATTATGTAAACCATTCTCCTTTTTCTGACCCCTATATCTTCTTCTCTCCGTTCTTGTTTACCATTTCATCTACTACTTATTTCCTAATCCAGATATCCGAATATAGACATCACAAAGTTCAGGAGAAAAAAATGAAGAATTTTTATTTAACCGCAAGTTGAGATATGTGATCAAATCTAAAACTAAAAAAATCTGTACGAAAAAAATGTTTTAACTATTTTACTACATATATGATCTGAAGATAGCTCAATGCAAGAGCCGAAGCATGTAAGAACTTGTAGAATTATGTATTTATTCGAAATTTAGTAATGTAATATATTGTATTTCTAATATGACGTCTTAATAATTTTTACACTCATTTTTGTTAAATCGATTCTTATATGTCCTATAAATATAATTAAATATTTTAGAATATATTATATTTAGATACTTTCAGTAAAACAATTTTTAAATCAATATAGGAAATTTTTAAATCAATATAAAACAATATAAGATTCGTACAATTAGTATTAAAAGCAATAAAATGATTGTATAGGACCTATACAATCATTTTAATGCTTTTAATACTTAGAGTTCTATATTGTTTTATATGATTTAAAAATTATTTTACTGAAAGTATTTATATTCTAAATATTTAATTAGATATAGAGATCCGAAAATAATTCTTGGGATTGAACCCGGATCTACAAATCGCGAGTCAATCGCACTGAACAAACCACTCGACGCTATAAAATTATTTTTAGCTCTATATCTAGATAAACTTATACTTCAGCAATACTAATCTTTTCGTAGAATTGATTAAATCCTGTTAGGAACTATCGTCATAGACAACGAAACCTGTAATGTACACGTCATCCTATCGATATCTCATACTGATCCGCGAGATGAACGAGACGGGACAGAATTTATGTGAAACGCCACAAAATTTCTCACCCCTATTTCGAGAAAAGTCGCCCGACAGCGACGTTTCTCACCATGGCGTCAACGCCGATCTTATCTCGCACCCTTCGTGGTCTGCCGATGGATCCTTTTAATTAGCTTCGACTAAGTATAGGACTCTCTCCTCTCAGTTAAACCTTTACGAATCGTATCCGGTAATATCTTCCAGGTCAATAACATGAGCGCTTTGAGTGCGCGAACACAAGACCAGATTTCTCGCGTAACACAATGGGACACTTTCTGGCGACGGACATTATTTAAAAGTGAGAAAGGAAAAACGAAACCATTAGGACGAAAGGCTCTCCTATAATTTAGATAAACATGTCACGTGCTTCACGTATTTCTCTTACGGTTTCTCCGGAATGCTTTATATTAAATTAAGATACACATAATATAAAAGTTTAACGTAGAACAGGTGTAAAAAATAATAAGTGCATTAAAAATTACATAAGTTATTTTTATTAGGTGTTGGAATTAATTCGTAGCGTTTTACAAGTGATGGGAAGTACTTTCATTAATGTATTTTTTAATGCTCATGTGAAATAAATAACATTCTTTCATTAAAAAACGCTACGAATTAATTCCAACACCTAATATATAAATAATTATATAATTTTAGAAATATAATTATGTAATTTTTCACAATAGCTTTTAATAATATAGCGGTAACTTGCTATTCGTTGTAACGTAAAAATATTTAAATAAGAGTAGCTAATTTAACGAATTATCGATTAACAAGGTCATACAGAGCGCACAATTAGCGGAGTATCGTAATATCGGGACCAGCACTCTGATATAATTAGCGTGTTAGGTATCGTATTACACACAGGATTCAATGAGAAGATGGAGGTATAATAAAGTTGTGCGTGTGAGAAAAATAAAACTTATTACTGAAAGAAAAAAAAATTATAATTGAAGGAACAAGGACGGAATATACATATACGATTCTATTTACGCAAAAATTATCAGATGACAAAGAAAAATTGAGAAAAGACAATCGATCATAAGAAAACTTCACCAGTTTTATTTTCTGCAATTTATCAAACCTATGATGATGCCATTTTACTGCGTGAATATTAAAAAATCTGCATTTTATCGTTATTCGATCGTTGTTCCCTTTCGCCCTTTTATATCCAAAAGAATTTGCTATCGTAGGGTTAATTTAAATCGTATTCAATGCTAATGGAAGGTGAAGTGTCTGTGATTCTTCATGTGCATCGGGACAACCTACGCGACGCACCGTACACGAGTTTCAGAGCGTTGTGCGGAATGGAACGACATTGGAACGCCGGAATTCAAGATAGTGCCGAGACACACGTCAAAAGTATTACGTGTAATATTTACTGTAACGACAGATGTGATGCGCGTACAGGACAATCATCACGAGAATCATAAGAGTCATTCGTAAAACAACGAACTGTTTGAGATGTTTCATTTTGATAGAATAAAATTATGCTATTAAAAAATATAATATTAGGTGTTGGAATTAATTCGTAGCGTTTTTTAATGAAAGAATGTTATTTATTTCACATGAGCATTAAAAAATACATTAATGAAAGTACTTCCCATCACTTGTAAAACGCTACGAATTAATTCCAACACCTAATAATATTTTTCGCATTATATATTATAGATACATAAATATTAAAAATTTGTTAAAATAGTCATTTTACAACTTTATCTTATAATTTCGCAAAATCACAGCGCGCATGTAAGTAAAGTATTTCTAAAATCAAAATCGAATTCGTATTATTTATGCCATTTATGTATACTTATGAATGATGCGTTGATATAACATTTTATAAACTCTCAATATCTTTGCAAATACACAGATGAATAATGATGCTCCAGGATTAAATAATTAAACTTTATCTAGTTTATTAAGGCAACGGATCTATGAAGTGTAATATTGATTTAATTTTATCGATTTGATTGTAATTAAATGCATATATATGTAGAGAAAACATCAGTTGATACATATTTAATGAACTGTCATAGACATCGTTACGATAAAAAAATACTTATCACTCACCGACCGATGCGCAACAGTGGAGTTATTTACTACGTTGATCTGTAACATATCAATATAAAATTCAAATTACAGCAACGCTTAAAATAGTCAATGTTTTAATGAATAATTATTATTATGTATCAATGACATTTTTTATTCGTCTTTCGAACAGATATTTATTGAAATAACTATATCATTTCCGAAAAAATCTTTATAAGAATAAACTTTTATAAAATATTAAAAAACTTTTTCTCTAATTATTTTCTCATTTTAAATCTTCAAAACAATTAAAAAAAAAACGAAAAGGAATTTTATGCAAAAAATAATACTCACCACAAAGTTCCTCCACCGATGCCCGATGTCTCTCCAAGACCTCCTCCCCCTCTCCAATTGTCTCCAAATCGAAGCTCTGAAAAAAACCAAGACATGATTATTTTCTTCTTTAGGTTTGAAAAAAGTAATTAAATTTTTATTGAAGTTTTTTTTTTAAATTATCAGCTATTAGATTCATAATCAGCTATATATAATCAACTATTAATTTCATAAGAGCGATCATATCAGCTATATATACAATATAGGAAATCTGGAGGATTCAATAAGCGCGCTATAAATATGAGAATCAGATACGTAACGATACAATTTGCCGCGCGTGTATAAGCGTGTACCTGCTTAGCGCACTGACCGCTAAAATAGCACACGCAGTTTAGCGGTAACAGCTCTGACCCACGCATATACAACGTATTCACGGCGAGCAACTTAGTAAATTCTTAATTCTTATCTACGTGTATCGCGCGCGTGCATTGAATCGTCGAGTCGGCGACGATCAAGTCGTATCCATCCGCCGACTTATCGCTATGGATTAAACTTAGATCAGCGTAAATCGCTGTAACTTCATCGGAAAAGCGCGATCTCCGCTAATTACAACTATCACGACGAGTCGTCACGTATACGTTTCCCACTTCCTTTTCAACTTTCCTGAGCACGAGCGCCGTAAATCTTACGAGAGAGAGCTCGATAAACGGACGAGTCACTTGCATCACTAAGCGCAGTCGATACGATGAAATATAGCGGTTAAATCGACGTATTAAGATAAGTACTACTCTGGTTTAAACGTAAGGAAGTCGAGGAAAGCAATAAAAGGTACCGAGATAAGTTGAATCGTGAGGTAAGGCGATTAAGAAAAATCTATGTGCTTCCCGTGTTTCATATCAAACGATTTCGTGAGAGAATAATTACGAAGCTAATTAAATACCATTAACGTTACAATCTTCAATCACGCCATACGTTCTCCAACAAAAAAAATATTGATCTCTTTTTGAACTTTTTTCGTACCCTCGTATATACGCAACAACAAAAAAAATTTGGATGAACACGGGCAATTACAGATCTATCAAGAAGCGATTATCGATGACTCGTCGATGACTCGATTCTTTGAACCGCAGGGAATCACTCTATCGGAGGATCGTAGGTCGATCCAGTAACATTGTAAGTCACGTCCCTGCGGCACGTTTAATTCCATAGTAAGAAACGAGAATGGGCGTATCGAATCTCGACGAAGTAGTCATCGTAACCAGAGCGAAAGCATTCTGAGTATCGTTGTGGCGAGCACTATTGTTGTGCAACGAGTCAGACCTATCCCAACGAACGTACATGTACGACGGGGATATACAGGAACGCATTTATTTATGAATCAAAAAGTAATGATAAAATTAAGTAAATTAAAAAATCTATCTCTTTTCTCTCTTCACTTTTAGTGAAAATTAAATAGGAAGTAATAAAAATGAAAAAGATACAAAAGTATATTGTTTGACGTGTTCAATTAATACTTGTAATGAATAAAAGATTACAATGTTGACCTTTCTGAGATTGTTTATTATAGATTTAATTGAACGGGTATTATAAAGCGTAAATCCGCCCCTGCAGGTATTCTTCCAGCGTTTTCGATTAGTCACGGCATATCGAGTACTCGAAACCCATTCGCCATGGACCGTCGAGTTGAAATCTCGCCAATAAAAGGAACTCGGAGTGCGTTACGCATCTAACTAGCGACCCACCGGCCGAGGTGTCTCCGTAAAAAAAGTGTTTCAAAGATTTCATGTCGGATAAGCGTCCATCACATTGTGAATCCCTCAGACCCACGGCGGTGTGTATCTCGAGTGTCTTTTTGACACTGACGGACAAACGGACAAACGGATAAAGCAACAATGGCTCGTTTCGAGCGTGAAGTTGAATGAATTCTGTCAGAATGACAATCATTGATACAGCGTTGCGCAATGAAACATTATCTCTCAAGTAAAAAAAAAGCATGCAATGGCATTTTTCAAATGACTTGGAGAATTCACAAGTTTCATGAAGAAGAGAAAAGGAAGATTGATTTGAAATTAAAATAAGTTGAAATATATTTTCTTAGATAATTATAATTCTTGGATAATTAATTCTTCATTGAAGATTGTACATCGCGACCTCCACATTCTCGTATACAGAGTTAAACGTACATCATTCGCGACGCGGGAGAGATTTCACATATCTCGTATTTGCGATCGTGAGTCATGAATCTGCGGACTAGATAAGGGAATGATACATACGTCTTGTTCCTCATAGATTTTATGATGGAAAGAACGTGTCAGAACTGACAATAAGGTTTTTATAAGTTTTTATAAAGCATTTTTTTTAGCAAGAACGTGACAATATATAAAAATCTATGCAAAGGAAATAACGCAAAGTGAAATAACGCAAAATCTAAGAGAGAATGTAATTATATCGATTAACTTTGTACTCAAACAAATCATATTGTTCTTCTTAAGTATTTCGAAACACCTATTAATAAGGCCATAATGATAAAACAATAATAATTACAAAAATAATAATTATAATTTTTAATCACTCCGTGATTAAATTGATAATAGAAATACAGTGATCACAAATAATCTTCTACTACTTTTATAAAGATTGATTTTATCGTTAGAATATTACTGTCACACTCACTCTAACATTTACTAATATAATTAACACGATTTATTTTGCAAATATTAAAAATGCACAATATACCGTTTGATTAAAACAACGTGTGAATGATAAAAGATCCTCGATATAATCGCATTAATTAAACCGAGCTTGCTTGGTTTTATCCAGCTACGTCAGATTTTGATGTATAGGGACTTCAGCAATTATTAAGTCTGCTGCTACCTCTTTCATTTTCCTTTTTCCTAAGTATACCCTGCGATAAATGCAATTGATCACTCAGATAGTATTTATCCACGCCTTGCAATATCTCCTTACAATGTAAGTGAAACTCGAAAAAATTGTGACTATCTATTATCTCGATAACTAGAATATTATTTGAAAAGTTTACACTCGGCTTTTATCATACATAATTATCAAAGGAATTTTCTATTATTATAAAATAAATTATTCATTTATTTATTAAATTGAATCTCTCTCTCTCTCTCTCTCTCTCTCTCTCTCTCTCTCTCTCGATTTAAATTTTCGTCGGTAGTTTTGTTGTTGCCGAGAAGGCGAACAATTTTTTGTAAAAATAGAGATTTCTTCGCAGTTTTCATTTCTACAAGGCGCACGTAGTGGATGACCATTTTGCAGATACCATCTTCGATATCATCACACAAGACATTATGAAGATTTACAGTTATTAACGTAAGCGAAGCGATGCAGCGTTGTATTATACCCAAGATTCTCGACTACGGAACCCCCGCGGTGTCATACGCTATCAAGATATCATCGAAGCAGAGCGCCAAGGCGTGCACTACTGATATTCTCGTATCTATGCATCTTTCTATGTCAATTTCTATAATCTAGCGTGTAAGACAGCATTAGCAGATACCTATAACCACTACAGATTATTCGAGGGATTTGTGTCAAGTCACCCATTCCTATATGTGGGAGCAAAAGTAATAATAAAATCAAAATTTGCATTATGATTACGGGTATACTTTACTTTTTTTCATCATTTTGCATTCTTCAAGTTTTTAATTATAGTCTATTTTTTTAAAAATAATTTATCGCTTTAAAACTACATGATACACCCTTCCCTTGTATGCTGATATTATCTAGAAAGGCCCTCATTCTGACTTCTGCGGCTAACCACACAGAAGTTGTTTCTAAAAAATGTAACCGCGACTAGATGAATCAGTGGATCGTGACTCATACTATCAAAAAATGTCGGCGTCGAGAAATTGAGACGTGCAAAGTAAAATCGACCAGGGAATAAAACCAGATTGGAGTATTAGTATGCTTGCAAATATTGCGCTACATTTTAGATTATATATCATTTGCGAGCGTAAACGCGAAGGGGTTCAATATTTCTTACTCGAAAATTAGTCTTGAGGGAGTGCCTTAACTGAAACTAATAATGCTTAATAGGCTCTTTGCTACTATAAATTGATACACAATTTTCCACGGGAAAAGGGATAGAATATACGACCTCTATACACATGTATCGACGAAGGTATTTTAACGACAGCTTATTGATAGCTTATTACACAAAATATTACACACGTCAGCCTGATTATTTTCCCTCAGTTTTCCTCTATTTTCAAGGCATTCACATTCACATTTTTCTATAGTTCTTTAAAACGCCTGAACTGTTTGGAAGAAATTGAGTAATATTAAATAATTCAGAAAACGTTTCGATAGTTGATCATATAAAAGCAGCACATTAATTATCTTTCGATATGAAGATAATTTACTTTGGAATATTAAATGTCCAATGTTGTCATGATTTTTTTACAGTATATAAACTTTTCTTAATTAAAAAGTGTATCTGTTATAAATACATATCGTTTTAGAAACAATTTAATTTCATTGGATTACAAAAACAATGTTTGAAAATTTGTAAAAATTGAGATAAACGGTACATAATTGGAATTGCCCTGACATCAACTTTAACGGTCGATGGCGAACGGTGCTGCGGAACCCTGTTGCAAATAGCACACCATTAGCCTCCGTATGAGACGGGCGTAATGTTATACATTATGCTCTAATGACTACGTGTGGATTGCTGCTGCG
The DNA here is from genome assembly GCF_000204515.1 of Acromyrmex echinatior. The sequence continues at coordinate 1,445,317 of NW_011627850.1, forward strand.
CATAAGTACGCGAGTCCGTTGTTCTCTTTTACTCGATCATCATACTAAAGACACAGATGCACTCTTCAATAATAGTCTTCAACATAATCTAATTAATATAATAATGCAAAGGACAATTTTTTTTGTAAAAGTTCATCAAAATATTTTCGAGCAGATATTTGGAAAGATTTTTTATCGTAAATAAAAATTCAGTCAAAATAATGTATACAACAAAGTGTAATTATCGATTTTGTTTAATCTTGTTTTTATTCTTATCACTCTGAAATGTAAATCCCTGTAAATAATTTCTCTTACTACTTCAACGTTATCTCAACTAATTTCATTTGTATAAAAAAATTCTTTCATATATTCTTTTACAATCATTTGAGAAATTTTCAGCAAATTTCATGAAAACTGAAAGCTACTTTTTTCGAAATTGTGTATAAATATAATAATACTAATTAGACTATTTAAAAATAAAAGTTGGAATATAAGTATAAAAATCATAAAAACAATTATTAATTTAGAATCGTCAATTTTTCTTCGTCAAAAGACAAGTGCTGTAACAATTCATCAGACATAATCGTGATAAAGTGCATCTTAACTAAGTAAGGAAGCAATGAAGACAAATGAGTAACCGTTATCACCTGTCCGTCCATGACATGCCTTTGGGGCATCGTCATGGTGCAACTCGTGTTTAATTAAGGTTAACGAGTAACGTACCTAGCACGTAATTAAGGAGAACGTAACCGCTTACGTTTAACTTTATCGCCTTCTAGCAATTGGATAACGTCAGATTTGTCTGCAAATCGCATCTCTAATTAATTTCTCTAGCGCATCTCTAGTTAATCCAATACACACAGCGACCATTGTCACAACGTAACTGGAATCAAATACATGAAGAACGAGCAGCCCCCTTCTCACTATCTCGTATTTATTATGAGAAATGACGTGGAGCGTTCTACTCTTTCTTTTTTTTTTCCATCTCGGCAAGCCCCTTGCTCGATTGCATCTTCCCGTCAACGAGAAATCATGAATGCGCATGCCAAATCTTTGAAGGGAACGATGACGGGATCCCTCGCGTCAACGTCTTTCTCGTTTATGCCTCGCGAAAGCGACGTGACGAGGAACGAAATCCCTCCGGGCGATTTCGGACCGGCTCGTTTTCACGGCGGCACGCCATCGCCCCTTCTTCTCATGTTCGTCGTCAGGACATCTTACAGATTGTCCCACCACGTGGCCACGAGGAGAGATTCGGCGGCCACTGCGAGATCCAGCGCGATGCATTCCAATGCAAATATCTCTCGCCCTGGGGACACGGCGTAATCGTCGCAATTTCATGCTTCTCAGAAATTCAACCTGCTCGCCTTACATCTCCTCTCTTCTACGATCCTTTCTGAAGCCTGATACTCTCTTACCTCATCCCACCCCGACCCAGTACTTGATAACTCACCCTCGAGTACTTTAGAGCGCCTTAATATTTCATTGCTGATCGGGAAGGAATAACAGAATCGTAAGTGGTTCGTAATGAAGGGTATATTTATAGCTCTTTCGGAATGATGGATGAATCGCACGATTTTATAAATCATCTTCAAAGTGATGTATCGGTCTCTAGTCTTTCTATTATTCTTTCTTTTCTTAAAAAAAAGAGAATTAAAAATACAGATAATCACTTTTCTTAAAGAATACTTAAGAAAAACGCTATAGGATATAAATTAAGCAATGAACCAGCAGGAGACTGAGAATATCAAGTTTCAGCTTGTCATCGAATCGGTTTTAGCACCTGTTAACCGCTCCGTTTATAGTTTACTCGTCAAGATATCGAAGTTAAGGCGGTAAAGATAAATCGTCGTGAAATTTTTAATTACTTTTCATTTGCTTCTTAAGAATTTTTTAATGCAAGTTCTATCTCGTTTCTGATTTTATTTAACAAAAACAAGATATGTTTCATGTTTCCCATTTACGAGAAAAAGGTAAACATAAAGCTAGATAATTATAATATCTTATGGCAACTGTTAAAAATCCTTCCTCTTAAAAATATAGACTCTCGTATTAAAGATTCTCGTATTAAAATAGTTTCTACACGTACATCGAAACATTTGGTTATTTATCTTCTCACACGTATGTATTTCTCACGACGGATCTCTTTATTCCAGGGTGGTCGGAGCGGTGGTGGTCGGCGCGGCTGTCTGCAGCCGCATCCCTGGATTGGCGAAAAGTCAGCGCGAGCAGTGCAGAAAAGCGCCGCACGCGATGCCGGCGGTGGGCGAAGGCGCCGCATTGGGTCTGCGCGAGTGCCGGCACCAGTTCCGACATCACCGTTGGAACTGTTCCCACGTATCCAACGATCAGGTCTTCGGCCACGTGGTGGTAGTGGGTAAGAATTGTTCTGTCACCAGCACTTGGTATTTATTACGCCGCGTAATATATCGTGGATGCTACATACGTATAAGATACTTGTATTCTTCGCTCCGCGAAAGGCTCTCCTACCTGTGTAAAGTAGTAGGTAGCAGGATGAAATTGCGCAGTTAACGTTTCAAGTATCCGCAATAGAAACGCTGTGCAATTGAAAACGTAAAAAAAGAAAAGTTTGGATATATGAGAATCCGTCACTTGAACGCGCGCATAAAGTAGTATAGCTTACTGCCTGTTATGTATCAGTAAGTCGCGTACGTGTTGGAACATCCAGTACATATATTACGAGTTAAAGAAGACACATGGCTGTTACATCATTCCCGCATTCTATTAGACTCGCACTCATACCGCACTAATGATCTTTTCATTAATATCCTCGTACTTTGTCATCAATTTATTCATTTACATTCTAAACGGTTTTCTGTCATTATAGAAGGTTCGACGATTAAAAATATAATTTCAGAACTAAATTAATAAATTCTCCATCTATTTTACCATGAAAATTACTACTCTCGTGTAGTTATTGAATAATTGATCAGCGATTGTATATTTAATTCTTTCATTTATTCTGCTTAAATAAATCAAAACGGACATTATTCACATGCATAAATATTTTTAGAGCTCATAGTTTTATTTTAAAAACTAATAAAAAAATAATGTTTGGTAATATACATTAATATTCAGTAATATATATTCTTATATATCATTTTTTTTCTTATTTTTTTAATAAAACCAATAAGAATGTATTAGTATTCCAAAGATTAATGGTAATATTAAGCCAATATTCAAAACCTCACCCAAAAATCACCTTTGATAAAAATATTAAACTCCTTCATTTTTCTCTTGAAGCTCAAAATCGAAAATTCTTAAATTAAGTTCTATTCAGATCTCTTTAACGCTAATTCGAAGAGACATTTTACGGCAGTGCTGTGTCAGAATTTTTATAGCGTTAGAATTTTACGGATGAGAGACGTGGTAGCGCATTTTTATCACTATGGAAATCAGAGGAATGGCAAGTGGTAGTGGACTATACATACATACACATCACATTCCGGTATAAAATAGGGTCTGGTTTCTCGTGTTACCATTTCATCGTGACTACAACTTGCACTCCAAGTACATAACTTATGTTCGAACACCAGGTTTATCCTGTGTCCTTGGCGATTAAAAAAACTAATATTTAGAAACATATTTAATATACATATATATTCTTTAATATATATGTTCTTCCAAATCAATTTTCTAAATAATTCTAAACTTCAGTATTCTAAAATAAGATTAAACTTGTACAATCTCATCGTTATTTTATCTGTAGTTAAAAGAGAAAAAGTCTCTTGCAAAGTATAATTATTTAAAAATGTGCTCGATATATGAGCAGACATCTTTAATCGTTTCTTAATTTTTTATGAGGAAAGGAATAACTTAATATCAACAAGCTGCGCATCGTAGTGACAGATCGATTCGATGACAAACGACGAAATATATTCGAGAACAAGATAATCCCTGAGTGGAAGCTGATATGTGATCCAAAAATATTGTTAAATGCGACACATTTGTCATCTCGGCATTAAATATTACAAATGTGAGTCGAGGGGATAAATGTCCCACATCGAAGGAATATCACTCAGTTATATGTATAGCGTGTTACATCTCGAGATGTCAGACCTCGTCGAACCTTTTAGATTTTAAAAAGAAAGAATACAACTAAGGGAAAAATTTCCATTAAAAGAAAAATTAATTACAATTGTAATAATTTCTCTGAGAGACCAAGATATTTTTTATTTTATTTTTTTTCCATTTCTAATAAAAGAGCTTTTAAAACGTCCTGTATGCGAAGAAGAGCAGATGTAACAGCGCGGCGCTTCGTAATGGTACAAGTCAGCGATTTTTCATGATTAACCGAACGGATTAAACCACCGAGGTAGAAGAATCAGAGAAGCTTGGTAAATACAATATGATTTACGACGCGCAACGAGATGATCGTACTTTGTTATCCGTACTCTTGCCATTGTACAAGCCTCGTCTGTCATCATCGAGAGGCTCGTGGGTGACTTCTGGAATTCCACGCTGAATAAAGTGCGTATATATACATTGTAAAATCCTGCTAAAGAGATTGGAGAGAACATTATGATTACGTGAGATATTTGCGTACGTCACAAATATGTATGCAACAACTAATTACGAGTTTAGCATTTTAATTAATGACCATCACTGCCTTTTTATTAAAGTTTACACAAGACGGAGTGCGTTTTGTAGACGTGACATCGCGAAAATACGTGTAAATATTTATTAAAATCTTTACTGTTGTCACATCAGCAAATTGAAAATGTCATAGAATTTAAAATCGAAGAAAACCCATACGGTATGTTTTTTAAAAGAGCGAAAACGTTTACGTACGCTCGACGACACAGACGCAAAGCAGAGAAAGAAAATAAGCGGCGACGCGAGGAAGTCGGACGAGAAATAAGAAGACCAGAAATTAATGCGCAAAAAAGTATAAATAACGCTTATAAGAGACAGTGGGAGAGAGGATACAAGATGGAACAGGCAGGGCGGTCAGTTGCTAACTTAATTAGTGAAATTAACGGGGCCGCTCGACATGCCGAAGCTAAATGCAGCGATATATATGCTTTAAAATATTTTCCTGCTCTTAAAACACTTGCATTATGTATTCTATGTAATTTGCGAGCATATGTGTAGAAGCAGAGAAGTCTCAAATTAAACAAAGTTCGATTGATACATTTAAAACCGCATCGAACAAAATTATCAAACAACATGGAGATAACCGTCGAGTCGTGATTAAGATTTATGTTGCTAATTAAAAAAAAAAAGCTATGAATGAACAGAATATAAATTTCTGGTAGCATCGTACATAAGCGTTCATTCAGATCTTTGAAGATAATTCTTATTTATTTATATCGTGAAAGAAAATTAAATACAGATGCCTTTAGGAGTTTATTTCTGAATGTCAAAATATTTTTAAGATAAACATAAATTCATGTCATTTTTTTCTCCACCTGTGATTCAATTACAATCGCGTGTCGTGCGTGTCAAATGTTAATGATATAACGGATACGATTGTAATTCAATATAATTAGGTGCATCGATCGATGTCGATCTGAAAACTCGTTACGACGCTGCTCAAAGCCGAGACGTCGTGGCCCACTCAAATGAATTCTCGTAGTGAATACATTTTCATAAATTAGGCAGATTTATCTGGGAGACTTTTCGAGATCCGAGGAAACGTAGGCGGCGATCGTCTAATCGTCTAAATGAAACGACGTAATTAAGAGATCCATTACGTGGACGATGGACCGTATATTATCCGTTGTAAATCAAGCGAGAACGTCGTTCTTGACCCATCGATGTCATCACGAGAAATTACAGAGGGATTTCCCCTTCTCTCTCCTCTCCTTTACCCTTTCTTTCTTTTTCTTTCTCTCGTTTATTCTTCCAATAATTAAAAGCACTCAGCTGCTTATAGCAAACGAAATCTTCCAAAAATCGTTATCTCGTCAAACTGTCGTTCTTATCAGCAAGTAATTCCATGCGAATACCTGCGACTCGCCAAAGGGTTAATATTATTTCGCGCATGACAACGTTATTCGGACAGCGTAGCAAACGAGCGATAAGCGAAAGCGGGAGGAATAGCCGAGTGACAAAGAGAGCGCGAAGGAGCTGATGTTCGTACGAGACACCGAATGTATCCTTTTCTGCTCTCCCTCACTCTCCCACCCTATCAACCCTTGGATAACACTGGCGAAGATACTGCATTAATGTAGCGTCCTATCAATTTCTGTTGCAAACCTCCTCCTCCTCTTCATCCTTCCGTACACTTATATCCGCTCTCGCGCTTGTACGCGTTTTTTTCATTTTTTTCAACTTCTTATCCGTCTCAAATAACTGGACTGGCCCACACTCGGCGCTCTGGCATGGACACACCTACCTACCTGCGTCTACCTGCCTTTACCTGTCTTTACCTGCCTGCTCGCTTGCCCGCTTGCCTACCTTCTTCTTACCTGCCTGCCTGCTTGCCTGCCTGCCTGCTTGCTTGCCTGCCTGCCTGCCTGCCTGCCTGCCTACCCGCTTGTCTGCCTGCCGGCTTGCGGTTCCTCCCCTGGTGCACAGTTGATGCATTCATTCTCCTGTTCCGCGTCCATGTATACTCATATTGAGCTATATCGCGTCGATGACCGTGCGAAATAGCGCACATGTCGGGTTCGACACACATACGCACGCATGTACAAAGTAACGATGGTACAAGCAATAGAAAGCACGATTTCTTCGTGCGAAAAGATGTTCAGACAGTAGAACCTTTTTACTTTGTTTTGAAAAATGTTAGTTTTGAAAATTGAAAATCAATATTTATTGAGGAGACTTTAAATATCTGCACTATAAACAATAAGAAAAAAGGCTCTATTATTTTTATAATAGAGCCTTTCAAGGGGCACGCGCGGATATATATTGTATTTATTTTTTATATATCGTATTTATCGATTAACTAGCTTTCACAAACTAATTATATATAATAATTATATATAATATCGCGCGACAACGCGAATCGATTTATCTCTGTCAACGTTATCTTACCGCTAATTTGCTCGATAGATTGTTTGAGAATTTGCCGGCTTGCAGAAATATCCATGGAAAGTAAATCTGGCATGTACAATACCTATATATCTACTGTCCAGTGAAATAATTAGATTAGATAATGCGTGCGAGAGTGTCTACAGAGAAAACCACTGAAAGAGGAGTCGTTTTCAAGAATTTACGGTCGATGTTGCTGCATTTCTTTTACGATATCCTTCGGTTATTCTCGGAACTGATATTTATTCAAAATCAAATTATGTACTCGGGTCTGTTTAAATAATTACGAGACTGCGGTCAATCGTATACTTATGTATCTGACTACGTGATTACGTTTAAAATAAACTTGGACGCGTCGCACGCACAGTGTAACCATTATAATTCGCCGTTATTAGCAATTTCGATTGTATACGTGTAGATTTGTAATAGTAATTGACTATTAGATATTGCCGTGTGTAGGAAGATGCAAGATAAAATTCCATGTAAAACTAAATGGGAGTCGTTTTCTCTATCATCCGAACTAGTGCCTGGCGATGATTTATCTGCCGAAGGCAGAGAAATGAAGGTGCGGCGGGATGACGAACGGGATCGATATAATTCAGCGTATTTTAGTGTGGAAAAGTGCCAACGGCAACCGGCACGGTGGATCCCAGTATGGATTGAGTTATGGACCGGTACGCTGGGGTGCTCGCTCTCGAGTCCCCAGAGGCTCTCACCGTCTGTGGATATAAGACCTCTTTAAACCGTATAAAAATAAACTAGTTAATAAATTAATATATCGTCGGCCCGTATCTCTTTCCCCGTTGACCGCTGCTGTGGACAAGTGCCTCTGCGAAAATCGCCAACGAGTCGACCGGGGCCATTAATAATGATGTGCAAGTGAGTCGAGAGAAAGAGATAGATAGAAACGAGGACAGAAAAAGAGAGAGAGGGGGAGAGGGAGGGGGAGGGAAGCAAGACGATGAACTCGCACAGATTGTCGTTGCTGCCCTTCTTATTAAGATGTAACCGGTCATCGGAACGGTGTACGATAAGTACCTTCCAAGAAAACGCTCGAAGAGTGGCGGTTATAAGATTATTTTTTTCGGTTCTTTCGATAACAGGTACTCAATCTTCACGAGTTTCGCGCGGTTTGTAATAACAAGCGCGATGATACCCCGCTCGTTTACAATGTCACGCGAACGTCGTGAGTAATTCTATGCGCGAGTCTGCAGCCCCGAGCAATATGTGTAAGGGGTTTAACCCTCAACCTTGTCACGACAAGTTTGCATGATACTTTCAACTACAGTAATTAGTTGTTGAATTTTCAACGCTATTCTCTATACCAATTTCGCTACTTAAATTCGATTTCGCTGTATATCAATTCCAAAAATAAAATTCTCTGAAATGTATATACACAGGAAGAATGGTTTTTGAAATACACAAAAATTTAGTTAGATGTAGATCTGAAAATAATTTTGTTGATTCATTAAAAGAATCATGCAGAATGCTTAAATATTAATAATAATTAATAGCAAAAAGTTTTAATATTTTAACAACCAGTTTGAGCATCCTGCATAATTATTTTGATTGGTCCAAACAAAATTATTTTCAGATTTGTTTCTAGCAAAATTTTTAGACTTTATTATAACAAAAAATCATTCTTTCTGTGTGTGTATGTATGCCTTTTTTTATTTAATAAACGTTTCTTTATATCATTTTGATGTTAATATAAATTCTTTCATATGAAAACTTGATAAAACTTGATAAAACTTGATAAACTATCTAGTTTGTGACATGTGACGAAATATTGAATTGGAGGTCAAAGTTCACTATCGCCAAACGCTGCAAAATGTTGCAGACAGGGACCTTATTGCTAGATACATGTAATGTACCTGCTCACACGTGACATGGTGAGAGTCTTGCGCCACGCTACGTGTACATCGAGCACACGAACAGCCATAAATCACCAGTTTAATGTAACTAACACTCTAAACGAGATACAACCACGGATCCTCTAGACTAACTCTGATACTAGATGCGACCCCCCGTTGTTTGTTGCGGCTCGCACGAGTGTCGTGCGCATAATATGACGTGTTAAATACATTATATGCCTACATGACAAGAATCTTGATCAATGTTTTTTTAATATCATGTCTACCACGTGTATCATGTCTATATCTGCCGATACCTGAAAATTACATAATTTTTTTTAATCACAGGTTTTAAAAACCTAATAAAATTATATATATATTCAGGATATTTAATGACAAAATATAGATATTGATATTTAACAATAATAGATTTATATTATTTACTTATAATTGCAATTTAAGAAATAGCAAATGATTGTAAATTTACAAAACAATTTTGGAACCTTTCAAAACTTAAGAAATTTAATTTTAAAATTTTATTAATAAATCTTAAAAGCATGAATCGATAATTACATGAAAAAAAAATCGTGCATAATTATTTGTCCGGGGATCAGTCAAGAAATATCAATCCTGTATCATTAAGAAACAAGATTTCTCCTCGAAAAAACAACTGTGAAGACATTCCGAAGTGAATTCGAATGCAAATTCAATGGTCAAACACAGATCGAATAAATATTAAGTGAAGATGTGTGTCTTAATTATAAGTAATTGGTTAATTGTCTTGTGTGCTAACTGATCGAATTTAATTTAACAGTGAAATAGGAATCGTGCAAGTTCTTATCAAATTTTTGCTAAATGAAATCCAACATTACTATTGATTCTACATAAAAAAACGTAAATGCAAAAACTAAATTGCAACTTCGTTAAAGTCGAATCGTTCATTAATTATAAACTCGTCGTTAATTATAAACATTACGCCTTAATGATTGTTCTCATTAGAGAGTAGTAAAAATCATTCATTGCACCGATGTCTTCAACGCATTTTATGTCATATTTTGCTATCTACGACTTTTAAAATTGCTGTTAATTTTATTGTAACCCGCATGTATGCACAGAAAAAATATACTATTAGGTGTTGGAATTAATTCGTAGCGTTTTTAATGAAAGAATGTTATTTATTTCACATGAGCATTAAAAAATACATTAATGAAAGTACTTCCCATCACTTGTAAAACGCTACGAATTAATTCCAACACCTAATAAATGTTAATGAATCATTTGTTTTAATAGTATATCAACTAAATATTTATTAAATATAAAGCTACAGTTATTTAGTGCAAGAACCATTAAATTGATTTGACGATCATTTCTGTTACTGTAAATATTTATTTACTGTAAGTAAATGTTTAATTGGCATTATTCAAATAAATATTTATTAAAATTTAATACATTTTTTCTTAGTGTATATTATTGTTTAGATATTTCTTTGCAAATAATCGTACAAGAAAGAAATCCTATTGAATTTTATTAGAAAAATAAATATTCATGTGTGTCCTCTTTTTCTTTCTATTGCCAAAAATAGCAGACTTATTCAAATGTATGACGTATACGATATATTTGTATCGTATCATATAATAATTATATGATACGATACAATGTCAATTGCTCTCTATATTTTTTGATTGATTAATTATCATACTAATCAATTTCAACGAAAACATAAACAACTCGCAATTAAAATCACGCCACAAATCTTTTTATCGTACACAAAAAAAATATGGTCGCCCTATTTTAATCCATCCACTCGACAGCAGTTTATGATGATTGAGTGATGATTATTCATTGAACCGGTACGGGCGAGTCGTTTCAAATTATAAAAGAACGATGCTACACGGCAGTAAGAGTCGACTCCACGTTCTTACCTGTAGCAAAGAGAAGTAAAACGTGCTGCTTTTTGTCCTGTCTCGGTTCATCCGTCGTGACACAAAAGGAGAGAAGCGTTCTGGCTCGCGTGCATTACTTTTACGCCATGAGGGAGAGAGAAAGCACAGAGTTTAAAATATTCCACCCCATACACTATCATCATGCAGTTTGGTCTCATGAATAACTTGACACTTCTCTCTTTCTTTTTCTTTCTCTCTTTTGGTATAAGCTTGTATAGGCGTCATGTAAGATCGGAAATAAAGAATTTAATAACAATTATATAATTAAGAAACGTTTGTTCAAGATTTGCGCGATCATAAATGCATTACTCTCTGCAAAATTTATGTATTTAACATTTCCCTTTTTAGACATATAATTTTTAAATAGATTACTGAATCTAATTTTTTATTTATTGGTAATTAATTACTGATACGTCATTAACTACTGATATTATAGTTACTATTTTTTTTATTGCATGGGCAGTAATACAAATTTTGACGAAAGCTCAAAACTTCATTGATAAATCAAATTTACGACACATAAGAATTTTCATAGTTGAATTTTATTCGTTAACAATCAATAAGTTCTTTCCGAAATCAATAGAATTTTTGACGAACGCAAATTACAGTCAAATCTTGCTATTACTATTACATAATTCTTAATGTTTTCCTTCGATTTATATTTTATCCACTCATAAGCATAACATAAATAGCTTAGCATGAAATATGAAATCTGAATATTACATAGAAAGACAAGTATAACAATGGTACAAAAGAATAACAAATATTTACTCTCTCTCTAACAAAAAAGTGAAAAAAGAAAAAAAGATAGAAAGATTTTTCAAGATTCTCTTTCTTCACTAAAGCATTGTTAACATACTCACTCGGACTACTTAAAATATGCTCGCGCATAAATAAAAATTTCGTTCCGTTCATGTACAGAATGATATATTTCTATTTTACGTGCGTAACTAAATGAAAACTGTGAAATAGTGATAAATGATATCGCATGAGGGTAAAAATGTATAGATTCGGATTCTTAAATATACAGATGCTGGCAGAGGTTTTAAGAATAGGAAAATTTATCTCAGCACTGATTCTTTCTGACTAACAATAAGACCAGAATAACTTAGTCTTAATTTATTCGCCGATTCGACGCGCTTTAGCGGTCTACTCTTTTTCCAATAGCACGTAACCGAAAGATAAAACTGAAACGAGGTTAAAGAAAAAGAAATCACGCGCGGCGATTCAATAAAACAACATTTCGTTTGGGAAAATGTAACCGTGTAAAGAGGAAATAATTAATAAATAATAATTAAAAAATAATTAAGTAATACATAATAATAAAAAATAATTTTCGAAAAGAGTACGTGTATCCATAAACTTCTTTTCGCTAATTCACATCCGAGATGTATTGCGAAAATCTTGATTAATGTGTACCTTAACAGAATACGATACCTAAAAGCAATGACGATCGCAAGCAATTTTTATCAAGTCACTTTTAAAAAACATCTTATATAATCAAATAACATATCTTTCGACCGAATAATGCGTGTAATGTAATTCTCATAGATAAAAAAAAAAACGTTTCATTCAGTTTGAATACCGTTCACCGATGCTCACCATCGATATAGGTCGCGTGGGCGAGTCCAGCGAATGATCTGTCCTCCTGTGATAAACGCCGCAGGCGAATAAGGATTCCCTGTACACACAATGTCCACGACAAGGGAGACAGGGACACGCGAACTTTTAACCTCGGCACGACGAGTGAGAGAAAAGGGAGATAAAGCGCGAGAGAAAGCACGCTCCGCATGCATACACACGCGTGCGTACAAGCTAGCGGACAAATGTTTTTCTTTTTTTCACGACGAAATAAAGATCTCGTCCAACATAAGAAAGGTACAAGGAGAGAACACCGCCGGTGGTGGCCGGTGCGCGTTCGTTTACCAAGGTGGTAACTCTCTTATCGTCCACCCACCGAGAGTTAGTTTATGGTATACATCTTGTATACATCTCACACGCGTAAAGAGTTAAAATCAGGAATCCTAACCGGAATAATATTTCAATCTGATTACAGCCTAATATAAAATTTAATAATTTACTTGTTTTATTTCGACTGATTTTTAGTCGATGGAAAAAAAATTAAAATCATTTATTTATAGTATCTCTTTGGTTATAGTATATAATTTTTTAATAGTTATTTTTTTCATAATTATTCTTTTCCAACGAGAAATGTGCATCGTTAAAGAAATCTCATTCCAACGTTCTTCAAAATAACGAGATATATCTTTCTAGTTGAGAATCAAATCGTTTCTCGTCCCCTTTCATTGCGAGACAAGTAACGAGTCAGGATATCACCTCGATGGCGTGGTAATATCGCATGGATACACGCGAAATACTTTACTGCCTGACACGATAGGATCGGGCTCGTTATCTTTAATAAGATCGACTCACATAAAATCGCGGAGAATATAATAATGGAGCATCGAGCAAAAAAACGTCTTACTGCCATTGGACAATGTAAGCCTTGTGGGTGGATGCGTGACGCATCGCCATTTGAGATCCACTGCCATCAATGTATTCCTCCGTAACAAGAACTAAGAAGGAGTAAGATGCGAAATTTAACCCTTCCGAGGATCATTTCGTGCAAGTTTTAATACCGGCTGCGTATTAACTCGAGATTCTCGCTTTAATTAAAGTTCCGTATTTAAATAGTCTGATTCCTTAAGGACTGATTGAGTCTGATTACGTCTCATCGTAAGATGCATCAGCTTGCCTATTCCACTATCGGTAAGACTTAAAAATTGTTTAATTATTTGACAAATGATGTTCATCTCTTACCAGATGAGTGACTATTTTTTTCTCAGTTGGATGTGTAAAATTAAGTAGTAAAATTAAAAAAATATATCTTATATGACTAATAAAACTTCGATAGGATATTCTATATATATATATATATATATATATATATATATAAAGTAAAACACAAATCATAATTTTTTCGATTATAAATTTATAACAGGATATAAAATGAGTGCACCGTTGGCTAAAAGCGATATATATGCAAGCTGATTTAGCCGATACGTGTAACGTTTATATCCTTACATTAATAATATCTTCAATCAATAAATGACTATCGCTAAGAAATGAATGATACAATAAAACGAAAGATTGTGATGAGTACGTACTCATTATTAAATTTGAGTCATCACACGATCACCGTAAATAATCGCCCACGTTCGGTGACGCGGTGGCTTATAAATTTCGTAGCTATTACGCAAGTCACTTAAAATGCAATGATATAAATTAAAAAATCGCCAGTATAACGATCAATCACGGATCATTTCTCTTTCGCGACTTTCTGCTGTTCTCCTCTTTTTTTTTTACTTCTTATCATTTAAACGATCACCACTTTCCGATACCGCCCTTTACTTTCACTTTAATTTACGAAATATGTATTACGAAACAATCAAATCCAATCGAAATTTGGAATGTAAATATCGGGAACATAAATAACGTATTCTTCAGTTTTTTGTACGCGAATCATTACGGTCATTTGACCGAGGACTGATTTTAACAAGAACATTATTTTACGTCGCAAGAAGATAATCTATTCTCGTTTTATTTGCCGCTCCGCAATATTTTCAGACGTTAATAAGTGCACAAGTAATGTGACACACAAATACAGAGGACTATGTACATTGCACATATACATCGCAAATAGATTGAGGCCTACTCTCGTCTTTCGCATTGCCCGTTCGGCACGAACAACGACTCTTCGGTATCACCATGAGCCGAACCCTAATATGGAAGCCGTGCTCATTTGGTGCGTTCACGTTTTACAGCTGAAATGAATTTATGGAAAGGACACCTCTCTTCGTCCGTCGGAGCGAGAGAGAAAGAGCGAGAGAAGAGTCGCAGCGACAACGCGGCAATGCCAACGAAACGATAAATTTACCCCTTACCGGCTTCTCTGACGCTAAATAGATGCCCGCGCTGCCGTCCTTTGACATAAACGCTCAGCATAAATTCATCAACCTTTTGACCGATGGTGTCCGTTGGTGTCTCCGCGCACAATCAGCTTCCTTCGCGACGTGTTCCTAGAGCGCCCGGCTCGGGAAGAATACAATGCTCGGATAGCGCTTTCGCAAACGGGTATACGACAATCTCTCACAAATTGCTCGAATGTCTATTTTCTCGATGTTCTATTATATAATATTCTATTACATTTTATTGTGATAAAATATTTTACGATATTTTTTATAATAAAGAGACTAACTTTAAAAGTAATAAAATATTTAAAAGAAATCGGTTAAATGAAAATTTCATCTCTGTGGAGATACACTCCATTCTGTTATATTATCAGAAATAATAGAATGTCTAGAAATAATAGAAACTGAATGGCGTAAAAAGCAGAACATAGTATTGTGACCACAATTTTACGAGGGAGACGTAAACGCGCCTGTTGTTTCACAATATTTATTGCATATTGTAACGCCATAATTTATCCTAATAGCATAAATCAGTGGAAGCGGTACTGGTTGGAAGCAGTAAATTGGTTCCTAAAGGTTCACGGAGTAGACATCTTCATAGCCAACATTGAATTTCAACATTTAGCATGCATAATATCTCTTCTTTAACCGAATTTACATGATTATTGCATGCCCTGGCAAACACTGACAAGCAAATTACAGCTGGACGAATTTGACGACGATAGAGTGAAACGCCAACTGGCTCCGACAGATTCAAGACAGAGCGGCGCGTAGGTGTCGACTGTGATAATGGAATGAAAAATGAACATCGTGAGGAAACGGACGTACGATAATTCATTCGACACAGTAAACGAGCTGAGAGCAGGGCGTAATTAATTGCGTTCGCGCTTTACGCGCATAGTGCGATGGCGGGCGTCTAGTTGTAGTAAATTCGCGTGATGAAAATACTTGACAAGGCAACGTCCATTTGAATATGCCTGCTATCTCGAGTTTCGGAACACAGTCGACGTGCAAATTTGAAATGAGCCATGGTTCGTGTAGGCATAAATGTTAAATTATTATACAATACTATAAAGATTATATAATAACTATGTATAAAATTTTAACGAAAGATATTATAACATTAATAATTATTATATAAGTTTTAACATTATTACATTTTAAAAACTATATGTATTACAAATAAATTAGAAACACAATCGATTTGAATGTTTAAGATTTCTCAAATTTGCTTCGTCAACTTCCCTTGTACAAAAATCAAACCTCGATCCTCTAATCTGTACGAGATAAGAGCAGAAGAAAATTTGGTATTTTTTATTTGCAGGTAGCAAAGAGGCGGCTTTTACATACGCGATAAGCTCGGCCGGTGTCACATATGCAGTGACAGCAGCTTGCAGCCGTGGCAACATCACAGCTTGCGGTTGTGAACCGGCTGTAAGGTAGGCTATAAATCCCGTGACGTTTTGCGCACAGCACGCAACGTGTTAATTATTATCGATTAATATCGTATTTTTATAGGACGAGGAAGGAATTACCGCCGAACGGTTGGGAGTGGGGCGGTTGCAGCGCCGACGTCACGTACGGGATGAGGTAATTAAACTGATAGTTAATTAATTTGCACTATCAGTTCTCGTCGCTTCTTACGCCAGCTTGCTCGCGAACGGCGCGAATACGGCGAACACTAAAACACGCATAAATTTTAATATTATAATTTAATGTTAGGTTCGCGCGTAGGTTTCTGGATGCGAGAGAGATCGAAGGCGATGCTCGGAGCCTGATGAACCTTCACAATAATAAAGCCGGAAGAAAGGTAAGCGTAGTAATTAATGATAGCGTTTCTTTTTTTGTATTTTTATCTTTATAATATTATTAAAAAAAAAAAGCTGATAGGTTTCTCATGAGAGGAGACCAGACACGGGCGTCACAAGTTATAAAATATGCGTCAGCAGAAAGTAATACTATGTAATGAGCATCATAATTGCCGTGAAGCAATATTAATTACCGTAACTCACAAGAGAAATCGTTTAACGCGAAGATTAAGCTCGTTGATATTTGACGACAGCACAGCTCTTCGCCATTTCTCAATCATCCTGTCGCGTAATTATATATTCTAAGATTATATAACATTATATTATACAATGTAATTGAAGTAGACAGATATACTTCCCATGAAACTTAATTTGCTTCTCTGCCTAAATGTTTACGCTCGCAAACTGATTACCCGCTATTCGAAGCCCACGATTTCCTTATAAAGAATACAATCAAAGTCTTGCCATAGAATACAAACTATCAGTAACATTAATATTATAATTTCCCACTTAATAATATAAATATAATATAGTATATATTCTAAATAACATTCATTAAATTTGCGCATTTCTATACGGATTCCATTCCATTGGTTCATCATTGCTTATTATTTTTGTTATTAAACTGACAATTTGAATTTTATCATTATTAATTTGTACATTATAAAATTGATGTAATGTTATCAGTTTGTATTTTGTGAATTCTGTATTTTTAACGCGTAATTAAACAAATTGTCTATTCTAACATTTTCTTTCACAATATTCTAATCTACCAATTCTATTATAACGATATGTGCGCAGAATATTTTATCTCATTCATATTCTACGTACGTGACTATGCTGTCATGTAGAAAATTAGTGAAAGAACAATAATTCAAGAATAATTAATATTATAAGGAAATTAAGTAATCAATAAATTTGTCAAGAAGAGAAATGTTCGATTATATATGTAGGAATGTGTTTTAGCATGTTAATATTTTATGAAAAATCATTACAGAAATTGAGCCTCACATGTTAATTTGTAGTTATGGGCAATGGATTAGATCGGATAACAGAGTGATAATATCCATAATGAGGCGCGTTCATCGTGCACCAAGTGTATGCAAATCAGACATTACCAATTTTGATTTATCGCCCAATAACCTACGCGGGAAGCCAATTATACCGAGGAAGACAATGTCGTTGATCTGCGATTCGCATACACATAACTATTTGCTTAGCGTATCTAAATATCTTAATGTTCTCTCTATGGTAATGTCCAATTTTTATTTTGAGAGAGAAATGGGAGGTAGATTAAAGGGGAGAAAAAGAGAGAGAGAGAGAAAGAGAGAGAGAGAGAGAAAGGGAATGCAAGAAATTAATGCATATATACAGGATTAAAATCATTTTTCCGATCTAATATAATCTACAGCTCTTTTTTTATCATCATCATTCCCACGCGGCAAGCGTTGATGATCGAAAACGAGCGTTTGTAAGAAACAATTGCATTATGCCCGAAGGTGAAGTGGTGAGGGCGGTGCGCCTTAATTGGGGAAAGTTCGTCTCGAGCTTTCGTCTACCTCGATTGGCCCTTATTACAAGCGGGCAATAAAACCTCGCTGTTGGTCTGCGTACGTGCACGTACACGCACGTACGTGTATTCCGAGAGGTAATGATTTATTCTTAACGTTGATCGCCCCGGCGCGCCACATATTTTATGCCTTGAAGATTTTTTTAAACCTTCCTCCGTATGTGGCACCGACGCGGTGCGCCGGAATAATTCGAAATGTTAAACCAGTTTCATACGCGTACGCGTCGTGTCCACGATCGGCGCACAATAAAGGGTCCCCATTGGGAATCGAGCGTGCGTAGGATTTTGCAGATGAACATTCGATACGATTACAACCGTTTAAGATCACCCTTGAGTTAATCGAAATGCATCTTCCGCGCCAGTGGCGTGGCGATGCGAAATCCGCATTGTAATTGTTCCGAAGAACATTGTAATCGTTCATAAACGCGAGAGAACGCGAGAATGAGTGACTTGTGACAATTCGAGCAGTCGTGTATTATACCTGGAGGTCGACTGTGTATCGTGAAACGAGATGAAAATTACAAAAGTGAGCAAAATTCACCTCATTGCAAAATTGGCATTTACTGGAAATTCATGTATGTAAAAAGTGACTACATTATATGTGTGCGTGAATGGTTTTCCGTTTAAAAATAACACACTACTGCATAAAAAAATGAATTCATACATTTAAACGTGTAATATAAATGTCATTTTCACACGGAAAATTAATCATACACATATTTTGTAATCATGTTTTACACACTTGGAGATTTGCAGTGATGAAATTATAAATATTTTACTGAATTTGCTCAATTTTGTAATTTTCACCTCATTACAAAATATATAATCGATTCTCAGCTCTATGAAGAATGTAGTCAAATTTTCTTATTCTTTACGTATTAAAATTAAAGACTTAATAATTCCCAATTTCTCTACTAACTTTATCTCAAGTGAAATATTTAAATTGTACGCAAAATAATTGTATAATAACATTTCTATTTTACATGAGCACGGCCAAATGAAAAATATATAAATCAGTGAAATAATGAATAGAATAGTCACAGATTTTTTTAAACGTGATGAAAAATGTTTTAAAAAATTGCACGCAAAGTGATTAAAACAATCGAATTACGTATAATATTATGACAGTTCGAAGCTCTACGCCATTGATTTCTTCGTAATGGACCCGTGTATATCGTTTGAAAATGATTCAAGCATCAGGCGACGCATTCATTCTCATCGGTCGCATTGTAAGTTTTTGTTTTCATTCTCGTTCCCGCTCTCCGACCAAAAAGACTCCGATCGCATGTGTAGATTTGAAATTTGCATAGGATACGCGTGTATAATGTAAGGAACAAATCGATGTACACTTTATTAACCGCACGATAGAAGTGGTAATCTGTTTCGATGCGATATATAAATGCGTTTCGAGACTCTACACACAAAGCCTCTGTGATATATTTGGACTTGTAAAATCAATTCAAAGAGTAGCAACAATTTTTTATTGCTGAATGAAATAAATCAATACTGTATATTTAGGTACTTTAAATAAAATCTATTATTCAAATATTGTATTATATTTCACTTAAAATTAATTGAATAAAAAGAATTAATCATCGGACGATATTGAAGAAAATATGTGAAATCGCATAAGTATAGAAATTATATATATATTTATTTGTAACATTTTATTTTTTCAGATAGTCAAGGCTCTTCTACAAACGGAATGCAAATGTCACGGTGTATCCGGATCTTGCACTGTAAGAACGTGTTGGCGAACGTTACCCAGTTTTCGTCAGATTGGCGATGCGCTTATGAAAAAATACAGGAGAGCTAAACCTGTCATGGCCATTACACCGCCTCCCCCACCCACAGTTCAGGTAGCTTGTTCTAGTGAATGTCTATTGCGAATAAATCAACGATCAATTTAAAACACGAGATTAATTCAATACACATATAAATCAAATTCAATAATGGTTTGGTCAAATTCATTAATGGTGTTCTTATCGCTATTCCTGAAATTTAATGCAAATTAATTGATGTAGCTCAATATAATTTACAGACCCTGGATGCAATGTCGCATTCAATGTTACCAGAAATGGTGCCCATATTGGGAAACGATGCCAAAACACAAGGCAAGCCGAACGATTTCGCCAAATCGCGGCACAATCGACAGCCACTGTTGAAGAAAATCAACAAGTCCAAGAAGTACTTAGTACTTTCGACACAGAAACGGTCGAAAGACAAAGATGGTAGCCCGACTATAAGCTCGATTATAAATCCGAAAAGAATTCCAAAAAGAAGTGAGCTAGTTTATCTTCAACCCTCCCCCAATTATTGTGAGCCGGACTTGGCGCAAGGTAGCCTCGGTACACAAGGCAGATATTGCAACCGTACTAGCACAGGTAAACGAAAGAAGTCCTGACACAAAGTTTCATAATTCCATGGATAATATGCTATCTTATTAAACATTTATAATTTTCATTTCCAAAAAAAAAAATCAGCTTGCTGATTTTGGACATATTTCTACTTCAAATATTTAATTTAATTATCGAGATATTCTACTTAAATGCTAATTCTTCAATAAGAATTTTTTCTCGCTTACGAAAACAGTAAAAATCTTTTCCTGTTTTTAGAAACCGATGGATGCGATTTAATGTGCTGCGGTCGCGGCTACAATACACATCAATTCACGAGAACGTGGCAATGCAGATGCAAGTTTCACTGGTGTTGCCGCGTACATTGCGAGACTTGCATGGAACGCACCGAGGAATATACATGCAAATAAATACTATTATCAGCGTACAACGTGTATATAGATTTGCGAAATAGCATAATGTAATTATATAAATGTTAGACTTTATCTTCAAGAGTAAAAAGAACGAATTGACGCATGAGAAATGTTATACGTGATTGCAAAAACAAAACTATATCTATGAGAATATCATAATTTCAAAACTATATACATATGAGAATTTCAGAATTATATCGAACAATGTTCTTCTTGATGATGTTAAAGTTGATAGGAAATATCTTGTAACTTTTTTAAGCCTTTATGAAATTCCGAGTTATATGTAGAAGTTTATAGTAGTTAAACATTGGATATTAAAACAATCAAATCTAAAAATGGATCATTAAGCGCGTAAACGTCGTTCTATGTGCTGACTTTAGATGCTGAGTGAGAGAATTGCGTAAGTTTCATCCCG
This sequence comes from Acromyrmex echinatior, assembly GCF_000204515.1. Next base: position 1,466,628 of record NW_011627850.1, read on the forward strand.
CTTTTATTTTCTATTTTGTATTTAGGGATGGGATTAAGTTCAATACGTATTTATGAAATTTAGTCAATGTCTAAATATTTTGTCCATATCAGATAATATAAGATAATTAAAAAATAAGTAATATCGAGTTTTATGGAGAATTATGGATGCATTTCAGATAAGAAACGTAATCCAATCCAAATTAAGTACCTATCAATTCATATCGATATTATTTAGAATAAGTTTATGCAGCTTTAGTCGCGAACTAAATGCTTCCATTTCTTTATTATCTTGTTGAATAAGATAGAAAGAAAACAAAAAACGATAAATATCAGAGCTAGCCAGTCTCTATTCTTTTTTTTTATTTTCTCTCTATCTTGCTCAATAATAAAAAGATAGAAGCGTTTGATTCTCAAGCAAAGTTTCCGAGTCTAAAGTAATAAAGTTTCCTAGGTCTGATCTAGAACATATTTTATATAATATCGATATCATTTAGAATGTATTCAAATTTTCAAAAATATACACTGATATTGTTCTAAATATATAATATCAGCGTTTTTACTCGATATCTACATATGCACTTTTCTCTAATAATATAAATTATTTATCATTAGAATTCTTGCTACAATGCGTAGTCGTATAATGCGGAAATTACCATATAATAAATAAAATTCTGTAGCATCTACGTGTTTTGTTATTTCGATTTCTTGTAGTATTTATTTCTCACTATCTGTATCGATATTTTTTGCTTTTAAACGACAAATTCTTTCTATTTTTTTATATATAGAATTATAAAATAATAAATCTTTTAAAATATAAGATAAAGAAGCTTTTGTAATTTTGACGCAATGTAAAATGAATTCAACCTTGATCGAAATCATTTTTTAAATTTAATTGGTTAGAATTATTTTTTTAATCTATTAAGAATAAAAATATTAAAAATAAAATCTGCAATAATCATTTTATTACTTTCCAAGTATTGGATGAAATATGTTACTTGAGCGTTACTTATCTCTAAATTTTTTGGAATGAAATTTTCTAAATAGAGAAAACTGAGCCAATCTTGAAATGGAGTGATTCGATTTTCCATTTTTAAAAGTGAGATTTTTTTCTCCAGAGTAACAATTCACTTTAAAAGTTTTAGAGAACATATTTAATTAATTTAACTAATTTATAATTATACATATATATGTATAAATAATATAATTATATATTAATTTTATATATAATATTATTCTACATTTTACTGTAATTAATATAATTATATTAATTTATAAATTTAACTAATTTTTCATTCACGAATTACATCTAACCAATTAATATTCATAAATCCATCATCGTAAAAGTTAATAGAAAAAAGTACTCACTCATCGACGCGACGCGACGCGATGCTCTGCCAATAAATCCGACGTTCTCGTCCCAATAAGACTGCTCGCTGCACATGAATTCTCAACACTCGCGAAAACGCGGAAACCGAGACCGAACTAATAGTAACAATACCACAATCACGATACTTTACTACACTCCCGAAACGAAGCGATCGACGCATTATGACGTTCTCGCGTTGTTCAAATCCAACGACTCGCCAATTCGAATGTCGCCAACTTCACACCGACGCCGCGCGGATACAACGCGAGTCGAATCAACAACCGACTGAACCGAGCGAGCCGTTCGAAAATATACACCCTAGACCACTTGCGACATAACTCGTCGAACCCGTAAATTCGACAAAACGCAGTTAAACGATCGAATGACACATCCTGTCATTCCATTAATCACGTAAATCACGCGATCCGTCACGAAAAACGCGCGAACTAGTTACTTTAGTTATCGGCACAATTCTCGAGACTTATTGAATAATCAGAACACACGACACAAAACGCAAATTTGAATTCAAGTCTCCTTCGAGAAAAAATGTTAATCTAATCTATTCCTGTTCTCCTCGAATATATTTCTAGAGATAAAATAAATTTCTCACACGGGAAACGTTCGCCGCGCAACGAATGACCGACGATTTGACCCACCTTCACTGATCGTGCGAATGGCGAGAGTCAATCCATCGCGTAGATGAATAATCCGATAGTTAACAGAGAACGAGGTATCTTTTTGATATCTCTAATATCATATAATACTTACCGCGGCGCGTTTTGCGATGTAATACATGTATATACTACGCAGTACACCAGTATGCGGAACGGCTCGCTCGGCTGCCTGCCGGTTCAAGTGGCGCGACGAAAATGATGACGCGATGACCTTCCGTAACTATGGCGCGCGGGGCGGCGCGCATAAACAAATGAAACGCCAACCGTCGCTCGCCGACAATAACAACGGTAACTTTTAATTTTTTTATACAATTAATCTACACCGAATATTTCGTTCCTTATATTTCGATGAACGGATTATTATCGTATACATTACGAATTGTATTATGAATTCACTTTTTATGTATCGCCTAAAACGGTAATTACAATCATTTGAAAGCGTTTAAAAATATATGAAATATAATCATTAAAATATGCATATAATGTAAAATATTTATACAATATATAAATAAATTTCACATGTAAATTAATTTTAATGCTTTTTTCAAATATAATTTTGAACGATTACTTGAGTTTTTGTTCCAAAAGGAAAAATTTTGTTAAAATTATAAAAAATTAATGTGTAATTAAAAGATAAAATTTATATCCATTTTAAGAAAAAATATATTTATTTATATCCTCTAATATTCTTACGTGAAGGGTAATTTTTAATTATTAAATCAAAATTAATTAATTAATTAACATTAATTAATTAATCAAACGATAATTTTAATAAATCAAAACGATTTCGCGACACAATTTTATTCTTTTTTTTTAAACAATTAAAATTTTACAATTTTAATACTCTCAAAATATAAAAAACTAGAAAAAAATAGAAATGCTAAATTAAATGTTGTAAATTATTTTCTGATTAAAATAAAGATAAACCTTATTTCTTGAGTATTTATATTATCGCTGATATATTATGTTCATATTAAATTTGAAAAATATTAATTTCAAAATGGTGAAAATCCTATGTATCTTCATATTTTCGCAATTTTTTTATTAGGTGTTGGAATTAATTCGTAGCGTTTTACAAGTGATGGGAAGTACTTTCATTAATGTATTTTTTAATGCTCATGTGAAATAAATAACATTCTTTCATTAAAAACGCTACGAATTAATTCCAACACCTAATA